>UFQX01000705.1:0-96022 GCA_900497675.1 Arapaima gigas | reverse complement strand
GTTTTTACCCCCCCCCCCCCCCCCCGTGCTTGAGGCGATTTTGTCAACTCGACGTGACGGAAGGAGGGAACAAGTGAGAGACTTCATTACATTGATGGGTCATGTTTGGAAGGACCTCAAAGACGATGCTGCTATATTTGAGATAGTGCTGGGGTTCCTTCCGTTGTAGGTTTGAATCCCAGTGAACGTGCGACAAAGTGTATTATATTCTTGGATGAGGCGTTGGAGACGGTGGAACCGGGTGTTCCTCTTCGTATCAGAATGTCCTAAAGAAGACTGTCAGACCAACTGCCCAAACGCAGCAAGGCAGTCATTACAAAATATAAGCAAGTCAGCAGAAGAATAGTTGCAAAAAAAACCGTTAACGTTAGGAGTCCTCACATGCGGTGACTTGAGATGTTGTGGCAAGACCTGAGAGGAGCTGTTCTTTGTAGAAGGGCTGCAAATGTTGCTGAGCTAAAGCAGTGGCGCACTGAGGTCAGAATTTCTCCACAGCGACTTGAGAGCCTGTTGAACGGCTACTGGAAGCATTTGGTTGCAGTCATTGCAGCTAAAGGCGGCACAAGCAGCTACTGACTGTCAGGAGGCTATTTTTTGTGATGACATCATCATTGTTGACACCAGGGAAATGACATGAAAACAATACATCAACCCTCGCCCAAACTTCACACATGTGCTGGAAGAGCTGGCAGAATTATCCAGTCGCAGTCGGTGTTAAAGAGCTGCAAAAATGGAGGAAATTGGAAAGGAGTGAATGCTACCCCCCCCCCCCTCCCCGCATTACAAGCTTTATGTGGGCTTTCAGTTAGTGCTGTGTGACCAACAGCCAAGAGGACAGAACCCAAACAATCCTATCAATCTTCTTAAATAGCACAGCCTGAAGCAAAAAGCAGACCGGAATATGAAGGTAGTGACTCAAGTGGTGCTCTGTCCACTTCATGACGCAGTGGATCTTCTCAGAAAGATAAAGATGCTTTATATTAATGTTCTCACGTGAACCAAAAGACGGTACTACGGTGAATGAGCTCAGGTGTTTGGGGTAACAGGTTGTACGTGGATTAGGTTTTGGCTCAGGTTTGAATGAACGAACCACAAAATCTCTGAAAGGCGCTCTATACCAGGAGGAAAATGGGTTGCTGGCTGTTTGAGGGATGGAACTTGGATAAAAGTGGGCGCACCGCAGAGCAAACATCCAGAAGACACCAGCAAATCTACAGCTGAGTGACTGGAAAAGGGAAGAATTGGGGTTTCGGAAAGGTCAAGGAGGCGCTTTGTGTTAATGAAGGACAGTGAGCTGTGCATAAATGAATGTCCTCGAGCGCCAAGGAGCTGAAGCAGTTTTGTAAGGGGGAACAAGTCGCAATTCCTCAGATATCATGTTAGAAATTGATCAACTCACACAGAAAACGGTTCCTTCAAGCTGTTCCTGAGAAAGGATGTTCTACGAGCTACTGAATCACGGGGAGCTCTTACTTTTTCTGCACTTGGCTTACCGATGTTGACTTATTTTTGGTCATATAAATAGGGAAAAAGTAAAATCTGTTATTTAGTCTTCCACGTAGTGGAGCTGTTAGTGCCATCGCTTCACCGAAGGAGTTGGGATTGAATCTTAACTCCTGCTGTAGTTTTAGATTCTTTCAATGAATTGCTCCAGTAAAACCACCCAGCTGCATAAAACGGGTAAATTATTGTAAGCAGCTTTTTACTGGTCGCCGTGAGTCACCTTGGACAACGATGTCAGCTAAATGATAAATGTAGATGCTGTTTGTCACACTTTAGATGAATGTTTTGTTTTTACTTGGCGAGGTCACGATGGGGTATCTATGTCCTAATAAGTTAAATTGTGGAATTAAAAGATGCCATACTGTGCTTCCTTTTTCATAGCGCCATGTTTATATTTCAATTTCTTCCTTCAGTGCCAAATAATCCAACTTAAGGATGACAGCAATCGTGGTTACGGACCCTTGTGAGATGTGACAAGATAAGCGTGGGACGGAGCCCCTCTCAACCGCACGTCTGATTGGATAATGCGCTCCCCGATCTGCAGTTGCTGTGACAAAATTTAAATTGTGGTTTGAAGCAGCTGCTTGGAAGCGATTTCACCGGGGAGAGCTTTGTGTAAACAAAGGACAAAGATTTGCAGGAAGTGCCACACAACATCTGTTGGGTGACAAATGTGATTGCAGTGATTCACACTGGGGGACATGATATATGTGGGCCTTTTGTGATGATGTAGTCCTGAAGTAGGCACAGGAAGACACACAGACGAACAGCGAAGCTGGTACGGTCCTCCCTCGGCTAGTTGTTGCGAAACGGAGATATTAATACGGTATACGTCATAAAGCCGTAGCGAATGAACACAGAAAAGTGTTGTAAGAACTCAGTCATTTTGATAAGTTAGTCAAAGGGCGGCACGGCGGCTCAGCACCTGGGCTGGTTGGGTGTGAGTTTGACTCTGGGTCAGTCTGTTTGGAGTCTGCTTGTTCTCCCCGTGTCCAAGGTGGGTTTCCGCCAGGCGCTCTGGTTTCCTCCCACAGTCCAAAGACAGTCATTTCAGATTAACTGGTCACTCCAGTGAGTGTGTGAATGGGTGTGTGTGTGTGTGGCCACCCTGCGATGTACTGGGATCCCAACAGGGGGCAGTTTTAAAGCCTAGAGGCGTCTGGGATAGGCTCTGGAGTGCTGTGACCCTGCTCAGGATAAGCAGTTAACGAAAACGGATGGATGGATAGACGGATGGTCAAACGGCTAAAATAAAAGCGCACTATAATGACCCAGCAACATGGGAGGTAGTGCTAATTGTGGCGTTGCTGTACATACATGGCGTATCGCAATAAAGCACCACCCAGGCTCATGTTTCATACCCACTTACTTAAGGTCACGTCTGGTAGGCATCGGCAAGGATAGTGGAGAACAGTATATATAGCTAGAGACAGACAAGGGAGTCATTGAGAGTTAAAGCGCAAATTGGTTCTGGCTGTACATCTTGCCTCTGATGAATTCTCTGTGCTACATTATATGGCTCGAGGGCCCTAAATCATATGCCAAAGATAGCGATAATCACCTGGCAAGCTGCTTCCTGTCCTCTAACTACCCATTCCCACTCTTGTCTCCATCAATTTTCAGACCCACCGTCTTGATACACCCCCTCCCCACTTTCCTCACGGCCTGCGCTTGGTTTACAACCCCCTCCCTCCCCCCTTCCACCTTTCCTCCGGACTTCTCGATGCCAACCCCGCGCCACCCTCCCGTCTCCCCTTTTTAAATGTTCCATTTGTGCTGCCACATGATGATTTGTGTCAAGTGCAGGAGGGCAACGTCGCGCGCCGTACGCATCCAATCACGCGGCATAATTAAAGATTGGACTTACGGGGGGGGGGTTGCTATTCACCAGCATCAAATGCCTTCTCCTCTCGCTGTGCTGCGACTGGCCTCATCCTCTCACTTTCACCTTCCGCTCTTTGCCTCCATCTCCCCGTTCCTTCTTGCTTCAAACATTTTGAGGTTTTGCTTGCTGCCAAACTCTGTTTGTACAAAGTCATTTTTTTATACTGCTTCGAGATATAGAATTGTTTGCAAGGCTTGTATATGTTCAGGTTCTCACTGTGATGGCAAATAGCAGCAGGGATTGTGTCTCAAGTGCACAGTTTGGTGAGGTGAAGAAATTATGAAGAAATTGTGGGTAACGTGGCATTAAATCCACTTTATAAACCTGCAGGTCCTTCTCACAGAAGAACTCATACAATTCATTGTTGAAGAGAAAGAAAGGACCATACCTAGATTTCTGTTCATGTTTCTGAGTCATATTTTTGGCAGTTTAAAAATTTGGTTCCCGGTACTAATCCACCAGGTCATATTCTGAGAAAAGGAAGTTAAGGCCAAACACATGTAACATGATGGTTTGCGGTGAAGGCAGGATCCTGCCGCTGTACTGTACAGAACGGTTATCCAAATGTATATAATTGAAAAAGAGTGTTGACTGAGCAAAGCATGAATAATATATTAATGATGCCATTATAATATGGCCAGTCAAGCTGTGATATTTCTCCACCAGTGAACGTAAAACAAAAGGGAGAAAGCCTGTCCGGGTCCCGCGATTGGATTGACAGCATGTGGTACCACTGCATTTGTGGAAATTGCTCGGAACCTGTGGACAATAATCTGCTTTTCTGGTGGTCTGGTCGCGCCAAAACAAATTTAGAATATTATTTTATCTAATTTAACACCCTGTTTGTTTAACAAACAGGAGGAGCTCCCAGGGTTTGGTAACTCTGTTTAGCTGATGCGTATCAGTGATCAGACCAACTGAATGAGTTTCCTATAGGGCTTTGTTCCCTCAAAAGCCCTTTTCTGACAACATCAGCATCAAGACCAATATGACTGTGGCTGCTACCTCAACCTCCCACCTACCAAACCCTATAGTGGCTTTTTTGTTAATTATTTCCAAACCAAAGCCTTCACTGTTGTCACCTTAAATAATTTCAGCATTATGAAAGCCGGATTTATCTTTTTCTTGCACAACGTTTCCAGACGTCTCGCATTTGGAAATGTGTATTTGTGTGTTTATTGCGGGTGTGATGTCATCTGGCTATATTTTGCATGTAATCAATAAATGCAGCAGAGCGACTTCAGGGAACAGCTACGGGCTCCACCTGGAAGGAGATACACGTGGAGGACTTTATCACATCATTGTAGACCCTGAGGAGCCACTCAGCATTACCCTAATGCCATCTCCCCCAAGTCCTGCTCCAGCCATTCTTGACCAGAAGCATTTTGTGTTACCTTTAGAATGTTCCATGGGACCTCAAACAAGAGCAGCTCAGGGCTACCGAGATCGAAATCTGTGGCTAACTTTATTCTTAACTACAAACATGTGCCTTCCAATCTCTTGCCCCTAATAATAAGTCATACAGAGCAAACTCCTTGTCAGATGGACATAGTTACTATAACAGAACCCATTCCCTTGCACCTGTGGGTGGGGTAGGGTGAGCCTGGGGGTATACAGTGCTAAAATGATGCTTGGGCTTGTTGGAGAGGAGTGTGGAAGGAGCGATCCCATCAGTGTCACCAAAACACTCCCTTTAATGATGATGGGGAAAAAGGGCTGTAGAGAGCGTCGGCACCTTTTTTCTGACAGCAACGTGGAGAACAACATGAGTCTGTCACGGCAGTCGGCTAATCTAATTCTCCGTGTTTGTAACTGTAGACTTGCACAGGCATTATTGATGTCTGGAGGTGGGGGAGAGAGAATGTGACGGAATTTAGAGTTCCATTGGTCACGGCACGCAGAGGTGCAATAACAGCCCAGAGCAGAAATGGACAATCTCATATTTTTCAGGTAGCTGAACAGGAAGGCAGACAGAGAATGGGACACTGGTCCAATTCAGCTGGCCTGGAGTCTGAGGGGTTGGGAAACAGCACTCCGCGAGTGGTTCAAGTAGTATCCGAAAAGATACGTGAGGTTTTTGTCTGAAGTCCTCAGCTCGTGTTAAACTGAGGTAAAGAACACTGGGCAGAGGTTAAGTTGCTCCCACCTCCTAAACAACAGTCTAACAGTCTAGCATAAAAATTGAACAGTTTGTTTGCATTACATTAATTCATTTAGAAGATGCTTTTCTCCAATGCAACGTACAATATTTACCGTGTAGCATTTTGCTGACACCTTTATCCAAGGTGATTTACTTTGCTAGCAGCACCCAACTCTAATAATTCACCTGTTTATACTCTAGAGTAATGTAATACACACCGTAAGAAAGCTGGAGTCATCTGAAATGCATGTCTTTAGCCTGTGGTAAGAAACTGGAGCAGCCAGAAGAAGCCCACAAAAATACAAGGAGAACATGCAAAACTCCATGCAGTCTGAGTGGGGACTGAGCCAAGGTCCAGTTGCATGGTGCAGTACCAGCACTACTTGTGCAGCACCATAGTGCCCATGTTGATAAAAAACCTGCTTGTACCTTCAGCTCTGGGTAGCTATGATCCCCAATGTGGTTGAACTTGCGCTCTGATTGTGGGTTCCAGTGACCGCAGTGGGACGGCTGTTTCCTCTGAGTCTGGCTTTCTGCTTCACCCTGTTGCGCATGAGATTTAATACAGGCTTAGGCACAGTTGAGCCCCGATAACAGGGATTGAACCACTGTCCTCCGAACCCCGCAATACACCTTTCCGCCCAGATTTATGATTTGCAGTCAGAGAACTTAGAAACGGAGCTGAAGTCAACGGCAGGTCATATGTTGTTGTGGCAATCTTGTTTTTTTTCCAAATTCCAGCAGTTCTGAAGCTCTCAACCGGGTGGGCGGCTTTTCATAATCAAGCCGTATTGCATGCGATCAAATAGCTTTATGCTCCCAGAAACTTCTCAGCTTCCCCAGCGTCCCGCAACATTCATGTTCTGTTGCAAAATGCGGTAATACGATGGCTTCATCTCACTAACAGGCTGAAAATTGCGTGTCGATTGGACTCAGTGTCACCCATCGTTCTGTCTAAGCAGCAGCGATGGGGAAGGCAACGTGCTGTAAATGTCACCTCAGGCCACATCCTTGCTGCCTGCTTTGCCACTTTGAAGTTCTTTTGTATCAAGGCTTCTTCTGACCACCCAATAAAAACAAGCGTCTTGGCTGGGCGGCCTGCTTTATGTCCGTGACAGCGAACCGTCCCGCCTGGTCGATCAGGTCTTTGGTGACCATTAAGTATGAAATATGATTTGCTTCATTGTGGAGCACGTGGGATAAAGGAAATGCAAAGTGATCCGAAGGTTCTATTTTCAACATTAATCCAAATTATTTATGTGCTTTTAATTTTATTGTCTGGTTTACTAAGAGAATATACTGGTTCAGTTTATTATGATATAAATATGACAAATGACGTACATTTATAGCAGGCTGACATTTATTTTAAGATCCCCTTCAACATATTTTTTTTTTTTCCCATTTATGGAATTGCTGTTTTTTTGCCTGTAGACAAGAAGGTGACAAAAAAGAAAAATAAGGACTGAAAAGATTTCCAGCACAGTTAAACATTCCTCGGAAAATGACAAACCTACAGCTTATCAAACAGTTCACAGGTGATTTTTCTGCAAGGCATTCGGGGGTGGGTCGGGGGCTCAAACGCTGTGGCAGGACTGTTGGGCTGGGTTTGCAGGGGGTCGACCCAGACGCACATCGCCTGGCTTCGCGGAGAGATGCTGATAGCTCCTACCGATGGCTGGGACTGAGAGAAGGCTGACTGAGGGCTGACTGACAGATTCCCTTCTGGAAACCTCTACAGGCTCCTCCCAGGATGAGGTGCACATGATGAATCTGTCACTCTATGCACTTCAGGAAATGATTGACAGTTTGACAACTTTGAAAACTTGGGGGTTTAGGAGGAGTTTCTTAGTAGCAGGAGTTGTGCTGCTGGACAGATGCACCATGTACTGAATTTATCGATTTCATTTAACCTCCAAAAACATTTCCTGGGTTTGTATACGTCGCTATTTTACAAGCTTGTCTAACTTATTCACTAATGATCAAACGTGGGGCAGTGGACATAACCTAAAATAACCCCAGCAGTTGCACACAGAACAACAAGTATAACAACTTAAAATGTGCATTTGTGTCAAATGTCCTCAGGTAGACTTCAGCATGTGAAGGAAAGATGTACAGTGGGAAGGAGAAGAGTTTTATGTCATGTGCAAACATTGACCAAGTCAGATAAATACTTTTCTGATGTTCTGCCCTGAATACATTTTACATGCCTTTCCCCGGCAATGTCTTCATGGGTCATTTACATGTGAACCATGGAGAAAGACCTAAGAAGTTGAACAGATTTGCCCTTTGCTGGAGGACAGAGCAACAGTCTCCTAAGAAGTTGGTCATGCAGCTACAGGGTGAAATTTCTGATTTTATAACCTTGGTTTGATGCCTCAGTGCAAAGGGGTGCACGCTAGTGAGATACTGAAGTAGAACGGCACTTGACCTTGTGATCTCAAAGCTCCTGATTCGAGGTAATTTCAGCAATCTGCAAATCTGTATACATTAGCACAAGTATCCAACTGTATGAGTAGAAAAATTGAGAAGCTGTATGTCATGTATCAAGAAAACAGTACAAGTGTCAAGTACAAGTACTTTCACGCTAAACTGGAGATGAACCTGTCAGGGCCACAGGCCCCACCTGGCACAGCTGCACCTAATGTTACTTACTTGAGCAGGGAGAGAAGACCCTGCAGGGGAAAGGAGCTTGAGACCTCACACCAGTGTACCAAGCTCTTGTAGCGAATTTACTCCACTCAAAAAGTTCCTACCAACTTTGTCTTCATCGCTCTCCTTGTCTAGATCGTCACCTCCCCGCTGACTGCTACCGTAGCCCACCCCTTGTCTCTGCACTTCAACTCACTCCAATTCCTCTTCAATGCTTCACTTCTAGTTCATTGTCCTGCACTGGTTCTGCTCACCAATAAAAAGTGCACCCAGGTTCAAACCAGTCTCACCTGAGCAAAGTACTGCAATAATTTTCTAGGTACTGAAGCATCATTACGTTGCTGCATGTTGGTATTTTCACCAGGTTCAGGCTGATTACCGCAAATCCACCCAGAGGGTTTTGAACCCAAACGTCTCCCCTTCTGGAGAGCTTTGTGCATTTGCTCGTAAGCTGTGGCTGCTGAGTTTCTGTCAGGTTTTTTGGTGGCACAGCCAACATTACTCAGGGGCTGTAAACATGTTTGACTAATAGCTTAGAGGTGATTCTCAGCATGTCTAATGGGGCTTTTGAAAATCTCAACCGGATACTAATTGGTCAATGAGCTGCAGCAGCATCTGCTGCAACACAAAGAAATCGCCAAAATGATTCAACTGGTCACCTTTGAACGTGTGTTGCGGAATCATGTCATCGAACCTTTGTTGAACTGGGTGGGGACACTGTGGTTACAGTTGCAAATTTTTGCCGCAATGAACACTGATAAATGCGTCACTCTGTACAAACGTTGAATCTGATACTGAATCTGAAGGTTTCAATGTAATAAAAAGTTGCTCGTTCAGGAGTTACGAATATGATGTCCTTACGATGCAAAAATGTACCTTTATTCCCTCACTTCACTTGCACCAGGTAGGTTGCACTCTGGTCAGGATGGCAGTTCATCGCAGAAGTCGCATTTCATTCATTTATTTGTTTTTTTTTCTCTGAAGTGACTTAGAGTATTAAGGTGCTGTGCTCTGCTGTAGTAGTTGCTGTTGGTAGACATACGTGCAATTTAGGGAGAACACGTTACGCCCGGCAGGTTGTGACCTATAGGACATCCCGTCTTCAGCAGGTGGCCCCCAGGAGAAGGTCAACTGAAACATTGCAGTCATTTAGGCGTGTAGTGATTGTCAGCTGAACAAACGTAATGTAGACAGTTCCTGGAGGCTCTTTGTCTACCTTGACGTAAGCGGTATAGATATCCTCATTAAGACCAATTTCAGCGTTTTTTCCTTTTAATTAAATATGCCTTTGGCAAAAGCTGCCACTGTTTTCAGTCAAACAAATAACACCACAGGGATTCTTTCTGTGCTTAAATAACTTTTCTGGTGCAGCTGATAAAGGTGGTCGAAGCGCAAGGTTTGTGACAAACAGGTTGTAGGTTCAAATCCTTTAAGCAGACCTTTGGTTGTAACTATGCAGGTATGTGAAATGGTAAAACTACAAGCTTTTTTGATGGAAATATTTAAACAACTTGGAAACTTCAATGCACTTAGCAGGCATTTTTGTTCAAAAACAACTAACTGTGTATTGTTGTTTGGCCTTTCCGGTTGTTTTGCACAGTGAACGGCATACCGATACAGTTTGGATCCGCCACCGTCGGGTAAGACAGACAGACAGATAGATGGATGGATGTGGTGTCAGAACAAGAATACAGTGACAGAGACACTGGAATCAAAGAAATGTATTATTTAAAAAAGTATATGAATGATACATAAATGAAATAAAAAAATGTAAAGATAAAAGCGGTACAGCCCAGTGCCACAAGTCTACTGTAACCTACGACAGCTCAAATACTATCCTGGAGGGTCCAGTCTGTGAGATTTTGGCTTGAGCCAGACAGTGAACTTGACTGAACTTGTTTAACTCTGTTTCGGAGCTCCTAAGAAGAAAATCTACTGGATTTGAGCTACTCCAGACCAAACTTGAAGATCCCACCCCCTGTGCTGTTCAAGTCTCTTTGGGTAATGAACCCTGCCTTCAGGAATTAATACACAAACACATGAAGTTTAGTCAAAGACCTTGTTTCTTCGTTCCACGCCTCTCCCCCACAGTTTAACAACGATCTAGAGGTGACCAGGCATCTTTCTGTTGTTTCCATCGTCTGCAGTCTCTACATTTCCACGTTCCAAATAATAAGTGGAAAGGCAATATTTCTTAGAAAAGAAGAGAAAAATAAAGCAAAAAACGTTCTTAGCCTTTTGTACTTAAAGCGTACATTAGCTTGAATGGACGCATATTTTAAACATCTCCTTCGGTTTGACCTTTGCCTTAAAAACGTGAACCACTAAACAATTATGAGAGATTAGTTGTGATCATGAACGCACACCAGATGTGCGTCACTCTTGCGTATCGGCATTAGGACAGAAAAGTGTAATAATTCCTACTTAATGATGTTGGATGCCATATATGGATCATTCCATTAATGCAAAAAGTACAAGTGGCTTTCACGGTGAATCATCCCAAAGGAATTTTTATACCGAGCTTTAGATGGCATTAAGAGCGTTCATTATGTGAAGTTGCATTTTTTGGCATTTCTTTACGGACCTTTTCTTTTTAGGCACAAGTCATTGACAAACTCTGGAAGAGACTGTAAATTCAAGGAACTTCTCAGTCCCAGTGGAAATCTGAAATGAGGCAAACGGAATATGTCTCAGTAAGGTAAATTAAGTACGAAAATTGTACTTCTATAAACAAATATACAACAGGTCTAAATCTTGAGCAGTTTGAAAAGATGGCCATACAAAAATGGAGAGTAACCAAGCATACAGCAGCAGATGCCACCACCTATCCTTACGCTAGTATCTTTCTGGTTACACGCTGTTAACAGCCGTGTATTTTAGTTCCCTAACGACGACGTGAAACCAAACCTTCCGGAATGTTCTTCCTCACTCCTCACAGGCTGTGCTAGTTACAAGTCTTTTTATGCTGCTTATTTTGGTCAAACTGAACAAAGATTACGAACCGGTTGCTTTGTGGGACAATTACGGCGCTCTGTCTTCGGCAACATCCTCCCCTGTCTGTTTAGACGGGATTAATTCAATTTAACGGAACGACTGAATTCTGCTGCGACCTCGGCGCGAGACTGCTCTACTTCCTCTGAAGGACTCCTTAAAAAAAATTCAATAACAGTAATGCTGCCATATTTCATTCTACTGCGAATCACAAATACCAATATGAATTACAATTAGGAGGGCCTGATTTCTATGGAGATGGAAGGTCTGGCCTCCATTTGTTTGCATACAAATTGGACCTACTGCTCTGACCACCTCGGCTAAGGCCGTTTTCATCTGCCAGTCTGAGAGTGCCCGTGCTGCTTCAGAAAGTGGATGGTTAATTGCATGCTGTGCTTGTGAGATGTACTGCTGACAAAATGATTTTTTTTTTGGAGACCTCATAAGGGATCCACATACCAACCAAATAGGAGTGTCTCTGTAGATTTTCTGAAGACAGTGTTGTTGCCAGGAAGGGTCCAAATGCACAGTGGGTCCTTTGGCGCCCTTGAAGAATTAGATGGGCTGCCTCAGCACGCTATGCTGTCATTGTTCTCTTACTCCTGGGTGGCAGAGGGGAAACGGTAACTGGTCTTACTAATATGCCATTTTGTTTCACAACAGAGCCATTTGTCTCCATTAGGACAGGTATCCAGAAAGAACAAGGTGATGCCGTACATGTGGACCCTTTGTCTGAAGGTCACCATTGCTACCTGGCTGGCAAAGTGCTTAAAGATAAAAATTCCTCACGCATCCCAGCATAGAATACGTTTCATCATTTGGACTCCCATTTGCTGGTGGGGCCTGCGGGGGGTGCTCTGGAAAGCCAGTGAGTGACATCTTCACAGCTTGGGGGTCTTTGTTATGCTCGCAAATAAGGTTACAGTACCGTGTGACAGCATACCCTGAAGAACAAAGGAAGCGGCCGTAGTCAATATGACAGCCATCTGAGGTGTTTGCTCTCCAGTTAGCTATCTGAGGGCCGCAGCTCAACGAGCAACGTTGTTAAACCGCAGGTCGGAAGCTCTCTCGTTCATTACGCTATCATATGGCCTCCTCAAGGTCCATGTCAAGGCAGGCATTCCTTCTATTAATATATTCTGTGTATCGTGAAGCTCCGTTATCTTAATAAAAAAGTGCTTGGCGCTTTGCCCTCCCCAGTCTTCAAAGTACAGAGCCAAAATTGATTTCTCGCTCCTTGGTTCTGTGTGTAATTGGTTTTTTCAGGGGTGTCCTTGTGGTACGATGCTTTGTGTACCGTAACCCTGACGGGGGGAAAAAAACAGGCACATTTCAGGCCAGGTCTTCTCCAAATCTTACCTTTACACCAAATGTGAAAACCTCGGCTCTACCTTTTTCCTGGAACACTACAATTTTGTCTTCCTCACTCTGTGCATCAAATCCCGGTACAACCCCCCTTAATCGTTGGGTTTTGTACCTCCTTGAAAGGACCCAGATGGCATTTTACACGATGGTGATATTTTTAATCTTCCCTGTTTCCTGATGGTTCTTTTTTCTTATTATATTTTATGTTTACAAGGCTTTCAATTACCAGACCAGGGAGTCCTTTAATTCCAAACGGGAGCACGTTTAAAAAAATCGTCCATTTTCTTCTGATTGGCCGGTTTCTTTAAGAGGAGAAATTCACGACACGCTGCCCACAAGTAGACCATTTGTCCATTTGGAAACATAACAGTTCCAATTCGAAAGCAGTCTGAAGTTCATTATCTCAGGTCACAAGCATTAGCTTGTTGTTTTTACCCTCTCTTCCTATTTTGTCTGTTTCTTGTACTTTTTGGGAAACTTTTCAAATTATATAGTAGTATGATCCTTTATATGAATGGATATTTACTGGTGTGATCCAGGTGAAGCATGTTGCTGAAGGGTGAAATGACTAAGGCATGAGTTTAATCACAAGACCAACACCCCAAACTAGTATTTACAAAGGGAGTAGAATGGATTTTTTGTTGTGACCCGTTGAATTAGTTAATGCTTTTTTTAAAGTACTTTACAGTGTTATTTAAAATAACTTACGCATTGATATAATTGAGGGAAATCAGAGCAGTTCAGGGTAAGGACCTTGCTGAAGGGTGCTACCACTGAAACTGGGGTTTGAACTTGATTCCTTCAAGCACAAGACAGAAGTGCCAGCCATAATGCTAACACAAACACTGGTGTGTTTACGATTACATCTAAGGTTGGCTTCTCTTTCCTTCGTACCTTTTGATGTTTTCTCCACTGTCCCTGTAAGGGAGAAAACACACTGGACATTTTTTACACCAAGTATCCACAACGCATACAAATTTGCCCCCCAAACCCCAACTGGGACAATCTGACATTTCCACAATGTTAGTCTCTGCATACAAGCCGTTTCTGATCTTTGACCACACAGACTAGAACATGTTCAAAGCTGCTGCTACACATGGAGATGCTCTGGGTTTAGGGGAGTACGCATCAACCGTAACACTCAAAAGCACTCCAAGACCCGCACTTGTTCACTATAAAGTGAATGGAATACTATTCCATTCCTCATCTCCTTACTAATGAAGAAAACATGGGCAGAGACGTAGTAGATCCCATCCACCACTAACTGGCAGACAGTCATATTATTCTGTGGTAATTTACATTATTTTCTATCATATGTTTTGGAAGTTTGTTATCGCTACTAGTTATGTACAGATATGTTCCTTCAAATGCATTAACCGTTTTGCCAAGTGGAGGTATTTTTGAACAAACTAAGCGTTAAACAGCTGATAGCACTTGTGTGGAAGAAGATGGCCAGAACTCAGCAGAAGCATGCTGTTCACTGCATGCTGATCCACAGAAACTGTCTCTTTGCTCTCACCATTAGGCTATGAATCAGCATTTTAATTTGCAATGTTCACATCTTTGAATGAGGCAATTACTGTACTGGCAGACATATATGGTGTGTGATGCCCCTCTCTGTAAACAATCCTGAAAGACCTTTGCAGGAATAATTGCACGAGGAGTGACAGTGGTCCTCATTAACACTTCTGAAATGATGCCCCCCCCCACAAAATTCTAAACTGTCTTATAACATGATATTATCTACCCTGCTGAGAGGGAGAGAGTGGGACAGCTCTGGAATGGGCAAAAAAGAAGAAATCTGTCTTTTTGAAACAGTGCACGTAAAGTGCTAAGAGTATCTAGACAACATCTAAATGGAACTGTCTTGGAGAGAACAACTAATGGACAGGAGCAGTTGCTGAGGTTTGCGACACCCGGCTCTATAAATCGAAGGCACCTGACAGATGGATGTGGAGACCCGGCAGGCTCAGGGGGAACAATCACCTGTTGCCCCCAGGTCCCAGCTGACTGCACGAGAATGGTAGGGGTAGTAGTGACAGACATTTGTTCCTTGCCCTCTCCTCTAACATAACCAGAGGAATCTTTGTAGGAGTCAGGGAGCAAAACAGTCGACGTGACTCTAGCCCCTCTATCCATGTGACCCAAAACTATCCCCTTCTCCATAAATAGCTGTGGTAAAAGACATACCATAACATGACATGATCTGAATTTTTAATAACAAATCACATTAGGATAAAGGAGTATGTGAAAAATGGATCTCTGGTGGCCTTCTTGCTTTCCTTTGACAGTCTCCAAGCTGCAGTGTGATTAAAAGTACCAATTTTGCATCTTGCAGAACAAGACATTAATAACATACCTTTGTGTACCTGGAAATAAACAAAGGAAGTCATTAGTTATTTCAGGGCGCTGAGTGAAATCAAAATTAGATGCAAAGAGAAAAGGATTGGACTCCAGGGGAAGATGGCTAATACGAGAATTTTGCTGAAAGGGGGAAAAACAAAAGCAACTTGTGTATCTCAGCATCAGATTAAAATGCAATAACATCCTCAAAGCTGCTGTCAGAATGAAATTTTCACAGAAACGAAGCACCGCATATGTATTTTATAACCAGAGAAACTCAGCTTGTTCTTAGTGTCTGCATGTTTCTCCGTGTTCTGGTTGGGAAGAAAAGGATCAACAGATTACAAAGCGACATGTTTAATACTAAATGTCTAGTTGTTAATGCAGGAATCCTTTTACTTATGAGCATGACGTGTTCCTGGAAGTCCCCTCATAAGGTGGAATCTTGTAAGTTGGAGACATGAATGCCTTTAAGACACAAGCTTTGAAAATCCCCCCCCCGCTTGACGTTTTTTACTTCTGAACGTGAGAAATCCTCCTCATATTTGCCCCTAACTTGGTAAAGGGCATTAAAAAAATTCACTCGTGTACGCAAAAACGTGTAAGTCAAAGACGTGTCTTGGGGGATTCCTGCATTTAGTTATAAAAACAACATATCGTGATGTATGTATTGACAAGTAGCTCAGGTTCAACTTCAGTTCAGTTGTGACGGCATGGTCACAGTTTAACCACATAAACCAACGTGTTAAGGTTACTTTATTCATCGGCACAGAACACACTTTAACCTTAAGTAAAAAAGTAAGTTAGGGTTCCTAAAGCAGGAAATTAACCAAAGCATAAAATTATTATAAAATGCAGCAGCTGTTCTTTTGTAGGTTCAGACTTCAATATTTGAGACAAAACCTTAAACCACTGTGCCAGTGTTCTTTTGAACCACAGCAGCGCTTTACAAATTTACAAAAATAGAAAATGAAGTTTTCCCCAAGATGCACTAATATGGTACATTTTAAGACTATCACCCAGGATTAGACTTTGACTGGTTATATACCATGCATGTAAGTGCGCTCAGTAAGTGGCTAAACAGAACCAGTTCAACTCTTGAAAATAATGACATAACGTATATGCCTTTGTGCACGAGGACATGTGATTAACTTTAAGGACCAATCCATATACATCTATAAAAACACTGCAATTAAATTCACGCTGAGGGTGACCTTAGGGATGATTCTTTGAGAACTGGAGACTAGATATTAGTCCATTACTTTTTTTGGAAGCCAGTGCATGAGAGGACTTTTTTTGTGGTACGAGGGGTAGGAGGCTTCATGTAGTGACTCAAATGCCTTTCTCTTATCCCATAACCTTGGCACCAACGTGGGAGGGCATGGACCTTGCCTGTGATGGAAGAAGGCTGGGAGGTGGGATGGCATGACACATACCTCCGCTGGATAGAGTGCCACTCTGGGGTTTAAATGACTCTTCAATGGAGCAGCCTACAGCTCTTAGTTGTACTTTTTTAATTCCCAGAACTACATTACCAACATTTGCTTCATGACTAATGTAGCCTATAGCTGGTAGCAGTAAATTGAAGTGAATAAACCTTCAGGAGGTGTACGTGCAGGCTGGCCCACAGGTAAAGGGCCCTTTGAAGTGCTCTATCACAATATAGACTGATGTTGAGCATCCCCTTAGCCAAAGAAATCAAGGATATGTTTGCTGGTGGTAACAAAGTTTGACTTAACATGCACATTCAACTCTTAAAGCAGGGCTTCTACAGCAAGAAGTCATACAGTGGTTTAGGGAACAGAAATGTGGCTAAATATTTCTGGTTCTGTAGGGAGGGATCGCTGGAATTTATTTTGTGAGTTACCCATGTGAACAAGACCTATGCTTATTTTGGTTTCTCCCAGTATGACACTCTTTCTTATTTTATTAAATGTTGCACCAGGTAACCATACCATTCGAGTAGCCAATTGCAATCACGGGGGTCTTCCACCAATATATTGTTTTTCTCTTGCTGTTAACATATGTCAGCAGGTTAGTGCAGTGGTTAGAACTGTCACTTTGCCATTTGTCTTGTAGCTGGAAGATTCAGGTTTGAATCCCTCTTTTTCATAGTAACCATGAACAAGGTACTTACTCTGATTTGCTTAAGTTAGTATGATGTATATTATTTGTCTAAAACAAGTACAAAACTTTTTCAAAGTTTTTATTTATAGTCAAACCTAAGGTTTTTATAAGCCTACTCTGTATTCAAATTGAAAGGTGCCACTGTTATAAACTTTTATTGATTCCAACTTAGTGGCCAAAAGTAGACTCAGGTTAACAAAAACAAAAATGTTTTCCAGTCCCTGATGTGTATGTCAGGCAAGGTAGGAACAAGGTACTGTACATCTTGAAATAACTGGACAGAATAAACAAGGCAGAATCAAGAGGCAGATTAAGTGGCGCATACTTTGTGAAGTAAACAAAACAAGCAAGGCAAACAGTCTTTATCTTTTAAGCAAACAGTGATGCCAGAGGCAAATATAGATGCATCTCCTGGGAAACCCTGGTGATGTCTGACACAACCTTGCATTGTGTCTTCTGGACAGTTAGTGATGATAGATGTGAACTGTCCAGCACTGGGGGGTCTGCGGCTCGGAATCTGTGGCAAACACTTCACGGGGTCCTGGTCACAGCGCAGTACGATGGTGAGCACACTGGTTTTTGGAAGAACAGGTCTGCGCAGTGTTCCATCTTGGCAACATGATAAGGTCCAAGGGAAAGATAGGTGTGAACTGGTACAGGAGGAGATAAATGTAGCAACTGAGAAAGAACAGATGGCTAGGAGGGTAGGGGTGGAGCAGCAAGAAATGTAAACTAGGTGAGATCAATCTCTGGAACATAATATCTTGTATGCAGAGTTTTGAACAACAGAGCCCCAGTATGTGAAGTTCTTTGTCCAGCCAGTTTATGACGTATTGCCTATTCCATCCATGTATCCATCCAAAGTTAACTGTCCAACCAGGCTCATTATTTATAGCGAGAACAACAATGGAGCCCATTCTCAAAAGCTGCCCAACAGCACTATGTGTCAGTTACATCTGCAGGCAACACAACCATGTGCTAAAGCTGGCAGAGTCTGTGAGTGTGGAGACAGCACACTGCAAGACCTGCCAGCAGGTAATGCACTTCATTCAACTTGTGAAGGAGGGTGAAAGTGTACTGGTGTTCTATCCAGGGTATAGCTTCCTAGCCTAGCACTCAGTGAGTCCACAACTGACCCCAGACTGCAACAACACTGATGAGGACAAATGGTTAAGGATAATGGATGGATGAACAGATGGGCAAAAGAATAAAATTAACATACAGTGTCAGATCAGGGCTGCTGGTGATGGCACAAGAAAGTGGTTAGAAAAGTGGTTGACTTAGAAAGGCAGGCATATCGGGTTTCCAAGCATTATCACAAAGACATCACTGAGGCCAGACATCATGTTGGTGTCAGTGGCAAGTTATCGTGATTGAGTTTACAGTGGCTGGAAGAAACTAATGAAAAGAGGATGGCAAGGTTTGAGTGCCACTTTTATTGCTGGAGGGCAAGTCGTGTGCCCATTGAAGTAGACTGCAGAGGGTTGGCAGGAACGTCCTAATCTTGGGCCTATAGCATGTTGGGCATTACCAGCACTCAGAAGAGGAAGGGTAGTGCTGATGCTATAGAGAGGGTGTCTAAATGGCTGTGGATGAGGAGAGGGGAACTGTGGGTTTATTATAGCATGACCTAGACACAGGCTAGGGCTTTAACAATTAAACCTCAAAGTCCTTAACACTAATGTATTCCCATTACTTTGAAACATAAAGGCAAAACGGACATCATACAGAAACAGAAAGTTATATTTTATGAGTAATTCTTCACTTTGGTCACCAAGCAGATGAGTACACAAGCCTGAATGACGCACACCAGAATAAGTCTACGTGCTTCTTCTACAGCCAACACTTGTTTTCAGCTATCACATTAAAAGCTGCATTTTCCTTGCATGATTCAGGTTCATTGATTCACTTAGAGAGGTAATGTAAATGCAATTAAAATGTCTTCGTTTTCCATCTACGGTGGGGTCACGATCACAAAGAGACTGGTGATTAAAGTGGGCTCAAGTGTAAAGTTAATTTACAAGTGATTAGTGCAATAGTGCTTGTAAATCTGGGAAGGTCTGTAGTGATGGGGACCATGCAGTCATGAGGACTGGGTGAGGGAGCCAAAGGATAATGAAGACAAGGGTAAACAGGGAGCAGGGAACCAGGAACAAAGGAGACTATCACTGAGAACAGCACGAGTGATCCAGGCTAAGTAAAATGACACTGTGTGAGATTCCACACTCCTGTAGACATCTCTTGTGCAGTAATAGAGAGAGCTGACAGGTTGTTCTGACTCAGGTGTGTAGTATTCTGCTGGGTTATTCTGTGTGAGGACCCCTGATGATCGGCTGAAGAATTGCTCCCAGTAGTTGTGACAGTTGAAGCATTTTTGTGCTGATGGTGGAATGAAGTTTGAACGACATGACAAATTGCAAATGTTTACATGATGGATGGATGGAAGGTGTTGCAAGTATTTTTTATTATAGCTTTATCTGAGATTTTTACATACTCAGTGAAGGTGGAGGGGCATTTGTGTTTGGGATTTATTGATTAATGTGAACCATAGACCATGGTACTGTGATTTATGGAAACTCAGCTAAATTTTGCACTTATGGGAGATTCTGGAGATCATCTGATGCACCCTCTCAATTTAAACCAAAATAATGTAAGGCAGGTCCATAGAAAATGCATCGAAAATTTTGTTGCTTCCCTCCAGCACAGCTCCAGAAACCTGCAGAAGCTCACAAAGGAGCGTGGGCTGGTGGGCGCTACTACGTTGGCAAGGGCAGGGTTGAAATGATGGACAGCTCCCTATTGCCCACCCTTGCCTGACCTCAGTTGGCTTGATGAGGACAAGCTGCTGCCAGTTAAGGGAAATATATATTAAGGGTTTTAAGGGTCAGGGCAGCCAGTATGAGGGCTGAGGGAGTGGGGGTGTGAAGAACTGCTTTTCTGATGGGCCCCACCCTTCTTTAAGGAATGCAACTTCAAAGACTATGGAACATTGCTTGACTGTTAAGCGCTTAACAAAGTTTGTATTACTGGTTACACTTTGTTTCCAGCAACAAAATGCTGGCTGGAATACAAATATGTCCTGCGGTTGAACTGTTTTGTAAAATACAGAGATGTTTAGTAGAAATATCATTAATGCCAGATCTAGCAGCAGTGTTGGACCCTGTTATATGGGGTGAAAGAAATATTGGTAACAAATGAGAACAGTGTGTCAGTGGAGTACACTGCCAGTGTTGACAGTCAGTAACCACAACTGCAACAATCGGTTTTCCAAACTCAGTGTTCCTGTTCAAATCCTGTTTGTGTAGAACTTCAAATTAATAGAGCAAGCCTACCCTGGGGTTGCCTACGGCATCGTAATCGTTCACTTCGTATGAACCTAGCTGTACCAGATGAAGTTTGAAGCAGAGTGGCAAGAAACTCGCTCATTTAAAGTATATATTTCTTATCCGGTCGATTCGTGCATCTCGGAGCGTGTTTAGTCGGTTGCAGTCAACGAGAAGGATGACGCAATGGACTTCAAACAGTGGCTGTTATATATACGGTAAACACAAGATGAAGCTTCTCCTCCGGTTTTGCATGGGTGACTTTGTTCATTCATTAGTAAAAAGAATGGAAACACGACGCGCCCTTTGGAGATCGGCTATCAAGGGAACAATTTTTATCATTATTCTGCCAATTCTGTGCGCATTCTCACACACCGTCGAAAGTCTTTCTAACAACAGAATGTGCGTGGCAGACCTGAGCCGGGACTAAAAGCCCTGCCGCCCCCTGGTTGGACGTGCGTTCATTCACATCAAAGCACAATTCTCATTTCAATTCTTTTGACGCGGGGGAGGAAGACAAAACGCATGTCTGTGCCTCTGCTTTTGCCTATTCTCCCGGATGGAGCACAGCATGGCCGCTGGGGCGTTGAAACGGAACTAAGAAATAAAGCCGCGGGAGCAAGAGTGAAACAACCACGCTGTTAATTTTCTCCCGATAAACCCACGTTCAATAGCATGCTAACACTGCCTCCCTGATGTATAAAGGCGCCCTTGTTTTGAATTTCTATTCTGCTGCCTCCTTAAGACCTGCAGTAAATATTCATGGAGAAAAGGGCCACGTGGAGATAAGCGTTGGTAGGGCACAAGTTTACGTGGAATACTTAATTAATAAAGTGCAGTTTGGATCTGTAGCACAAGAAAGCCGGCGGAATGCTCCTACGGTTCCGTTTCTTGGGTGTGAATAAAGGTCAGAGAAACACTGTGTTACATGCAGGCCAGTGGCCGCAGGTCCCTTTACGTTGATATAGTTTGCTGTAACAGGAGACTAACGTACGATTCAGCTGTTGTACTTGTGTGCCTGCAAAGGCTGGCTGAAGACACCCGGGAGTCTTAAACCTGTAGCCATTTGGTCTCAACTTCATCACGGATTACTTTGTGTGACAGGACATCTGATACTGACTCGTTTCTGTACACTTGCGAAACAGCAATGGCAAACAAAACGTTTTGGTGAAGCCTTATAACTTCTGTCACATAGAACAAGTGTTGGCTTGAAAAAACACTATCATGCCTCCCCGGGGCTTTTATCCATGGTTATTTGTGAAAGGAGGCCCAAACAGACAATAATATCTGTAGTTACACTCTTCATAGCAGCGTTGGTTTCAGAGCTGGGGAATGTGTACTAGCGCCAGCCAAAGTATGAACTTTATCACAGATTTAGGTCCATCAGTCAAGTCTGTTATTACATTCTGAAGGACAATTTCATCAGCAGCTCCAGCATTTGTTAACCAAATGATTAAGTGGAAGAAAGTGACCTGAACCGTATGAGATGTGCTGTCACGGCAATGGGATGCACCCTGTATTAGCCAGGGGGAGCTGTTAGCAATTAAAACTTTAATTCAACATCAAACTCTCTCCACCGCGCTTGTTATGAATCATATGCTCTGTTATATGATAGAAGAAAAATTCATCAATGAGAATATGAGGTCTCCTGCATTGAAAATTTTTATATGAAGATTTATTTACTCAAGAACTATAAGGCATTCCCCCTACAGGATGGTGGAGCATTAGAAAATTAGCTATGAAATTAAATTTATGGAAATTCTTAGTTTGTTTGTGACACACTTAGAGGTGTCTAAACCTCTATAAGTTGCTCACTACAAAGAGTGCCAAAGGTCTATGAGCCACTGCTGTGGTGGTTTTACTCAGACTCAGTACTGAGCTTCGAAATTGTAGGGAAGCTGCAGATTACAGGCAGCAAAAGCTGTAATGACTAATGAATCTGGTATATATAGTATGTCTAGCTTCTGCGGAACTCTTGAACAACACATTTAAGCTTGGTAGGATTTTGTGTTATGGCCTTTTCAGTGAATTGACAACAGTACAGGCTTCATTTTTAATCCACGTCAAAGAATGCTTAATTCAGAGGTGTCCCAAATCTGGATACGTACATTTATTCCCTTCCCTCTCACTCTCATTCTGGCAGTACTTTGGCAGCAGCAGGTTACAGCTCATGGTATAGCTTGTAGCCCTCCTTGCCAGCCTCTGAATCCTTGAAATACTCTGGTGTGTCAGATCCTACTTCTGGCATTATAGCCTTGCCAGAAGCATCCCACAAGACTGGGCCATAAAACCTTTGACAGGTGCTGCTAAAGAAGGAGCAGAGAGGATGGGGGGGGGGTTGTCCAAACAGATAGCTGGAAGATACTGTGTGGAGAGAAGGAGCAGGGAAAACAAAACGAGGCAGGAACCGCCAAACATGGAGCTTTTCTTTTTTAAGCGCATCAGTGGTGCAGTAGTAGGAGTGCCTCAGCAGTGAGGTGTGCTGCCACGCAGCTACCAAGACTTTCTCTGGCTGAAACTTGACAAACTGTGATGCAATCCAGCTGTTTTGACTCCAGTCAGTTCAGGAAAGGATTTTATTGTAGTTATCGTGTACACTTTGCTCTAATGAATCCATTTCTTCTAGCTGCGTCCAGAGGGAATACAGATGTGGCTGAACGTATTGGTACCCTTTCATTTTTAGAAAAAAAAAAAAATCAAAATTTTCTCTGAAATAAACTGAAACTGACAAAGGTATTTGGTTTCCACAATTCTTTTCTCTCGTTTTAATGCAACAGAAACTTTACTTTTGATTTATGACAATCTATTTTAAAAAATAAATCAAATGAAAATGGTGTGAACAAAAATATTGTCTCCCTTAACCTAATTCTTTTTAGTGCAGCTTTTGGAGACAATAACTGGAACCAAGCACTTATGGTAGCTCTGAATGAGATTTCTAAACTTCTCCACTGGTAGTCTGGCCCACTATTCTTGAGCAAACTGCTCCAGTTCCCTCAGGTTTGATGGATGTCTTCTCCGAGCTGTGAATTTCAGCTCTTTCTACAGATGTTCTACAGGGTTCAGACCAGGCCGCTTCAGAACAGTTTAATCCTTTCTTCTCATCCATTCTTGGTTGTTGAAGCATGTTTCAGTTCATTGTTTTGCTGGCCGACCCATGACGTGCGACTGAGGTGCAGCTTTCTCACACTGGGCTGCACGTTTTGCTCCAAAATGGCTTCTGATTTCATCGTGCCCTGCACAGATTCGTAGCCCCCAGTACCAGATCCTGCAAAGCAACCCCAAAACGTCACTGATCCTCCACCGTTTCACAGTACAGATGGTGTTCATCTTTAAAAACTTCATTTTATTTTCTGTGACCACAGAGTTAGTGTGATTTACCAAAAAAACTCAGATTTTGTTTTGTCTGTCCAAAGGACATTCTCTCAGAAGAACAGAGGCTTTGCATTTTGGCAAACTCCCGTTGGGGTTTTTTGTGTTTCTCTCATAGAAGTGGGGTATTCCTGGGTCTTCTACCATGGATCCCGTTTTCATTCAGACAGTGACAGATGGTGTGACTTGAAACTGTTGCACCTTGAGCTTGAAGGTCAGCTTGCATCTGTTTTGATGTTTTTCTTATTTCTTTCTCCACCATTTGAACAATGTTTGTCTTCAGTCTTAGGTTAATTTTCCTGTTACCACCACATCCTGGGATACTGGCAACAGTCCTATGAGCCTTAAATATTGGCAACAGTGGTCACCAACACCAAGCTCTTTGGAGATGGTCTACAAGCTTTTATGTTGACCATACTTGTCTATTACGTTTTCTCCAACAGCCTCAGACAACTCTCTGCTTTTCCTTCTCTTTTTCATGTTTAGTGTGATACACAGTGACAAAAACAACAGAATGGCGACTTTTCTCCATTTAAACTGGCTGAATGACGGATTATAATATTGTAAACATCTGTAGTACTAAATAAAGGAAAACAGTCTGTTTGAAGTATTACTACAATAGAATTATTTCTTATAAATCTTCTAAAGGGTACAAATAATATTGTCCAGGCCATTTTAGAATGTCTTTGTAGAATAAGCAAGAATTCAGTTCTTTTTGCAGCTTTTTTTTTTAATTTGGTTCCACTGCAAACCCGTCATGAACGCAGCTGAAGCGTGAGGTGAATTCAAGTGTGGTGCTTTTATTTACATGTGCAGCTGGTGCATTCAGCACCAAGGTAGGAGATCGATGATGTGCTGGTTAGCCACTGTGCACACATGGGGAAACTTGGGCGTGGAGATGTGAGGCTGACAGATTTGAAGAACACAGGAACCAGGGTGGGTGGAGATTCAGGGACAATACTCAGGACCCAAACGGGGAGACAGAATGCAATGAGCTTAAGGCATTTCTTCACAGTCGTAGCTGGTGAACAACCTGCAACCTGCAATACTATACCAATCCTTCTCTACTTGAATGGTTGAAGGTGTGTCAAACCAACTCACAAGTGGAGTGCTCTCACGGCTGCCAAGGGTTTTGTTCGCTTGGCTCCTGCCACAACCAAAGGAAAGTATGTATGGATGATAGAAGATCTTTTAATTTCAACACTTTTCAGAAAGAATGGTGCATTGTAGGAAAACAATGCAAGGGTACCAATATTTTCGGCCACGTTTGTAGATTAGGCTTCTTGGAGGTTAAGAGGATGTCAAAAAAACTGGTGGGTTTTGCACCGTCGTAATGCCCTCCATGCTACATGTGTAGTGCATTGCTTGTTACATAAACTACAGTTAGTGAGATGGTTGTTATACAAATGAGTTAATGAATGAAGAAAAAACTTCACTGAAAAAACATGGTTTGAGAAATCGCATGCTTAATACAAAGAGAAACAAAGAAAAACCTGTGCCAGAAGAAAATGTCTCACTTCATAGGGAGGTGTCAATGTGACCAAACAACCATCTTTTTAAATGGGTTTTAATGTATTTTTATTATCATAGACGGTGGAGTGGTACAGCAGATAGGGACGGTAACTCATAGCTCCTGGTCTAAGGGTTGAAAAGTGACTGAATCTGTATGGAGTTTGCATGTTCTCCTTGTATTACCATTAGTGCCCTCCTAGTGCTCTGGTTTCTTCCCACACTCAAAAGATGTGTGTTTTGGGTGAACTGGTGACACCAACTACCCCTAATATGTGTGCATGTGTGTGTCTTGTAGCAGCTGTGGAACACGTCCCAAGGGGTATATCTTGATAAAGTAGTCAGGTTGGTTGTGAGATAAAACATAAAATTTTTCTTTGAATTCATTGTATTTGATTGCCTGAGGTGCCTACTTGATACACTGTTAAAAATAAATAAGATTTATACAGGAACTTTTCAAAGAGCAATTTACAGTTTATAATCTCATCTTCAGTTGTCTAGACCCTCTGTTGCCACAGGAACAAGATGGGACTGGGAAAATACCGTGAGGGCGAGTGACAGAGTGACAGGTGCAGAGGCATTGAAAGCCGTACCTGCAAACATGCACACAGGTGGCTCAGGATGGTTCGGATTGTTCTCCTACTTATAAGAGACAGTGGAACTAGTCAGTCTTCTGAGTGCCTAACCAGTCCTGATCAGTGTGTCTTGCTTACCGTGTGGTGTGAAGAGCCTAGAAAAGGTTCCTTTAACATTGCAAGGTTAAATCAGCCAAAAAAATGTAAAAAAAAAAAAAACAAAAAAACAAAAAAAAAACAAAAAATTGCAACATCCCAATTTCGTCCAAGCATGTAAAAAATGGGGAAAAAAGAACAAATTACACAGTGTGTGTGTGAGTGTGTGTGCAAGTGTGAGTAATGATCCCTGTGCACGCTATAAGGTGTTCTACAGTGTTTTAGTGATATTTGGGAAAGTTGGTTTGGGGGTCTTTGAATGGGAAAGCGTTACTGTTTTTCCCACAAGTAATGGAAACATCTGTCTCGATTTACGCATTTTCGATATACGCCGACTTTTCAGGAACCAGTCAGATGCGTAAATCGAGGGACGACTGTAACGCCTCGACCACATTCTGGTGCTCAGCATCCCCAGTCTTTAAATAACCTACCTAAAGCTGACTCCAATACAAGATCGTGTAAATGAAAACTTGCTGAAGTGTTCCTGCAACTGTCTGGAAAATGTTTCAAATATTTACCTCCTAGTTGAGTGTTATCTCTTAAAACTCCTTTCTATTTTCAAAAAGAGAAAAAAGCACCGAGTGCCAAATTTGCAATAATAAACACAAAACCCACTGAAACCAGCGCAGGTGTTTGAAAACATCTCATCACTGGAATAAGCTTTAGGAGAGAACAAAACTGGTGCTTAATTGTATGTCTGTTATATACCCAGCTGATAATACAATGGGTACTCTAAATCTCCTTTGGAAAATTTCTGCATTATTTACACAGTGAATGCCTTTATTGTGTATTTTGGTTTCTCAGCATGGTTGTTCTTTGGAAAAAACCTGCGTACTATGTGGATTTGGACCAAACACATTTTGGTTCTGTCTACTTTAACCAGCAATCACTGTTTCCTCTGGGACCACCTGCTGTCTCACAGCAAAGTCTGAAATGAAAATTGAGTTTTTGCCCAACAAAAAGCAACATGACTGAACTGAGTAGAGCCCCTAAAACTCAGTGTAAACTGCTTCTTATGGCTACTTAGCATAAAAATAACAGAATTCATTTTCCTTTTGCATTATAGTTGCTCTCTCAGGATAGGATCACTACACTACATTAGTTTTTCTTATGTAATTTCTATTTTGGTGGAAAATGACACAGATAAATGGCTTTAAAGCTATTTTTCTCAGACTACAGATTAGTGTTGCATCAGCCCATTTTTGCATCATTTATTGTGGGCAAGGCCTTGAAAAACAGTTATAAGCAGAACCTTCCTATACTATTCCACTTGAACGGGGCCCAGCCTGGCAATTATTCCTACAAATAGTCAATGCATCCAACTGAACATGAACAAATGATCACAGCAAACTATGACTTTGGTAGCAACATTTTTAAGCGCTGCAAGTAGGTAACTCTGGCTGAGCAGTAAACAAGAAAACTAGAACCTCCAACGGAGATGCATACCTATTGTACAAAATATCCTTACATGGTTGGTCAAGATTATCTAAAATGTGTGAAAAAGAAGAAACAGTTTCTCCGTCTGTGTTTCCTGTTTATTTCGAGCTTTGCTGGCAACTTTCTTTGGAGAAGCAAAACTGGGTGCAACGCGATGGTACAAGAAACAGTTTCTCCATCTGTGTTTCCTGTTTATTTCCAGCTTTGCTGGCAACTTTCTTTGGAGAAGCAAAACTGGGTGCAACGCGATGGTACAAGAAACATAAGCCAGCGGTATAATAGGTGATGCCTGAGGTGTGTATGTTACCGGGATAAATATCTGTTAAGAATCTAAATAATGTAAAAAGTACTGTGATTGACACTGCTTAGCTCTATAGAGAGCGCCATCTGGAGTTTTGCTGATGTCTGCTGTGATGAGAGGTGAGAGGTCTTCTTCTGAGCACAGAAGAGCAAAGTGCTCGAGATGGCAGTTATCAAGATGTCTCTGATGTCCGATCCCCTCCCGTTTACCCACACTTGTGCTAATGCAGTCATTTGTCTTGCTCGTGTTCTGTGAGACAAAAAAAAAAAAATCCAGTATTGTACAGCATCCCCAGAGAACGGAAGGATGTGGAATTTGCAGGAAGCGCTTAACAAACACCAGTGGAAAGGCCTTCCCCACGTACCCCATCTGCTGCACTTGCTGACATCGCAGGTATGTACATTTATACAGGTATAAGTTTTCCCACCCTGGTTTTCAAACAGCTGTTACAAATAATTTTAGAAACAGTAGCAGCAAGAAAGTGGGTTCATTGCGGTGGGCTTCTGCCTCTTGGTTGGCTGGTCTTCATCTGAAGTTTGGGACTGGCCAGTAAAAACGACTCTGGCTCGACTGCTAAAGCCCTCCGTACAAGTATATTTAGCCGGTCAGGCCTCCTGTGTGGATCTTCTGTTAAACTCAAACAGCACACCAAGGCGATGGTCCACTTTCAAACTGCACCTCATAGCCCTCCTACCTGCTGAAACATGCTGAAGCAGCCCTGCTGCTCCAGTTAATGAATATGTGCCGTGGGTGAAATGTAAATGGGTATTTGTTAAAATGCGACAGAAACAAACAGCTTTTTTTGTGTTCTGCTATTGTGTGAAGCCATGTAGGTGGTCCAGGCCCACAGGTGCCCATTATTCCTACTCAGAAAGGCAAGTTGAGAGAGAGAAAAATGGGTAGAAAACTTTTCTGCAAATTTCCCTCTTTAAATGTCGACTGTCCCCTTAGTTTCTTTTATTTATAATGTAATGGAAACTATGAGCTCTTGTCTGATAACATTTTACAGGGAGAGCCTTTATGTTTGGCACCAGAACACCCATCAGTGAAGCGAGGGTTGTGAGTGCCAATCCAACTTTTCCTCCATGACTGGTGGTTGATCGATGATATGACTTGTTCTATGAGTGGTGCTGTGCTAGAGGCCTGCTGGGTATTCGCTGGGGTGCTCAATGAGATGACCTGTCTCTCATAACAGTGCTTGTATTGTTTCAAGTAATTAATCTCAGTATCTGTGTAATAAAGAGGTTTGCACATGGCTGTACTCAAAACATTCATCACACAGCCACTACCTGTCTAGGCCAGTGATGGTAACAGGTAGTCAGGGGCAAGAAAATGGTCCTCACTTCTTATCATTTCTCCAGTGTTCTGACTGAAAGAAGCAGTTGTGCCCCTATTGTTCCAGACCCGAGTTTTGAGCAGGAAATAATTGCAGACTGTTTTTTTTATCTATGCCTCCAGGCAAGGCACAATCATTGAGCCCCAGTTGTCATTTGGCAGTTTGGATGGCCTTCCTGGAACCAGAGACATCACGCACAGCCAAGTCCAAGTAGGGCAACCTGCATTCAAGCTGTCCAAGTGACTCGGTGACATGGGCCACAGGGGGAAATTGTGGTGAGGGGCCGTGAACACAATGGAGCAACACTATACCCAAGTTGCGTTTTTATCCTAAGCCAATTGAATGATCCAGTAGCAGGCTCTTGGGTGCCCTGCAGATGGGAGCAAAAAATTTTTGCTGAGCCTATTTAGCTGAATGTCATCTCCTGAGACATCTGATGTCAAAAGGTAACCGCAGCAAAAAAATGCCAAAGTGAGATCATTTGTACAGAAGATAACAAGAATTTGAACACAATTTCTTTGGGTAGCGATTCAAGTTCTCTTTTAAAAAGCACTGCTAATATTGATCTACTTTCTCTTCCCTGCTTTCTTGCCCTTAAAGCGTATTGTGTCTCAGTGGAGTGTTATTAAATATCTATACAGACTCCTAGAAAAGAGACAAATCGCTGGTGAACTACTGACCCTAGACAACGGGTTGCCAGTCACTCTGTTGTACCGTGTGATGCAGTAGTTAAAGAAGTGGATTTGTAACTATTCGGTTCTGGACTCAAAAACAAAAGACTGCACATATTCCTGTGTAGAAATCATATCAAGCAGCTCTACAACTGGATCCAGTAATAAGTACAAATGTTGGAATGAAATGCTAGACCTACCTAAACCCAGTCAGGATATATTTTCTGTTCAGCCTAACAGCAAGTGCTACTCTTGGATTCCAAGTCATTTCTGTGCAAAACCGTGACTGATAACATAATGTGAAAAAAAAAGTGTTGGAAGTGTTTAGTGTATAAAGGTACTATAACATCTACTGTGTACATGCAAAATATCTGCATTCTTTGTAAATTTAGCTTGGAAGACCATCAGAATGAAAAGAAGTCGTCATGTGGAGTAAAAGCCATTATTAAAATGTTAGCAAACCTCGGCATGACACATTGGAGTACGTGACCAGGTGTGAAGTGGCAACAGGTGGACTAACAGGAATTATTTGTTTTTTTATCCACTAATTGTAAAATCAGTTCCACACAGGTCAGTGTAGACCAGCTGTAACCCACAGGACTTCTTGACACGAGTAGAAAAAAAGTCAGGGAAAATGCCCTAAGAAATAATCGGTAAATCACATACAGAATATGAAACACTTCACAAACCCATCAGACACACAACAAAACAAAACAAAACAAAAAACCAAACACAGGCTTCAAACCAGATGTCAAGGGAAATCAAAGCACCTAGAGGAAACTGATGTTGAGAGAAGAATAAAAAAATGCAGTCAGACAAAACCCAAAGCCCAGGGGTTATGGAGCACAAGTGCAGGTCGCTGCAAGGTAGTGTTACCAAATAATTTTCGTGTCACCAAGATACGGCAAGGATGTAGGCACGATCTGCTTTTGTTTTGGAGAGAAAAATGACAACACAATGGAAATAAGACATTTTCACAACCCCTACAAACAATTCCCCAAATGCCTAGCTGGGTTCTTCACACAACTGATGGTCTGGACACACCTGTCTTCACTCTATTCATCAGCCCGTGCATTAAAAGAAAGCATCTCGCTCATATTCCCTGGAATCTCAACAGTGCCAGCAATCATCTTTGCCTGCCTGTCCTGAGTTTAATCTGCTCCTGGCACTCAAGATCAAATGACTTCATAGCATATATTTGTTCTTCAAATACACAACTCCTGCACTTGAACTTACAATCATTAGTTACTGGGTGATCATGACAGACATTTTGCCAATGCAGGGAACAGGCATGGCCTCAAAAATGAAAAAGGTGTCAAAAGCAGTGTCATTAAATTGATTCACAGGTTTTGCCCAGAAATGAGAAGTCCACAATAAGCCGCAGTGAGGATATAGTGCCTTTCCTGATTGCCCCTGTTGTTTCATGTTTGTCACACTGAATGGTTTCAGATCATTAGACAAAGGGAGCCTGAGTAAACACAAGCAAAAAAATAACTTCAGTGATTTAAGGAACAAAGGTCATATCACCCACGTGATAAAGTAACCTCCCCCATACACTTAACTGGTTGCACCACCTGGGATCATCCAGGTATTTTTTTGTGTGAGGCAGCACTGATGTTGATCTATAGCAGTGGTTTCCATATTGTTGATCTTCCACGAATCCCATTTTTGCAAGGTCTCTTTCTTATTTTGGAGTCACGAACACTGATCATAGCTGAGGCTAGAGAGGCCAGAAGTTCTTTGGATGTCTTTCTGGGATTTTCTATGACGTCCTGGGTGGAGGGAATTTCTTTTTCACATAGGCAATATGAGTGTTGGATAACTTTGTTCCTTAAATGATGTACCAATTTAAAAACTGTGTTGTGTGTTTACTCGGGTTCCGTTAGTTGAATATTACGTTCTGTGTAAAGATCCGAAAAACCATTCAGTGCCATAAATATGCAGTAATAGCAAAAAATCAGGAAGGGGGCGAATTCCATTTTAAAGCACTTTAACCATGACTATTTTGAAATTTCGACAACGCATTTATTTCCTAAAGTGGACAAACCCACACAGGCTACCTTGCAGCTACTGTAGTACCTTAACTGGTCCTCTACATGCATTCTTGAGAAATGGAGCACTTAATAAAAGAGCACTAAAGTGATCATTGAACAGTACACTGCATAAATAAAGGCCGAAAACTGTGCATGAGCAATCTACTATAAAATGGATTAGTTATACGTTTAGTAATAGCGAATATCCACACAAAACAGTGGATAACAAATATAATTCCAAAAATATGTTCCAATTTTTGTTCTTTTAAAAAACACGGTACATCTCGGTAAAACACTCAAAGGGCTAAAACAAGAGAGTGTTGTCGTGAAACAGCGCTACAGGAGACGGGACTAACTGATTTACTATTATATACTTGTGTATACTTGCATGATGTTTACTAGAGAATCTCCTGACACACACGTTGTTCGCGGGTAAAAGGGCAGCGGCCCTGTGTACACAGCTTGGGCAGAAAAAGCGAGATCAAGCAGACAGGAGTAAATCTTATCCTCCCCACAAGGTTATGGACTTCTGGGAGACTTATGGAGATCTTTAAAATAATGAAAGCAATAAAAAAAATATTGATCCTCACACTCACTTCAAACTTAATTCCTCTGGCAGTTTGGTAAATGCATGACTTTTAAGATCTGGAGTAATGATATCCCAGCCTTTCAATAAGCTGCAGCAGCTCACGGAGGAAATTCAATCACATGCGTGACGCACTCGATTTAGCTCGTGTGCCGCGCTCGCAGGTGAATGCTCGCATGCATATATGGATGAGTTTCCGGAGCTCACTTTTAAAAGCGCGTTTCCGAGTGTATTTTTAGATTTTCCCACTTTGCCAGGCGGAAGTGAACCTGCTGGAAGGTTCCCGAAAAAAAAGGGGCTAGTGGAGTTTTGAAACGAGTTGTACGTAGTCTGACAATGTTTAAGGCTGACTGCACCTGATGCCGTGAATGTGGCCTAATGTGTGTCACAAAGCAGAGGGGGGGGGAGTAGGAGGGATGTTACGCTGCAGTTGCGGTTCGGTGCAGCTGCTTACGAGAGGAGGACCTGAAAAGGTGCCTCTTGTTCACTTAGCTCAGATTTCATTTGAACTCACTTTCCCTCACCGTCTGTCCCCCCCCAGCTCAGCTTGAGTCTTCATTATGACAAACTGATTGGGTTACAGTTGCACCGTGTGGACCGCCTGACATTTGCTATAATTTACAACTGGAGAGGAAACTTAAAACAATGGGGAATTAGCATATTTATTTCACATCAATCAGTGCTTTGGTTGCCAGCTCCTTGAAGCCATTTGTCTTATTAGCAGCTTCTGTACAATGTGTTACCCATCTTAATGCCAACAAAAGGGATTTACACTAAAGTTTTAAGCAAATATGGCACTTAAGAAAAAAAGTTTCTTACAAACTCCATTTGCAGGAGGGCGTTTGCACGTGATCACCTGCTTGTATCAGGAATGGTGTAGACCAGGGTGCCCGATGTGTGGCCGGTGGGCTTTATGTGGCCACAGTTTCATATAATGTGGCCTGTGAGAAGATATGTCAAATTATTATTATATAGTGTATCTGCCGTGAAAAGTATGAATTCGGTTGAATCACAAGATAACAAAACTGTAATTAGACACAGATCACACCAAAATGAATTCATTTTCACCTTCAGTTTTGTTAGCTGCTCATCTTTTGTCAGGGTCACGGCTGTCCGGAGCCTATCCTGGACTCACTGGCTGCTAAGCTGCCTAGATCGCATCATGAATGGAACACCAGTCAGTCGCAGGGTAGCCACACACGCCCTCAGTCTCTCACTCACTATGGGCAATTTGCAGGGACCGATTAGCTTCAAACACCTGTCTATGGACTGTGGGAGGAACCCAGAGCACCTGGAAGAAACCCACACAGGCATGGAGAGAACCAGCAAACTACACACAACCTGCGATGGCTTTGAGCCCGCACCTACCGAGTTGCCGTCATGCGACAATGCTTCCTCTCGTGCCACCGTGGCACCCCGAATTTTTGTAATAATTTTTTTTTTGGACATTTAAAATTCACTAAGATTTCTACACATGTGGCCCTCAGACCAGATCACAGTTACAGTTGTGGTCCTTGACCTATAAAGGTTGGACACTTCTGGTCTAGACAAGCTTTTCCAAAGGCCTGTATCCCTTGGATGTTCTGGAGAAGGCTTCATATTCCCACGGGTAACCTTCCACTTCCAGAAGGCGTGTCACGGGTCTGGCCTCGCTGCCATTTTGCAGTGCCAACTTTTCTTTGTTTTGCAGCAAATGCTTGGTACTGCAAGGCCACGCGGCTTCCCAGCAGAACAGCAGCTCTGACACATTAAGCGGAAAGGAAACAAATTGCCTTTTGTCTCATTGCTGTGGCATTCACTCTTGCCAGTTGTGCCTCCAGAACATGTGTTGCAAAACAAATGTATTGCATTACACAAACCATTTTCCTCTCTTGCATGTTTTGCAGACAAGCAAATTGCATTGTCAAGAAGGCCTGATGTACTGCACCCAGAAGACTGTGCTGCAGTTTTGGTGCTGAAGATTTTTCCAAGTAGATATGTAATAAGGCAATATGAGCAAAATAAGTAGCACACCGATATTTCTACTTAAAATGTGTTTTATACCTGAAAATATGTGTGCTTCCTGTGTACTATGTATAGATTGTTCAGAGAATGCATTTGAAATCTGTCAAATGGGCTCATGCTGCCCATAATAGCCCAAAGCCTGTCTGAGAGGGCCAAACAAATCGATGCAGCAAAGAGGATTAAAAAAGGTAAGGCAAGAGATAAATGTTTTTTGTAGAGCCAAAGAAATGAGCAAAGTAAACCCACAAACCAAGACAATTAGATAACAAAAACACAGTGCCTCTGATTCACAATCACAGCAAGCGATGTTATTTAAAGAGCAGCCAAGCTTGAAAGCGTTGCTGAAAATTCATTGCTGAGATTGAAAGGAGCCGTGTGCGGCACGCACTTGCGGCCATTCAGCCTGAGTCTTCGATGTCATCGATGCAGGAATGACCGTTTGCTGCTGGGCGCCTGACCCACCTCAGTCTGGTCCAAATCACTTTTCTCTTTCTGTCAGCTGTCATATCGCTGAATGATGGCTTTGATTTTTGGTTCTGTGGTCAGCAGATGGCCACATCAGACTTAGCTTTTCATAATCATAACCTTAGAACACAGGAGGAGTCCACCAATGTAGATACGAGTAATAAATTGACAATTATCATTTCTTATTAAATCTCATTCAGGAAACCCACTTGTGTGTGTGTGTGTGTGTGTGTGTGTGTGTGTGTGGTGGACAGCTCACTGCTACAACTCTCATGCTCATACACACTATAAGTTGGGCCTTGTTCTTTTCAGCCAAGCACAATTCAGACATTCAGCATCATTTCATATTCAGTTACCTTGGAAGGAGCAGAGTCTCCTTTGAACACAATAGTAAAAGCATTCTCATACAAAGCCTCACCATTTTGTGTCAGATTTCACAAGACATATTTCAAGACCCCTCCCTGAGACATTTTACAACCCTTGGATGTTATCCACCCACATTTGCATAATGAAGTCCTCTGTTTATTGCAAAATTGTGCATTTATTTCACCAAGGGCCATTAAACAAGCACAAAGTAGTAAAGAACATGGAGGACATGTGGAATGAGAAATGAAAATGCAAATGTGATTTAATGGCCAAGTTTAGCTCTATGTTGGCCAGTAAAACATAATCCAAAACAGGTAATTTACACTTCAGACTTGGCAGAGCTCCACAGCAACACATCGTACGGTGTATGTGNTTAGCTCTATGTTGGCCAGTAAAACATAATCCAAAACAGGTAATTTACACTTCAGACTTGGCAGAGCTCCACAGCAACACATTGTACGGTGTANAAAACATAATCCAAAACAGGTAATTTACACTTCAGACTTGGCAGAGCTCCACAGCAACACATCGTACGGTGTATGTGTGTGTGTGTGTGTGTGTGTGTGTGTGTGTGTGTGGAGGGCTGCAAGATGCACATGATGGCACTCGTGTGTGAAATGGACAGCTTTTCTCATGCATTTAGTCACATGATACTGTGGGGGGGTTGCAAGTAGTTTTGAGTGATGCCCGCTTTTGGAAGCTCCGTGAAAGCGGACAAAAGGAAAGAGCGGCTTTGTGAGTGAATATCCAACAGTCAGTTAATAGATTTTCAATTTCCATCCATTTGCTGCTTTCATGACTGATACAGCTGTGGCCTTGTCTGTAGTTTCGGGTTTCATACTTACAGCAAGTTCTTCAGCCTCTCAGCAAAATTACTGCGCACCGCTGAAACTCAGTTTAAATAGACATATATATGTTATAAAATGATAGCATGTCGATTATTTGAGTGAATGACGATATATTTGCTATTTTTTTACGTCCATTATCATTAACTGGTTAGTTCTGGTCAGGGTGGTGATGGTCCAGATCTAATCCCAGCCTCAATGGGTAAAAGGCTACAAAACCACCCCTGGATGGGGAGCCAATCCACTGCAGTTTAATTCCACAGCATTTCCTAAAAATAGTATTAAAGTGGGACATTTATCTTTGTTTTTCTTTAGTCTACCAGTGTCGGCCTGCAGTTTTTTCTTTACGTAATTTACAACCTTCTTATTTTGTCTGATGTGAAAAGAAGGAACACATTTTAGACAATAATACCAAACTTTTCTAACCTTTAGCTCACAACTTGTCACATATTATTCATGACGGACGTGAAACCTGAAAGCCCACAGTCCACGTGAAAAGATAGAAAACAGAAGGAGAGCAAGAGCAGTGCACTTCAATATTTTATACAGTATTTGTTCATGTGAATATAATATTTGAAGAATTCTTCTATTACTGGCACTGCCTGTGTTGTTTTGCTGACCCATCACAAGCTTTGTTTTGCAGTTTTATTGTGTCTCATACATTCTTAAAAATTCTGAGCTGACTGAATCTTGGATGCTCGTGAAATATTAATGCTCGGTTAGGAAATAGATATCATAGATTTTATTTGCCACAAATATGAAATATGATGCTGCTACATCAGGAAGATTTATTAAAACATATATTCTGATTTTTGTTCACCCAGTCATTATAAATAACTAATTGTCCAACGCAGAGACACAGTGGTCCAGAACCCACGCCAGAAGCATCGGCTCACCCCGGACAGGATGTTAAGCCGTGGCAGGGTGGTCACCCCCCCCATCACTCACTCACTTGCACACACAATACGGGAGTTACCAGTTCCCCTGAAACACGTGTTTAGACTGTGGGTGGAAATCGACACAAAGAGGGGTAGACCGTGACATCTCGCTGCAGATTTAGCAGGATTTGAGTACAAACCTGCAATGGAGATGCACTAAGGCAGTGCTACTGACTACATTCTGATTAATCTGATGATACTTTCTATCTCTGTTTTCGAATTACATTTAGCTGAAATAACAACCATTCCCATCAACTTTTATAATGATTATCAGGGGAAGGAGTCAAAAGTGCAGAGTGAGACTCTGAATTGGTCCTGTCCACTCAGCAGCAGCATGACCCAGACCATGGACAGCACTGTCATTGTCTGGTTAAGGTCATGTAGGTGCACTTTTTTTTTCTATATTCACTAATGAATAAGTACTTTTTACTAATAAATAAGTACACTTACAAGTACTTTTTCATTAAAACTCATCCATGGACGTAGTTGAGAAAATGGGCCCCTGCTGAGATCCAAGGACACTGCGGGGGAAAATGGACAGAATTGAGGACCATGGGCAACATTGAGGACCATGGACAGTGCAAACTTACCTCCAGTGGTAGGGGAGCAAAATTGCTCCCCTTCTGTTAGTATTCTTCCCAAGCGGTTTTGAATGTATTTTGTTACCTGTCCTGCTTTCGTGTTTGAGTGATATTAAGCAGTAGTGATTTTTCTGCCAATGAATCAATTTTTGATGTACCTGATTCATGAAATTTGTCTGTGTAGACTTTGCAGTCTGGGCCAAGCCGTTGTTTTCAAGTGAAGTGTTCTGTGAGCCTGAGGAGCCTGGGAACCACAAGGGAGAAAGATGTGAGATTATCATCATGACAAAATCCAAAGATGAAGTGTAACATGTTATTCTTTGATTTCATAATTGGTGGCCAGATGCAGCATGGAGATGTTTCAGGAGGTACTTCAGCTGACTCAATTTTAGCAACTGTAGGACGATGAATCTTCCAGCTGATGGAACCATCTTCAAGTAACAACACTTGATGTTCATTGTTTCCATGCAGCCCACTGGGCGAACTGGAAAATGCTGCACTTAGTATCTGCATAAAACCAGCCCAAAAGCAGGGATTTCACCAAAATATGAAACAGCACTACACAAGGCACTGATGGCAACAATGAAAGATATAACACTTCACTCCATTTCTCTGGAGAAAAAAATGGGAGAATTGGATCTTAAATGGGAGAGCGAAAGCCAGTCTACTTTGACAGTCTTTATTTCATGATTCTACATGCAATGACTTTCAGATCCCTTTACCTCATTTTATTTGACCTGAATAAGATTTTGCTCTATTAAAATTCTGAACAAGTAATCAAAATCCCTGCTGTGGTATATGAGAATTTCTGAAGTTAACAGTTATGTCTGATGGTGTGGAATACTGTACGAAAAAAAGGCCGATTTAATGAAAAGATGACTGTATTGGGAAATTTTTATCAGGCTGAAAAGATATTTTACATGTTGTCAAAGGTGCAAATAGTTACCTACTGTAAAATAGTTAAACCTATCTTTATGCATTAAAAACTATCGTGACTTGCTCCGAACCTGCAGTGAAGTCTTTGATGACCATTTTGCTTTTCCATCCTTTTTTTCTTACATCCCATTTTTCTAATTTCTTGTAATTTTTCAGGTGAGGAAATAAGAAAAGTATCTATCTATCTATCTATCTATCTATCTATCTATCTATCTATCTATCTATCTATCAAGTTTAAATAATGTTTATATCTAGTCAGAGGCCATGGAAAGCATTTCATATCTCTCTGTTTCCCAAAAAACTGTCCTTGAATTATCAGTGTGTCTGCGGGGGCTTTACCATCTTGGAATGTAGAAAAGTTGAATGTACCTGGTAGAATTAAATAGTTTATACAACCATGCAGAGCTATAATTGGACACAGTGACTCCCACAAGATGGTTGTCCATGCATTACAGACCTTCCACCAACACGTTTAACAGATGGCACTTGGCTGTGTAGGCTGTAGGCATCTAAGCAGAAACCCAGTGTAGGAGCAACAAAAAAGGTTTCATCACACTAAATTACTTTTCTCATACTGCTTAGAGATCCTAGTTTTTATGTTACCCTATAAGGTCTCGGGAGAGAGTTGGTCACAGAGGTATTGCTTGTCAGGCCAGAAGTCATTGTTGAGCTGCTTGATTTCTGGTTTTATGTAGCTTTTCTGTTCCAGGTCTGTGTATTTCTGTCAGCGAGCCCCAGCTTGCTGCCGCTCTTCCTCTGTTGCTTCTTTGCCATATGCTGTCAGGATTTTCAACTATGTTCCCTTTGCCACAAAACAGTTTTGCTGGTTTGGCATCTGCACCACTGGCGGTTTCTGCCCTAACTGTGTGGCCGCTTTCAAACTCTGTTAAAATTGTCACATTTTAAAGCACTTTTATAGCAGAAGCTCAGTGGCAGTTGGTATTCAACTTAATATGACTCACTTGTCTAGCTGCCTTCATAATTATAATTTAAGTTACTCCACAGTTCAAGTCCGTCTTTACTATCTGTTCACCCCCTGTGTATCTGAAACTGGGAGTTTAGAAACGCTTAAACAGATTTATGTTCAGTTCAGAATGCTAAGGAGAGACACCTGAAAGACACTGCTTTCCCTGCTGCCACTTTTTACCTTCGTTCATCCTTAAGCAACCGATTTCACAGCTACGTGACGATTCTGTGACTATTTTTAATTATATTCACTTAATGACTGTGACGCTGTTCCTGCAATGCAGAGCAAATATTAACATTTCATAAACACAACATTTTAATCCTCATAAAGCTTTATGTGATCAAACTGCCAGATAACTCCTCTGTGACACAGAGTCCAATGCACCTCCTGGTGGCTTTACAGAGCAGTGCCTTCTAGCGTCAGACCGGTGATGCCCTCTCAACGTGTCTCTCCAAGCAGCGTCACTAGAAACGGTTTGAATTCTGGAAGGTTTTGTTATTACCTACAAAAAGCGATTGAAATATATCAATTTAATTTAAATGCTGTAGCAGTGATTAATAATATCTTTAAGGTTCTTTCCAGCAACTGGTCGGCCCGGTTTCACGTCGGGCGGTCAGCGCTTTTCGGTAGTCCTGACTGCAACCTCAGTGATTCAGAAACATTGAATTAGGGCATTAAATTGTGGACATAATGACAGTGAATTAAATATGTATTTTGCTTCTTTTACTCCGGTGAGAGAGCAATTAAATAGAGATGTTTGGGTTTTGTCAAAACAGAGTCATTGCAAAAAAACCAGCAACAATGAAAATATGTTTTCCAAGAAGTCATTTAAGATGATTGGGACTTTCGTTTTTGTAAAGCGGTTACATACTGGATATGAGTATGTATCTTTGGAACAAGGTTTTGCTGCTTGCAATAATTTTCAATTGAACCTCCCGTTTTTCATTAATGGTTCTCAAAAAGATTCTTTTAAGGTGGCTGGAAGTGATCCAGGCCGGTGCTGCCAGCTGCTGCAATGACAATCTTGACAATGGATGGGGATTGTTTTTTTTTTTTACCCCCCACAGAAACGTCAGCCATGCAAGATTTAATTCTTTCATCCCGAAGAGGCTTGAGGCATTAGTGGCCGCATGAAATACTGTGGTGGCAAAAACACGGGAGAATGTTTCCCTGCAAGCCATCAGTCAATTCATCTTGTTTTTAGGTGTGCGTGCCAGCTGTTGTTCAGCTGAAGAGGCGTGGGGCGCCAGTTCTGGAGTGCTGAAAACTTTCCTATGCTGTATGAGAATTGAAAAGTTGCCCTTGACTGAAAGGTCTGTTCCATGAGAGTATGTTAAAGAAGTGGCTGGGGATTATTGCTGAAATATGCAGAACACTGGCCCAAACAATTTGCCTATAAACTGATTTTTTCCCCTTTATTTTCATCACAAGGGGCTCTACGGGTTGGGTAGCAAATGGAATCAGACACATATATTGTAAACAGAAAATTCTGGGTAAACAATATAGTTTAACATTTACGAAGTGGTATAATATGTTAGGCAGCTTAATACTTCAAAAGTGATTAACCAAAGAACTATAGCCAATATATAAAAATAAATGGTGACACACTGCAGTGGTACGCTGAGCGTGCTTTTTTGAACTTTAGACTGGGTTTGGTTTTAATTGCTTTATTGATTGTCTTCTTGGACACCAGATCATCTCAGCTAGTAGTTTCAGAAGACAAACCATTAAGTCTGACACTGATTAAAATGTACTGGGTAAGAGAGGATTCACCTGGATTCACCACCTGTGTTCCATTTCCAGTGAAGCCTTCAACCTTTCGGCTCAAGTGGCAGGGTGTCTGTTTGCGGGTGCATAAGTGCGATCTTTTCGGCGGGAGTGGTTGGTAGACGCATGTGGTGAAGTGCAAGAGGATGGAGACGTTAAGGAACGTAAACCACGGCGGAGAGTTTTTATAGTAGCACGTTGTAGTGAAAGCCGAGCGTGTGGGACGTAATCACCCGATGCACAAAGGTAAGGAAAACCTTCCTTTTCAAGTTAGCTTTTATCGAGTGATTAATATGAGCATAAAGCCTTGATGGCCGCGAGTTTTACCCAGGGAGAAGTTCCTTTTATTCAGTGAGTAGGTCTTACTTTAATTATGGTACAGAATGTGTTTAGTGCCAGCCATAACATTGGGCATAAATTGTTATGGAACAATAACATACTTCTCTTGAAGCACTTATCACCTTTACATTAGTTATAAAACTTTGATCAGGATACGGCCCTTAAATCAAGGGAAATCATTTTCAGTGTCTTGACTGCATCTCCCTTTTTTATTAAGACAAAGTAACAAATAGGAAAGCTTCGCTCCCATGAATCTGAAAATGCCTTGTGGTATTTATTGTGTGCTTGGGCGTCATCACAGAAACTCACAGGAAAGTACAGGCCTGATGAAAAGAGAGCATACATGACGTCTTTGACCTTTGAAGGCTGTGCCATGCAAGTCTTTCATGTTAAAACACAAACCTCATCAGTCCATTAGTCTGAAGCTGACAATGCACTAAACATCAGTAGTTTTATAACCCCGAACCGCTTAATGCATACATCACGACAGCTCTGAGCTGCTGGCTGTATATATGGTAATGAACTGCGGAGGAGATGTTTCTCATTCCTCCTACATGCAAGTGTAGGGAGAGACGGGGAGAGCGAGGATAACGCGGTGAAGAATAGTTGCCTGCGCAAGAATTCCGACGGCTCAAAACATGAAGCGAATTTTCCAGCCGAATTTGGACACATAAGCAGGAGATTAAGACCTCTAGCACTTTGATAAAAAGTGGGAGGGGGGGCTGTTGTACTGCATTTACATGCAAGTGAGGGTGCAAAACAAACTAAATCCGGCTACTGCTGCTCTTCCACTTGGACACATGTGTAAATGCTATGTACCAGCAGCTGCCATAGTGGCTCAAGTCCTGCACTTGTTATTAGTTTGCTTGGCCCTGCTGTTCTGCTCAGAGACTTCTATACAAAAGCCCATATTACCGCGGTATGGATAGTAAGTATGGCTATTAAATCAACTCTGAGAGGAGTTCATTTGAAGACACAAGAGGAATAGCCTTTCCACGAGGGAGAGGGTTGCTGTGGACCCCTCAATATCATTTCCCTTAATTCCCTGAGGTTACCTGATGTTACCTTGTTCAAAAGTATACGAGAAATGCCAAGCTTGAGATTTTTTTTTTTTTTAAACTGGTAAGTCTTGTTTAGGTCTGATTTGGTTCTTGAGAATTGCTACATTGGTAATGTCAAAAATCAAGGTCCAAATTCCACCCTGTTTTTGCTTGTTCCCCCCCCCGGATGTAATTGGTTGTCCTTAACCGAGAGTAGCAGGCCCTGCGTTTGCTGGAACCAGGTGAATGACGAGCACTTCAAGTTTTTCAAGAAGTGCTGAAAAATATGCCCGTGCAGAAAAAGAACAAAATGGTCATACTTATCGATATGTCTTTGCCTGTCATGTCGACCATGAATCACATCAATGTGACCTCACCTCACACCAGTCATAGATGTCCAGTACAACATGTCCGTGACAGAGATGAGAACTTGAGGCTTTTTGCTCATTGTCAATCTTTAGCCTTCGACGTTGTTTTGGTGGAACGATCAGGTTTCGTTTGTCTTCTTAAAGAGTTAAGGTTATCTGAGGTGGCTGTCCAGAGTTTCAAACAAAAGGTAAAAGTGCTATTAGGAACAATAAAACAGAGTACATTGTGTGGGTGGTTAAGGATTTGAAACTATAAAAACATATAACTAAATTGTAATCGCGTGCTGCTTTTTGACACTACTCTACTTCCACTAAGAATTTATAATGAAGTCATTCAGTAGCTGGAATATGCACATACTCTTGGTTATTTATGTAGTCTCACTGAAAATGTGTAAGTATTTCTATGTCATGGTTATGAACCTGCTTTTGACTTTTCTATTCTCATAAAGGATCTGGTACATTTATTGTTTTATAAGATGACATGCTTTTTTTATGTATCTGAGGTACCTTTCCCGGCCTCAGCTAGTGTCCCAGGGTGTCGACCTATCTTCCATTTCTCCAGCAGAGCATCAGGATTGTTCACCATTGCCACGTGGCTGGTCCATGATCAAACGTAACGTGAAAACTGCCCGTGAAAGAGCTCTGGGGAGTTCTTGGTCCAGAAAGATTGACAGTATGTCATAGACTACCTCGGTCAGCTGGGGAAAGGTGTTCTGTTCTTCATATGCTTTAGGTCCAATGAGAAGGACATTTTAATGTATCTTCAGCAGCTGGCCAAGAGTGCAAAGAGAGCATCTGTCGTTGGTGACATGAGCAGGTGCCCAAGCGTGTGGCAGTCCATCACAGCTGGACTATCATAAGAGGCCATAGCATTTTTCCGAGAGGGTGGAACAGTAGAAAGATCAGTCAGAAAGACTGGCAGTTGGTAGCTGACAATGGAATTGGCCTCTCACTATCAGATGTCTCAGACCCAATAGTGTCCTGCTGTCTGAAACTTCTAAACAAGTCATCTTGCCGAAATGTACAGTCCCATAAGATGAACATATGGCGGAGGTCACTGAAGGGATGAAGATTAAGCACTGGGGACTGCTGGAGTGGTGTTGCAGAACTGTGTGTCTGAAGTAGGCTGCAGGGGCTTTCTAGGAAGGTCACTGAATAGGGTGCATTTCTGTGGGTGCAGAAATGGATCTAGATGGCTATGAAAGGGTCTTATCAAACCTGGTTGGGTCCCACAGCAAGGGAGCCTAATGATCCAGAACACCAGGTATCACCAGGTTACGTTCCTGATGTGTCCAAGTGCACTGCAGCACCCGTGCAATAAAACGGGTACAGCAACAGGCAGAAACCATCCTACATACCCCTTTTCACTTGCTCTGGCTTGGGTACCCTCTTATACCCCAGGCAAAGGCCTTATTTGATTTGGGACCTCTGGCCTGGTTGTAGGAGCCTGTTTACCTCTTTGTCAGCCAGAGCCTCATTTCATCTGGGGCTGTGTGACACAACTCAAGTGCTTCCTACAGGCTAGTCTAAGCTGTCCCAACAGCCTGTTTCCAGGCAAGGAACTACCCTGGTAGGAACATGGAAGTTTTGTTTTTTGGAAGCCTGGGAAATTCAGTGAAGTCCATCACCTGGATGACATTTTTCAAAACCAGAAATGCTATATAAAAACAACTGTTATGCAGGACCCTTTGTCTTCTGTTGGGTAGGTAATAAAGCATCAAGGTGCTCCAGCAGACAGCATCATCTATTTGTCTGGGTTTGTCAGCAGTCATTAGACTGAGAAACCCACTCTGGTGCCAGAACAGGCCATTGAGCAGAGTAACCAGCTCGCATTATGTTGCAGAGACAAAAATCTCTTGCAGCTCTATCTCCCTTTATTCGTCTCGGCTTCTGAAACACGGTACAAGCTGGTATAACAGGAGTCATCAGTTGGCAATTCATTAACATCCGTAAAACGGGGCCTCGCTTGCTTGTATTAATTATTAAAGCAAAGACGGCAGTACGGGGCCTGCAGGCAGCACAGGTCTTAGGAGGGAGTGAGCTCTGCTTTCACACACACTTCAGAGTTCCTCATGCTCTTGCTGTCTCTTTTCTGCCTGCCTCCTGCCAGCACACCCATCTGCTCGTGGACTCTTGGAGTGGGGATGCCCGCTGCTTTGGTACAGATGGGTGCAAAATTTAGCGCTGTGTGTGTGCGCATGTGTCTTTCAGCCTATTTGTCTGCAGTTTGCATAGTTATAGTGCATCTGAGGTGTAATATCTACCCACGCTTGCACATCACCCCATCCATATGTGAAGAAATGTGTTTTGGACAGTGTGTGTGTTTGCACACATGCAAAGGTATACCTGTGTTTGCTGGACTCCTGGTTTCATAGGATTACAGTCCATAAATTTGTGGAATTTTAGGAAAAAAAAAGCTAGAGACAAACCAGAAATCAGCTGTGACAGGTGCTGACTCAGGGCCCAGAAAGCAAACAGCAAAATAAAACTCGCAAAAGGCAATTACATTACGTTCCTCTGAGGGATATCCGCTTGTTCTGCTGTCCCCCCCACCACTACTACTTTGTTCTGCTTTTATTTGCGGGCAGGTTTCCATGCCAACGAGTTTAGGTGGGGGAGAGGAGAGGAAGGCTTGCGGACATTCGGAGAAGTTTCAGTTGTTCCTTTTGACATAACAGACCGCACAGGAACCCTGCAACCCAACCCTACAGGAGTCAGGTTGTTCTTTACTCTTGTTGTTTTTACTGAAATTCTAAAAGGTGTTGCGCTGAATGTCACAAGCAAACAAAAGAAAGACACTTCTGTCTGTAAAAACAAAATCTGATGATTTTGTCATTATAATACCATTTAAAAAAAAATAAATGCATGGTTTATTGCTTATTTACTTTTCTTCCTTATACTGGTGCTCCATTTGTTACATTATACTTTTTTTTTTTTTAATAAATTGAAGGACTACCCACACATTCACAGTAGGTAATTACTGCTTTTTTCTTACATTATTAATTTTAATGTTAACTGAAGAGCAACTAAATCACAGGTTAGTCATCTAATCGAGCAGAATGAAATCGGCAAAGCTGTTGTACTTCTCATTGTCTACAATTCTCATTTAATCGTACTTTCAATTTATCGTGGCCAGTAACACAACAAATCGCATGGGACACATGACTTTGTTTTGGTTTGTCACCTTGAATGCATGTTGCTGATGTGAAATGACGGATTTCACATTAGCGCTCAGACTGTTGGGGCTTTTTCAGTGTATGTCTGGGCACATGTGTGGTTAAAATGCCAGTCACCGCTGATATAACACCTTTGCCCGATTGAAGACTAGCTCAGCCATGTATTTCTAGATGCCCACGTGAGACGTTGTTCAGAGTTGCCGCTGGTCAGTACCTCCTGGACCAAGACCCTGTGAGTCTGTTAAGATGTTTGCTGGGAGGTGCTACATCTCATATGATTGTAAATGCATCTGTGTTCTCAAGAAATCGAGATACTGGGGGGATTTCAAAGTGAAAACGAGGATAACCGAGAAGTTCCTTTCCCTCTGTCAGGGGGCTGAGAGGAGGGAAGGATACATCTTGGATGTTAAGTCACTTGTGATGCCTATGAAATAAGAGGAGCTTTTTTTTTTATTTTAATTTTTTTCCGTGCCTGAAGTTCTTATCTGTGGACCGGTGTTGTAAAATGAGCCCTAGACGACAGCCGGAATCCACATCAACTTAGGCTGTGGCAATTGTCACTTGGGAGGCTATTACTGCTGATTTGGCCCCAGTCAACGCTGTACTTTTGACTCGTCTGAGTCGGGCAAGCGTTCAATTGCGGCGATAAGAACTTGATTCGCTGCCATCATTTCTACAGTTGTGAAAACAAAATGAAATGAGATGGGGGGGGGGGGGGTACCTGCAGTAACAGCCTCCAGCAGGTCTGCCACAGGTTGTCCTCCTGCCACAGGGGGACGGCCTTANGGGGGGGGGGGGGGGGGGTACCTGCAGTAACAGCCTCCAGCAGGTCTGCCACAGGTTGTCCTCCTGCCACAGGGGGACGGCCTTACTGTGGACTCACAGGGGCTGTCGGTAAGACCTGCCTGCATGTAACTGGCCAATTTTGGGAGTGCTGACAGACTATCACATTCCTGAGCTTCATTATGCGTCTCGACTTGTTTGCAGTCGTGAATTATAAACCTAATGTATCCAACGTGATGTTGATACCTGAGATGAGCCACCTGCTTTGCCAGCTCCCTATGCTGTTGACATGTCAACAATCTGCTGGCTGCATGTTTAAATAAGTCTGTCATGACTGGGAAGTGTTGCATCTCCCAGTGCAGCACTGTGTGATGTGTAAACAAATCATATTGACACGGGTGTGCGATGAAGGGGTGAAGGTCTTATGTCAGAACGGTGGAAGATGTACAGAATCACTAACACAATTGGCCACGAAATCATATCTCTTTCTGACTGAATTTTTTTACTTCCGATATTCATTAGAGGAAACGAACAAACGTTGGAATAATAAATTAAGTGGAAATGGTTGCAACTACGCCAGACAGTAACTAAATTATTTTATGCAACAGGGCTGCTGAGCCATGCCTTGCACAGTTTAATAAAATAACTGTTTTGAAACTTTCTAAAGCAGACATTCTGTAGATTTCTACAGACAAAAAAAAAAAACTGCATTGGAAGAATTAAGTTGGAGGCTTACAAAGTATTATATTGTGTTTATCCTCCAGTCAGTTTTTGTGAACTGCTTATATTTTTGTTCATTATTAATTTGTTTTACATTTGACCACACTTTGCGCCCAAGACTTGTAACTACTGCTCTATCTGCTGCCTAAGCATACATTTTTCTGCTGTAGAAAGGATCCCACTCTCTTTCACAGAAATGAAGAGACCAGATGGTGCTAATGAAGGGGGAGGCAGGCGGTTCTGACCATTTACAGCTAACCCTCATGGGAGCGTCTAAAACTAGACAAAACGTAACAGAAATTGATGAGGTGTGGAAATCCCAGCAAAAGGCGAAAAATAAGCAACTTGTGGTGAGCACTGTACGCAGGTAGGGCTGGCTGGAGGCCAGTCGATCGCGACTGTTGACCGTCACCTGGACAAGAGGACAACGTGAAAGGTCATTGATATTTCCTTCCCAGTTGCACAAATGATGCTGACTCACCCCGCAGCTGCAAAATTATACTTTGGATGGTCAGGTGCTTGGCTTTCAGGCTTAAAAATATACAGAATTATTGGCTTGTATGAGATTGAATGTCATTAGTTATGGTATTGAGTGTCCTCCAGCCTTCCTCGGGGACCATGCACCTAGGTAAGAAAGCTGGACCCAAGTCGCACAGCTGAGATCAGATGTCTTAACTCAATTTTTTTTTGTAATTTCCAAGTAACTTTTACTATATTGCAATCAATTAAACCTGAATAATACATTTATCTATTCACTTTTTTATGGTTTAGATTTTATAAACAACCCAGACAAAGATGCAGTACATAAAAGTACACGTAACATTTCTTTCCATCTGTTATAACTGCTTGTCCAGTGTAGGACCGCGGCTGTCTGCCGTATCCTGGAAGCATGAAAATGGTATCATCTCAGCAACCTCCAGTTCAGGGTCCCTGACCAGCTGGTCCCATAAACATGTACAATGTTTGTCGAATTCTGGCCACATTCAGTTTATCTACACAACTAATAAAAGCCTTATCAGCAAATGTCCCTTTACTTATTTATTTATCTGTTTACACAATGTTACTTGTCAAATAATGTTGGATGTAGTAACAGTGAATAGAAAGACTCATTTACTAAAAAAAAAAAAATCACTTTGAGGTTCATGAAAATTGAAACTATTTTAAAATGAATAAAAAAAACCCCACTTGAATGGCAGTCTTTGATCAGTTAAAATGATTAACATGCTCAACTTTCCTAATATCCAAGACCGATGGACACCAGACAGTAGCAGAAAACACTAGAAACAAGGTGGTCTGACACTCCTGATGTGCTTCTGTTCTGAGTGTGTACTTCTGCGAACTACAGCATTCTCTGAAGTCGGAAATGCGCTTCGTTTTTGTTCTCCAGCGGAGCTGTGAAGAAAATCCAATTCAAAATAAATGCATAAACTGGCAAACGTTTCAATCTTTGAAAAATTGCTGCTTGAATGTTCAGTGCACCATGAATCAGTGTGTGTGTGTGTGTGTATATATACAGTATTTCTACTGGGGTCAAGCAACCTAGCAAGGAAGCTGCTTACACTTCCTCTGGGGTCGTGTACATATTTATGAAAGCGCTTCTCCCTGTAGCGTTCTCTCCGTCACACATCAGTCAAAAACACCTTAACCATCTTCAAGGAATTCGGTCACTTGTGACGCGACTTACCACTCCAAAGGCTCCCGGCACCGATGGCAGGAGGTGCACTGCTACGTGGCCCACCAAACTCATATCAGACATCAATTCTTGGCCCGCAGACTTGAGCCGAAGTGCGGTATCCACGTCTTTTAGACAGATGAATGGAATCTTGACCCCTCCCCTCCATGTAATCTGTCCCTAACTGGGTTTTCTTGTTGCTAATACATTTATGTGCCTTATAAAGTGCGCATTTGGTTATGGTTTGAAAACCAAATTAAGGACGTTCTCTGGGAGGCCCATCAGCCAGCGTCACATCCCATTAAGAAATTAGAATCTGCTAATCTGTTTGTGAGCTGTGGGGGCTGCACGGTCTCCATGATTTTTCCCAGTCCCCTGCTCCTTGGATCCATGCTGCATTGCGCCAAAGTGTCCTAGTGTGCGCCTGTCTTTGTGACCGGCTTATGCCCTACGTTCACCTCTTCCGTGCTCCTGCACTGGAGGTTCTCTACATTAAGTGCTTGTCGAGCAAAAGGAGAGGAAGGTGTCTGGTCAGTGGTATGTGCTGCATTTGGAAGGGCAGGGGGTGACTGGGTGGGGTGCAAGAGGCTAGTCTGGTCTCCACAGGTACGCAGGTGGCACACAGCAGTGCTGAGCTTCTCAGCTAGGTGCGTGGCGTAGGTGTCAGTTTGTTGTTCCTGTTATATTTGTGAGGAAAAACAATGCAAAGATGCCGGATGCTGAGCGTCGTAGGTGGAGCTCTGACATGTGCGAGAAGTGGGTCGGCTGGGCGGAGGGGAAACCTGCTGCTGGCAGGAGTTCTGTCAGGGGCTGCTTCTCTTGCGCCATGAAAACTGCCTCCGTCTCACTACCCGCTCAGGTGTCTGTTCATTGGAGGAAGGAGCCACCTGTGCGAAACGTGACTGAGCACGGTCAAGAAGTCTGAAATAAATGAAGGAGATGGAATAAGTTTGTTCTGACTGCTTCATTAGAATAGGTGGAGAGTCATCTAATAAGCTCCTATCGGCGGAATGACAACGCAAATGCAAAACAACAGGTTTATTAAGGCGTTATTTATTAGTTTAGGTTGAGGTGATATATTTAACGGTATAATTTGATACATGGTGAATTCAAATGGCAGATAAGCAGCATCTGAAAAAAGTGCTAAAATCAAGTGACATAAATTAGCCGGTGCTTAAATGCAAATGTCTCTTTAGACACACATACATCAAGTGTGATACATTAACCTTTGCAAAGCTTCATTAATGGAGCATTTGATGAATGTTTGCTGTCCTTCTCCACTTGGCTGGTGGAGGTGGTTTCAGGTATCCGTTCCCCCACGCAGAGCTGTGGCGGTGGAGCTGTGTTTTGCCCCAGCAGATCAGCTCTGCTTCTCACCCAAATGGTGCCTATGTCCTCGGGCTGATCTTATGGCTGGTTTGTTCCGGGGCAGGTAACCTGCTTCAGTAAATACATGTCTGCGCAGGCAGGGAAGGGAGCCGGCTGCGTAGGTGGCCTTGGACGAAATGGTCTGCTAAGCAAATATGACATTAATAGGTCACCTGAGTTACTGGGAGAGTTTCGAATACAAGGAGAGAAACTGCTGAACACTCCTGCCTGTCACTGTAAGTGCTGCCTCCCGAAGACCGCCTTTGCATTGCGGTCCGATCTCAGGTTCTGTGAGACACCAGAGATGAAATATCTTGCTGAACTGTGGGTTCTTGTTTAAATTATTAAACCGTCCACATAATTTTAATTACGTTGTTCTTTTTTTGGTTGATATGTGGAGTTGGCGGCTAAGGCCACGCCTCTCTCAAAGCCCTCATTTAGAATTCTTCAAATGTTCCTTGAATGGATTGAGCTCGAGAGGCATCAAATATTAATGCTTTTGATATCTGAAAGTGAAACTTTAAATTCATTTTAAATTACACTGGGCCATATATATTTCATGTAGAATTGGAGAGCCACTGTAATTCCAGTTGGATTTAAACTGGGAGAATTTTAACTTTTGGAAGTGTATTTCATATTCAGCCTCGCAGTTTTTTTTTTTACGTTGACTTTTTGTGCTGACTGTAAACTTATACGCTCTATTTTTTGACGTTTATCTTGCAGGGTTCAAAAGGGCAAGTTCTCCTCTTGGAGAAGAACGACTTTTTTTTTTCTGCTTGCCAGCGTGCCGCTTTGGCCTGGTCCCACACAGCTCACAGCAGGGGGTGCTAATGAGCCAGGAATCGAGCGGCCTTCCTTCCCGCCAACTTCGGAACGCAAACCCCGATGCGGGACGATGAAAAAGCAGCCCGTCATCCCTTCGCACGTACATGGTCCATGAGCTCAATACAAAACACGGATGTGGGCGGCTCCGGCTTTGTCAACCTCTGCCGGTGCGAGGATAAATAAATAAATAAGCAAACAATCAACAAACAACTACAAAAACACCCGGAATTTCTACTGAGGACACTCGAGGGACTCCTTGGCAGAATTATGGTGTAGATATTGCCTGTTGGGGGGAAAAAAAAAAAAAATCACTGCACGCAGGGAGTGAAAGTAGGGCCAGTATTATTGTTCTGCATCAGAACACATAAGCTCAGCCTTTTTCTTTTCTGATTTTCTGTTTATTACTTTTCCCAGTTGGGAGGCAGTGTCAAACACTGTGGATTTTTGTTAAGGCTCCTTTAATCTGTTCTGTCAATGCTGGAGGTATATTAGAAGCAGAAATCAATAAGTCCCATTCTATACTCTGTGATGGACAGGGGCCCTAGATGACTTGTGAGTGATATCTCTATAAGGCCTGACATAGATGGGTGTTTTTTTTAACCCCATAAGGTATGAAACCCCTCGTCCTTTGAACCCATTTGGAAGTGGAGAAAGAAACTTGAACACCCATGCGAGGTACCCTTTGGATGAGGGAATAAGCATTCCTGTTTCCTGCTGGGGGCACTGTGTCCAAAACTTTGAATGAAAGTCTTCTAATGGTGACTGGTTTGATCATCCCCAGGGATCATCCCTAAATGCAGAGCAGGGAAGCTCTTCTGTGCCTGACTGGAACCACGCTGAGCAGCAGCTGACCCTGGTACACACTCTCTCTCACCTACTGCTTTTGCTTTACGTGTTGACCCACAGCCCCCTCGTGTCCCCTCCAAACCGCTGTCGCGTGACACAGCGGGCTTTGCCAGCGTAAAGCTCACCGCTTGGAGACCTACACACGCCACAGGACGGTTTGTGAGTTTCAGTCTCAGAAGCGTGATTTTCATACTGCGAAATGATGAATTAATGTATTTAACGTATCCAGGATTTGAAAGTCGTGGTGTTCTATCACGATTTGCTCTAAGTTTCATTACTTCATCATACCGTAGTGTAACTTCTCACTTGCCACTTTTATTTGTGCAACATGTTTTTCAGCTATATGGTGTATATATAGGCATGTCTCAGTTTACAAAGTCTCCTGATCTAAAGTTTCACTGTAAAAAATTTGATCCTTAGTTTTTAATTTCCAGGAAAAAAAATCAGTATAGCAAAATTTATCTGCAGTGTGTGAAAAAGAAATTTGGAAGTTGCACGTTGCATGAGTGAAGTGAAACTGCACTCTGAATGTTCTGGAGCTGCTGCTAATGCACCACCAGTTGTTGGTGTCCCACGTCATGTTTGCTTTGTTTCTACATGTTTCTGTCTCCATTTTAATCTCATGAAATGTAATTCAGCAAAATGGGGCCAAAAAAGGTAGCAAGCTTGTGGGGAAAACAATGTTAAAGATAAGAAAGCTAGTGAATGATGGAAGAATCAAAAGCATTAGCCACCCACCACAAGTCACAGTCAACTGTTCTCTTCACTTGGCAGATACAGTAAACACTTTATTGCACTAAACTGCCTTGTTTGTTTTAAATTGTGTCTGTGCTTATGTGTTTAATATGAATTTCATCATTGATCTTTGTAGCTGTCTACTGGATATAACAAAAGCACAGTTTGTTTCTAAAATATGCTGCCTAGAAACCTACCCATTAATGATTGTGACAAATGTGCCGGTTTGTGGGACAAGAGGAGGCACAGACTGCGGCTTGCATTCTTCTCAGTGCTTTATTTAAACTTGTGCAGTCAGGGGTCGGGAAGAAGGGAATCTCTACTGTAGGTGTGGTCTTGAACTCTGAACAACTTTGGAATGCTGGGTTCCTGGTCCTTCTCCATCTCTCGCTTACATGTCTGATCTCCCCACTATGAACAGAGCAGTTGTTTCAGTATGGTTGTCAGGAAAACTGGACACAACTGGCTGTCAGGCCCTGTATTAAGGGCTGTCAGGGAAATGTTTTGTGGAGGAGGTGTCAGGGGAATGGAGCCCACCAGGGGCTGTCTGTGTGATATTGGTGCAAAGCGTCGGTACGGTACGCAAAGGCATGCACAGACAGGGCATGTCGCATACATGTGAGTCCCCTGCATGCTACAACAATGACCTCATTAAAGGTTTGATAATTAGATAATTGGGAATAAATTGTTTTATATCAAACTGTAAACTTGGGGTGATAATTACATGAGTGTTTTACAAGTGTTCTAGTGATCCATCCATCCATCCATCCATCCATCCATCAATCATTGTTAACTGTTTAATCCAGATTGGTCACTGTAAAGTGACCAGGGTGTGGGTGTGTGTGTGTGTGTGTGTGTGTGTGTGTGTGTGTGAGAACACCCTATGATGGACTGGCATTTGTGGGAAGTTTTATAGCCTAGTGCCCACTGATTCTGGGATATGCTATAGGCTGCCCTGACCCTATTCTTCACCAGAGCTACAACAGCCTATATAGCTACTAACCCAACCTGTAGGCTTCCTCAGTATCATTTTACTGTCTTGATCTTTTGTTCAGTACTCTCTGTCACTGTATGAGAATTGCAGTCTGTAAAAATAAATTGGGTTGAATTGAATTTCTAAGATATCTAGGAAAACATAGTTACCTGTACACCTCCCCCAATAAAGCCTAAAAAATAAAGCCCATTGGTTTTCAGTCTTGGTCTTACTGGGTTGGGGGGGCAGGGTATGTAGGGGTTATAGTGTTCACCTTCCACTCAAAGCACCCAGGCTTGAATCCCACATCTTGCAGCAGCAGCCTTGAGCTGCTGTGCTACCCTTATATAATTAGGTAAATCGGTGTAAATAGCTCAACATTGCAAGAATTTTTACATTTATATGTTAGCTGAATAAATGCACGTGAATGGAAGCTATTCTCTCTGTTCCTGAAGCTGCTGAATCCCTTTCAGCATTCAACAAGGGTCTCCAAAGTCACCCTGGGGAGTGGTCGGCTCGCCTTTGGTTCATCGCGCTCATCATCTATTGCTGAGCTGTGAACCTGTTAATGTGCAACTACTGTTTTTGTTCTGTAAACAAAGGGAAGTGAGCAGATTAAATCTTTTTGCTTGTTGAAATGTAACACTTGTCCAATGTAGCGTGTTTGTTCAAAATGCTTTTTATATTACTGTTTGTAGGTGTTATATAGTGATTTTATTATGACAGAAGAAGGGTTTCATAGCGGTAGATCAGGGTTTGTTTTTTTTAATTATAACAAGATATGAACAATAAAATTGTATTCTATTCATGAACCAGAAATTTGAAAAAAAATGAGGCAAGTTTTCTGACTTTTCTTCATGAACAGAAAAACTTCAAAAACAAATTTTCTATACAACCGTGAATGTAAAAATTAGCCAATTAAACCGAGGCCATTTAATTTTGTGAGAAGTTTGGTATATGTCAGGTCTGCCACAATTTCTTGTGGGATACTAAAATGATGCCAGAATACTGAAGAAAATAGCTGTCACGTATACAGTCCCAAAGGAGTTTTCAGAATTGCTGCTAAACCTAAATATGTTGAAATGCAGAAACCTTTAAGGATTAGATTATTGTGAGAAATATAACATTTAAATGTTTTAAAACTCTTTTAAACGTCTGTTTTTGCTGATTGTCGTAGTTTCCCTCTTGTCTGATTCACACTCGAAGATTATGTGAAACTGCTTTTTCACCGAAGCCATCTTTCTTTAAAATTTGAAAATCTAAAGTAATATATCTAAAAAGTGCTGAAGATATTTTGAAGTTGATGACTTATGCAAGGCACCTGACAATGCTAGGTGTGATACCTTCATCCTGCATATATCTTACCATCTTGCATATCTGCAGAAAAATGTACAGTACCATAGGCCACGGTGTGAAAAGTGCACCAGTTGGCGTGGTAGTCAAGTGAATCAAAATGTCTAGGTTGCAATTTATTTTTTGCAATTTATTAAGTGGTTAATAATAATGGATGGATGGGAAAAAGCTGTCTTCTGAAGAGTATAACAAATTTACTACAGGGAGCTTTGGCCAGTTTTATACAAGTACTTTTGTCAGTATTGATATTTTTGAAACCACTCACCACCTTTAACCAAGCAACCCCCCACATTGTTAAGAATACATTGCCGAATGGTTTATTGCACAGTTCACTAGAAAATCCCCCAAAGCTACTACAGACAGCAATGCATGACTCTTTAATCATTCTGGGGAGCTATGCTTACTGCACCCAAAATCCGTGGTTATTTTCAAAGTGTTGCTTGGGTGTGAGACAACCTTGAGAAATGTTTTAGGCAAGATTGATAGCTGGGATGTCACTGCATTGGTTGACTTAGAATAAGTTGCCCCGAGGTAGAAGGAAAGCGAGCGGAGGGAAAGGATTAGCAAACTTTCACACGTCAGCGGAGGAAGATAAGTAGCAGAGTCACGTTAGGGATTGCGGAGGTATTCCTTTGATTCTTCTTAAAAGCTTACGCACCGCAGCCTAAATGTCAAGGGAAATTCTCCTATTACGTGAGAAGGTCTAATGTGGTCATATTTATTCTGCGGTTTTCGCTGGAGCTTGGAATAGTAAAATCGGCCTGTCTGTGTTCTCGATGGTTTAACAATAGTGATTATGAAAGCCGCAAGGTTAATTACGGCACTCGGTGTCGAGGGCTGACATTATAAATAGCCCTCCTGCTCAGTGGCTTTTGTGATGTGTTTGTATCTTGGGAAGTCCACTCTTGTGTAAAAATGAGCACAGTGATCGAGCACCTCCGACAGACGTTCAGTGTGAGGATTTTATGCAAATGCGGCGTGTTTTAGTGCTAAGTTCAGTGAAAGAGAACAATCGGGGTAAGAGAAATGGGATTATAGCTCACAGAACACCTTTTGTTGGTGCTAATTGGTCCCTCAGATAGGTGCTTGAAGTCGTAAACTGAGGATCAAGATGTCCTGGGATGGAGTTGAATGAACGTAAAGGATGCTCACATAAGGAAGCTGGGAGGAGATGCTTTAGAGCTGCCTAGTGTTTACTGATAGATCTGTGTCCGTTAAAGAGATTTCCGAACCTCTACATTCATTCGTTTAGCAAACGCTCTTCTACGAAGCAGCTTAGGGTTAAGCAATTACATTTATTTGCCTATTTATACAGGTGGACAGTTTCTACTAGAGTAATTCAAAGTAAGTACCTTGCTCAAGGGTGCTATAGCAGAAGGTGGGATTTGAACACGTGACCTCTAAGCCCAGCAACAACAGTTCTATCTAGTCTACCTGCAGAGAAGATGATCCGGTGCAGTTTAGGCAAGGCTACACACAACTTTAAACCCTCATTATTATGTTTGCTCCATTAAAAAAAAAAAAAAAAAAAAAAGTTGAGACTTTACTGGATCAATCGTACTTGAAAGTGTGGCACCAGTTCCCTGGCTCCTGGGGGTTGAACCAACAACCACCTGGTGATCAGACATATTCTACAAATAAAATGAATGGGGGACTAAAGTGCCTAAGGTATTACTCCTTGACCCATCATTGGTGAAAAATATCTTAATTTAAGGTGTGAGAATCTAACTAGCTGACGGACACAACAGCCAAATTTTCTGCAGAAAGGAATTAAAAAAAATATGCTGGGAGAGCCGTGCACCATTATCATTTTAGGTTTGTTAGAAAAGTGCTAATGGAGATCTCATTAACATTGCGTCGACGGACCCCGTGTTCAGACTTCTCCCCGCACTGTTGCTCCTAATGTCTTTGCTCCACACTCCCTACCCCAGTTTTACACATTTACGCACTGCCTTCCTTTGAGCCGAGCCTAATAGGAGAGTGAGCAATCCTATTAATGAAGCAGCCAAGACCTTTCCGGTTCCCCTCCGCTCCGTTCGCAGATGAGGAACGTGCCTCAGCGTTTCCTTAGCTGGTGCACGCTTGGTCCATATACTACCTTACTGGGAGGCTGAAAGGCGACGCCTTGTGTGCTAGTGGGCTGAGCAAAGCACTGCGTGGGCAAGCTTCTAGTCAAATCACTTCGGACTGAAAGGACCTGCAGTTATGTCTATTTTATGGCTTTTAGCACAAATGCAAAGAGCAAACAGAAATTGTTGTTGCACTGCTGTCCAGCACTAAAAGATGAAAACTGTCCATGTGACGGATTTCTGTAATGAGTAGTCTTCCTAGATTTTGCTAAAAAAGTGACCACACAAAGAAAAATGGCAGTGTTTGAATTTTTTGTACATGTTATGAAGAACGGCGTGGATGGAAAACATGGCAATCCTGTAGAAGCTACAAGACAGGTGCACTTATGTTTTTGTATTTTAAAAAATAAACCTGCTAAAGCAGCTGAAGACAAAACCAATATTTTAGTTCAACTGTAAGACTTCAATCTGTGGCTTATGACAGGCCAGAAGAACCATAATGAAAGGTTTTGTTAAAAAACCTAAACCGACATCCTAGTTTCCATCTACAGCCGTGAGCTTAGAGACCAAAATAAAACAAGATCAAAGGCAGTAATGATGGAATGACATCCTGCCACTACATGGCTCTACTCATATGCCAAGACACGGTGTGGAGCTCAGAGATTGCGTGAAGCCACTGCTTCTCCAGACTGAGAGAAACCAGAATTATTAAGAATGACCCTGGAGGGCTCTTTATAGGAGGTGCAGCAGCATCAAAACGGAAGAAGGCTCCATGCTTTGTGATCCCCCAGGAGGAACAGCCAAAGACTGCTGATTCCTAAATGGAAGAGAACGTCACTAGGATAAGCAATTTGAATATGGATGGAGGGATGGATGAGGAAATAATAATGGAAAGAACTGAGAGCACAGCAGTAGCAGCAGGTAGCAATATCACAAAAAAGAAAAATGATTCAAATCTCAGCTTTGTGGGTTCATGATATAAATGTAAGAGTTGAAACACAGATGACATAGAAGATCTGACTTTGCTTGGTCACTTAGATTACCTGGTTTACAGGTTTCCATTAGAGAGCATCTCCGTAAAAGTGGCCCTGAATTACAGTGCAGCTGGAAAGAGCCCAGCTTTGAGGTACTAAATTAACCAGATAACCCCAAGGAAGAAGAAAACAGAACCGACTCCTCACGACAGGCCCTGTTTAATGAACTTCATGCTCGGGACTTTGAGATACACCCATGAAATAATGGAAATATTGAATTTAACTCACTTTCCAGCAGCACGAGCCATCAGACAACATGTAAAAAGAAAGATGTCAGTTATCAAACTTATTAATTTTCAGGATTCAGTGGAGACGTAATCAGAGGATTCTGGGCGCCGGCAGACATGATGATAGCACTTGAAATTTCCACACATTCCTTTATCAGCATAATTCAAGTTGATAACAATGGCTTTATTGGTAACTTCATTTCTAATGTGCTGCTTTTGGTTATGTGAAGTGCGAAAGATGGAACCCTAGTTTTAGCCCGTATCATTTGTGTGTGAATAGATGTGATTATGAAAAGAGTGTTGAAGTCACTCGCTGGCATCCCTTGAAAAGTGTGATGGAAACCTTTCAGCTGGGGTGGGTAGAAGATACGGTGTGCAAAAGGAAGAACAATTACATGCCGTAAAAAGCTATATCTTACAAAGGGAACATCTGTTGCACCCTCTAGCAGATGCCTAACTCTGATTTTAAACAATTTCAAACAACTATTACGTTAAATTGCGTATAAATACCGTACACAGCATCTCAGTGTATATTATTGTCACAGGCTGAAGTCTGGCCACGCCTGGTCATCCCCAGGACACAACAATGACAAGTCCACCAGGAAGCAGCCAGTTAATGGATCAATGAGTCACAGATGCTAATAAAAAACTATATAAAAGCCTGGATTTGAGGGGAAATATAGCCAACAGTCCTGAGACTATACGTATTTGTATTTGTATGCTTAGTTTGTCAGGTTACTGGCTACCTTTTCTTGTTACTATACTTGTGATTGTTATATTTTGGGTTTTTGAAGCGAGACAAAAAATAAAAACAAAGGGTCCCACACTTGTGCTTTACCTGACACTGCCTGGACTTGGCACGCTCTGGATCGCTACACTTGTATGTTGTAAAGATGTTTACCTTGAATTATCCCAGCTAAAATTACCCAACTCCTTAAACAAGGGTAAGCACTGCTAAGAACCTTTGTATACAATGCTAACATTGTAAGTGGCCTCAGCTAAAAGTGATAACCCTAACCCAAACCCTAAGTGCATAGTCCAGAAAAGACCCTCTTATGGCAGAACCTCACTGTTGTCTCTCAACTCTAAACTGATGTATCATAAGTGAGATAGAGCAAAAATAAATAAATAAATAAAAAGCTATTCTACTTGGTTGAGTGTTCAAGGGGCAGATTATTGAAGAAAACCTGGCATTCAAGGGTCACACCTGAAAAGAAATCTTTCTATGCAGGTAGGAGCAGCAACTACACAATACCCAGCCCTCCTTGTGGCCCTCGAGAAGATGAGTTGTTCACCTCTGCTTTCTACTGCTACAGAAGGGTCTTCAAAAAAGTTAGAAGGCTGGTGCCCTGGTTACTCAAAGGAGATCAGACCACTCAGGAAGAGGGTCAGAGAATTAATGAATGTCACTACAAGGAAGGGACATAATGTATTAATCTGGGCTGGAAATCCGAATGTCACAGTGACAAATGTCTGTTTCTCCCAAAAAGGAGACTAAGTAATTATATACAAATGAACTTGTCAGGGGCTGTGCTGAGACTATTACTTGAGCTTGTAGACGCTATACTTGGCTTCCCTCCTGTGAAATTCCCGCTCCGTTTGTCATAGACAAATGAGGCCCTGAGTATGATAATTCATGGGCAAAATCATACATTTCCCTTCCTGGGGCATCACAAGAGAGAAATATGCCCCGTCCGTGTCCAATTTCGCTCCACCATAAACAGTGCACGTGCCCACGTGAGGGTGCACAGAGTGTGTCTGGAGCAGAGCTATGTGACACAGGCTCGGTCATTGTGTCACAGAACACAATCATTCATATTAATGGCCCCCTCCCCATGGTTGCGTAGGAACAGAGAGTAATGGATGACAGAAATCAAAACACGAGTGGGACATTATCATTTCAGGAGTGACAATCGCGGCCAGTTCGGCCACGGGGACAGTGCCAGAGCGGAAATCATGGCGAATGTGTTTGTAAACTGGGGGATGGTGAGGTGTGTTTGCAATGTGGGGAAGCAGTCTAACAAACTGGTTTGTACGCTGCACCTACACACTGTCACGCGGAGTCCTATGCAGTGATTTGTGTAAGACTTGTGGTCCTATTTGCTGTGGAGCTTGCTGAAAAGCAACATGATGGAAAGGTGTTAAATGGTTATTTTTCACAATCCGCAATTTGTCTTTAATGCATCTGATGGCCTGCGTCTTCACAACGGGAAGAATAGCCGGAAATTTCTACCCGGAATCAGTTTCAGACAATGACAACACAATGAATAAATAAATGTATTCACTTCCAAAGTCCTTTAAATTAACTTTGCATTTGTTTTTCTTTAATTTCAGCATGCATGCCTTTTTCCGACTATAGCTAATAAAATTTTTTTAAAAAATTCAGATGGCTATACCGCCTACTGGCTGTGTTCATTAACTTATAATGCTAAATAGATTATTTCAATTTTAGGTCCTCTTTCAACCTGAGTTTCTGTTATCTTTCCGTAATTTTAACTCCAGTCTGGCACGCAGGAGAAGGGGCACAGAGATAATTGTTTAAACCTGTGCAGAGAACTTTTTTGTTCCCGGTACTCATTGGATCAAAACAATAGTTTAATATTTCCCAGTCATGAAACGTCAGCACGCTTTTGTCCCTTTTAGCCTGGCAGCATCTGCAGGTGATAGATCTGGTTAAGCAGCGCAAAATGTCTTGTATCATCGTGTCTGCCGGCACCCAGAACCTTCTGATTATTACGTCTCCATTGAATCCCTCAAAATTAATAAGTTTGATAAATGACATTTTTCTTTTTACATGTCTTCAGTGTACATGCAGCCACATGCGCATCAAACGTCCTGTTCGATTGTGAGCGACACGCTAGAATAAACATGGGGTGGGAGAAGAGAACCCAGGCAGTCAGAGGAGGTGGCTGTGTAACAGTTAAGAGTTGCGTCTTCAAATCCCAGAAGGGGAGCTCCTCTTGTAACCCAGAGCAAGACACCTAATCTCTACTGCTTCGGTAAACATCCGGCTATATCAACAAATATGCGATGTAAGCTGCTTTGCATAGACGCGTCACCCCGAAAATGGATGATGACGCACAAAAAGACGACTGCTGTAACAGTTTGACCTTGAGGCGGCTGTAAGACTACTGAGGATGAAACAGGGACCCAGTCCTACGGCAGTACAAAGAGATATTCTCTCACAAGGAACGGTTATATGCAAAAAATGGTGACCCTTCCCCTTCAATTTTCCAATTACGAGAAACAATGAGTCCGTCAGGGAACGAGGGGCCCGCAGTGCTGACACCGATGCAAGGCCACGTGTCGCAGCCCCGGGGACCAACATTCACTGAACAAACTTGCTGATTCAGCTGCGACACAATACAGTTCAATTTCCTGAGGTTAAACTCAGGTTCACTGTTCCTGCCTTAAAAAAATGCAACAGATATTTCCCGCTGACCGTTAGTTCATTATTTCAACATTTATTTTTGTGAATATATTTTATTGGTTTTCCTTTTTCATTGATCTATTTTAAATTCCGCTGATGTGTGTTAAATTGCTTTGGCAGTGCCTGAAAACGCTGTTGGTGCCAAAGAAAAGCCTCTTAATGTGATATGAATTGAATGGCTCCTCCAAAGGGGGCCTCTGTTGGACAGTAATAGTTCAATCTGCAGAGCAGGGACATCAGAGCGACACCGTGGCACGGAAAATCGCAACTGCTGTCTGACAATGACGCTCGCACCTTCGATCCGGGAAACACCTGAAAAAGGACCGCTGTCAGCGTCCAGCTGTCACTGCGAAAAGCTGCTCTCCGCTGTTAACAAACAGGTCTGCATGTACAAAGTTGCTTCTTTTTGCAGGGAGGTTCGATTTACTTGGTCCCACTGTTCCTTATTCCAAGGACGAATAGGTTGCCCCCTCCACCTTCCTCACACCTCATGCTTGTCCCTTTGAAGGCGACTGTGGCGCTTTTCAGCCCCCCCCCCCAAACCCCCCAGCACGGCACGCTGGCCGCCGACTTCCCCTCAGACCCGGGACCCATTAATATCACTTTGTGTCAGTTCATTTCAATATCCCATTACTTTCAATCATCACTGGCATCTCCTAATGCTTCCCCGCTCCCTATTTGAGATGAAAGCCCTAATGCTCATTCCCAGTCTCATTAGAAAAGCAGCCCAGATATACTCGTCATCTCTGGCTGTCACACACGCAGAGGGTCTCCTGTAATGGAAACCAGGATGAAGTGGGTTTCGCTTTAGTTGTCTTGACTGTTTCTTTGAGTAATGACTTTGGAGAGCCGTTGGCAACAGTAGGTTCCTTTAGAGCAGGTTTTTTTGGGTGATGCATCTTACTGGTCAATCCCAGGTGGACAGGGAGCTCGGGGTCTTCAAAACTTTGTCACCTATTATGTCTAGGCCTATTCACAAAATGCCTCACAGTGGAAGCAAGAGTTGAAATACAGTATTTACATCCATTATCCAGCCAAGGGATGAAAAAAAGTCAACTTCAAAATCTGGTACAGATTTAAGGTAATATGCAACGTGGTAACTAATGCCTGAAATAGATTATGGTTACTTCACATTACTTTTAAAAACTTCACACGAACGAGCCAATATTCTGAAAGTAACAGACATTAGCATTAACATTAACTTTGACATTTTCAGTGAAGACTGTGCAGAAATGTTTTACATAGCCTGAAAGCATTGCAGTAAAATAAGGCTAAAAATTAATTCAACCACAAAAACTATAGCTCTTAAAATAGCTATGAAAGGTAAAATAAGGGCATCCTTAGAGCATACTTCCACCTAGCTAAACTAAACTTCTCGAATGATACAAATTATGCAATAATACCATCATTTCCAGTTTTTCCCTGCTTTGACTAAAGAGTCACGATTCATACATTGATGACCATTCCATTCTAACCCCCAAGACCTTGTTCAATAGTTTTTTTTATTTTAACCATAACAGTAGTCAGTCAACATTAAGTTTGTGAGCGGGGGTGGCAGGCATATGTTAAGCCGGTTGAGTGGGTTTGGAGTTAGAGGATGTAGGTTAAGGGAAGTGGTAACGGAGTAACGCAAGTAGCTGAGAGGGCTATTCAATGGTTGTGGTTGAGGAGAGCTCAACTAGAGTGGGGAAAGGTGGGATAGGGGTATTGGAGGTGTTACGGGCTGCAGGATAGTTATTGGGGGCTACGTGGACCTTTGACCTAGTAGGCTTGGAGGGGGGTGGGTCTGGGACGCCAGGCCTCACTGCTGAGCTATCCGGAGGTGTCGTGGGCTTAAGTCAACGAAACACCGATGAAGGATGGTGCCTACCTGATGACCCCAGTGAAGAGCCTACAAGGTGGCATGGTAGGGTTGCGGGATTGGGTGGGCAGGTTGTTAGATTGGTATGGTAGGGTCTTATGCTTCATCCCAGTGGGTAAGTGCAGGACACATACCATCTTATCCTGTATATGTGTAATTAGTAATGTATAACAGTTTGAGCTGTTGGGTAACTTTTTTAAAATGAATCATTCCAACACCAAACGAAATTCCCCTGCAGAAGGCTCCCATGATGCTCCTTTAATTCTTGCTATACTTTGAATTTTCTTGTTATAGTGTGAACTGGCAAGAGATGGAGCCAAGACATGGGTAAGCAATGAATTTGTTTGACTGCTCTCCACTTCACAGCCCAGTGGGGGGGGGTAGTGATGACCAGCTGGATAAGACTGAAGGTCAGTCACTCAGGACTTAAACGTTCTCCCCTGGATTGAAACACCTTGGCCGGGTCAGGTCGGGATGAGGGGAGAGAGGGGCCAGAAAGACTATTAGCGCCTAGTCTGATGCTGACCTTGAAGTTTTGTGTCTGTTTTTGGTGTTTTCCCAGCTCTGTCACCATTCTGCAATGTCTACAAATTGTTTTGCTTGTTTCTGAAATAAAAGCATTAGTTTGTGAGAAAAGCTGCTATCCTTGAGCCTCTGCAGCAGCCATGTGATCATCTGCATACCAGAACTAGCTATAACGCATAAATCTTCACATTAACATCATAATAGAGTATAGTAGTTGTCAAGTGCAGTTAGGTTTTATTGCACTTCCTTCAGATTTTCTCATGCTTTTTATAAACCTGTAATCTTTTCATAAACACATATAAATATATCTGAATTATGTTTGTCACGGACTGGCAGCCCATCCAGGTTGTACCTTGATTTATGCTCCATTATTCCTGAGATTTTCTCTTGACCACAACAACCCTAAAGCAGTCATTGATAGTGGACAGATGTACTTCCATTTTGATGATGAATAATCACTATTCTTTACTTCCTAAAGTACCTGTAATTGTTTTTGCTGTAATTTTTGGTGGTGGAAGTCTGAATGCACGACGGAGAGTGTTGAAGGAGGGGCACAAGCTGGATCTTTTGCCAGTCAAATTCAAAGCGCCGCTCGCTCAAGGTCACCCCAAGGTCAAGCGTTCACCTCTGCCAGGTCTTTCTGGAAACCTGGAGGAAAGTGAAATGATCAGAAGCTAAACTAAAGCAAAGATGGATGAACACAATGCACTCAAATGTAGAGTCAAAAATCGAACAAGTAACTCTGCAGCTCGTAGGCAACAACGTGAAAATACATTGGCAGTGATATTTTGCTCGTGTTGTTTAGGATTGACACAATCCAGGTTGAGATAAAACCCAAAGCGAACCAGAGTTTACAGTTTATCTGTATCCAATAATATACAGAACTAAATCAACAAATGTTCCCAGGAAATAAATACAATTACAAAATGTCAAAACCTCAATGTCAGGTTAGGTTAGAGTCTGTTTTTATTCTGTGATGTTTAAGAATAACTGACTGCAGCTGGCCTGGGTCCCTCCACCCAGCATTAAAATACTGAAAGAAAAATAAAAATAATTAATTTTCAAGCAGCCATTCAGTTCTTACTGAAAGCGACATATCCACCTTGACCCCTCTAAGAGTGTGAATTCTGTCTCCGATCTGTCTGAAGGTGACAGATGTGTTTTCGTTGTGGCTGTCACTTTCATTCTGACCAAGCTCAATAGCCCCACTGCTCCATTTTACTGGCAGCTTTCAGTCTTTCATTTTACACAAGTCTCTTCATACCATTCCAGATTTTTAATTTTTTTTTTTATCCTGGCACTGATGTTGTTGTGGCTTTAGAGTATTGTTTACACTTTGTCTAGGCGGAGGACTCAGATGTTGTTGGGGAACGTTCCAATTTTTCACCGAGCCCAATGTTGTCAAGTGCAGCGTATTTTCTGATGAAAACAAAATTCCCTGAATGGCAAACACCGGACACCACAGAGAGCTGCTTATTTATACACAGACGCATTCGTACGATGGAGTCAAATAATTCCCTTTTTTTTGGTTTCTGTTATTCAGGTTATGCCATTTTTACGTGTGGCAAAATGGATAGATACATTCCACAGTGAACATAAACGGTGTCTTTCCCTATCTTTTTGTTTTTTTCTGTGTGTTTCTGTAAGCACGCGTGTTTGTTTGTGTGCGCGTGGGTGTGTGTTCGCCCTCAGAAGGCTTTTAATAATTCACCGATCTGCAAATATGAAACGAAGGCGTTGGAACAGGGCCTGTTCACCACTGTCAGCACCGATTTGAATGGTGGCACTGCTGAAGGCTTCTAAAATACTGCAATATTCTCAGAAAGTTTGAACACCGACAATATGCCGGGTGTTGAAATATTCAACACGTACCTTTAAGAGACACAAAGCACAAACAAAAACCTCTACTATGTCTTGGGTTCTCCTGTAAAATATACAAGGATACCACAAGACCTGGAACCTATAATGGGTTGCATCTGTAACGTACAATGGATCGCCTGGATTACCTTCTCTAACGGATGAATTATTTACTACTTGTTGACCATTTCCGTATCGTAAAACTGTGCTAGCCAAGCGTTTGTGATCTTATTGCTGTACACCTGTTCTTCTTGCGTACAACACCGCTGCTGCCATGCAGACCGGCCTTCCTCTTTAAGGCCTTAACAGCGCCGGAGCTACAGCATCCCGTCTGCGCCGGGGCTGTGGTGGTCCGTATTGGGTTCGCTGCCAGTCTGGGTTGCTGTTCAAACATGCATAGAATTAGTGGGAATGAGGCAAAGTTGTATCAGTCAAGCTCAGCCGAGTGTGGAGAGGGGATGGAAAGGACTGGAAAATCTGACAGTCGACAGCTCTCCCCGCGTGCTTCTCATTCCTTGGGCTGCGGGAAGAGTTGCAATTATGGTGGAGATTGGGAAAGCTTCCTTGATGAGTGGTCATGGTGGCGGGAAGGGGGGCTATTTATAGAGCGTCATGTTGGAGCTGTTTGGACAGCATGTGTAGACTCTGTCTGGGCTTTCCTCCTTCACCTGCGTTGACACCTGGGAAACACGGGTGGGGGGAGCAAAATGAGCCGTTTCTGAGCCTCTGTGGCACAACTGCTGAAGCCCTGACAGCATGAGAGGAGCCCGGATACGCTTCCCCTCGGTTGCCCTAACGCCGGCCGGCTGAGCATCTCCCCAATTCTGACAGCCTTGCAGCGGCTCAGTGATAGTACACTATGAAGGTTGTGCAGGCAGCTGGTCTGGATTGGCCTTCTGGAGATTTCAAGCATGCAGGTTCGATCGGTGGGCAGATGACAGATGACCCTTGCGAACCCTTTTTGACCCCAAGGTGCCGACAAGCACCGGTATAAAAGTTCAGAGCGTGAAAATATGCTGTGGGCGACTTCTTTCCTATTTATCTCGTCCAAGCAGCACAGTAAAGTAAATATTTTGCGGTGGAATGTTTTGTCACCGACTTGGGTATTGCCCTTCAATAACACTCACGCTCCATCATCAAGGCTTCATTTGCTTTAACAGCATGGCTGAAGGAAGCTTTCATAGCAGCAGCCAGATTTCATATAAACGCAGCTCCCTTTTGGCACGTCATTGCAGAACTCTCAAGTAAAATTGTTAAATTATTTCTTTTGATATTTTCGCTTTTTCTACATCCAGATCAAGCCTGAGGTGAGATATGAGATATGAGAAACAGATGAAATGTACAAGATACAAACAAGTGTGGTGGTTAAGAAAGAAAGAAACAAAGTTCCCGGAAAACAGTCAAGTAAAAAATGTAGTAGCGATAATTTATATTGATGTTTGTGAGATCAAGGTAAAAATATATATTTTTTTCCCCCGAAGTCCAGAACAGTACTGTAAGAGCTTTAGGAAAACCGCAATTTTCCCTGCACAAAATAATTATTTTCAATGGTGTAAAATTAAATGTAACAGGGAACCTTTGCAAAAGGCGATTTACAGCTTCCTTAGATGGAACGCGGGCATTGCCTGGCGAAATGTATGTCTAGACCACTCTTCTGTGCAAGCGGGACCTAAGCTGAAGTGACAGCCCTGTAAGCTCATCCATTATGCAACATTGGCGGTGCTGCCTTGCCGCCAACATGGATGCGAAGTCGTCTGATCAGCGGGGAAATAAGACGACACGCTTGCGTTACTAGGGACATATGGGCCCACTGAGTTGGGATGAACCATGGCCTAAGAGTTATTAAAAAGAGAACCATGGCAATGTGGAGGACCCAGACCCAGGGTAAAGGCAGAATGACTTCAATAAGAGATAAAGGGCCTCTAGAGGAGAACGCCAAAATAAAACGCAAAGCGAGCGCTCGCTTTCCCCTGCCCCGACTCTCCCTGGAAAACGGCTGCGGAGCCGCCCCTGCATTTTTGATTACCGAGAATCTGTCTTAAACTGTCATCTTTTTTGTTATATGCGGGGAAAATTATTCGTTCTCGGGCAAATCCGTTGCAGGCCCAGGACAGATAGCTCCGGTACCCATAAATCATCTCTCGGATGAAACTGCACGTGGGCGATAAGATGAGAACACCTCGCGACTGCTGCTAACAAATTCCTCACCTGTAATGAAGGCCCCTGTGCAATGGCACTAGTTTGTATTGCAGAATTTTACTTTCTGTACTACCTGATTATCCATAATATATTGCCCATGTGAAAGCATTAATCATCTGCAAAAAATTTTTTTTCCCCCCAAAGTATGATTATTCTCCGTAGAAGATTAAATGAAGCAAGTTTCATAATTACCTTTCAAAGTGCTCAGGGATGCAAATGTTGCCGACAGGAAGGTTCCCCCACAGAAACGGACCTCTCCGTGCAGTGAAGTAAGAGCTTTAACCTTTAAGGAAAGTTCCTGGGCGACATGTCTCTATCTTCTCATTTGCGATTAAATCACAAATCTGGCTTGGGCTCAAAACAGCAAAAAGGAATTTAAACCCCCTCCAGCGTTACGTTATCTTCTCAGCAGCAGCTGTTTGGGAGTATCCGAGGGGGAGAGCTGCTCTGTGAGCAATCTGAATTGTTTCGCGAATAAATGAGAAATTTGCGAACTTATCACGTGCGAAAAGCGATGACGTCAGGTTGCAATATTTCAACAACCGTGCCTATGCGACGTCGCGTGCGTGCCGTGCCAGTGCCAACGGTTCGGCTATGTCACTGTAGCTGCAATTGTTGGATGGCAAGATGGGCCTCCTGGGTTGAGGGCACTTTGAATGTTTTGATGGGGCTGATTTGAAGCTGGGGTAAAGGGGGTCCTTTGAAGGTGTCGGCTGAGTTCCACTGATATTTGAGAGCTAAGCAGAGTTCTGCTCGTGTGTCTGAAAGGAAACATCTCCATTGTCGTGTCTCTCACATACTAGACAACTTTTCATCTTCCTGGAGATATAGCGTCTACTAAACAGACAGACAGACAGACACACACACACACACACACACACACACACACACACACACACACACACACACACACACAAGCGTCTCTCAAAAGGGAAGCAATTAATTCATTCCTCAAAGACACGACTGATGCACTTTGTTCAATTTATTGTCCTGCCTATTGCAGAGAATTAGTCACGTTAATAGTGAGAGGTAAGTGGAAAAGCGAGAAAGGAAGGCAAATTAAATTACAGTTCAGACATGATAAAAGAACAAAATACCCCTTTGTTATTTTTGCCAGTTGGCAGATGGTACTTTTAAAAAAAATTGCCTTGGCTGGTTTGTTTCTGATTCTGGCCTCACATCGTCCCTGGCTAAGGATGTCGGGAGATGAGATGGAAATTTAATCAGGTTCTTTTGCTGTGAAAAAGAAGAGAAACCTCTTTGGGATGTTTGCAAGGAGCTGGAAGGTCAAGGCTGTTTCAAAACAGACATGCTTAGTTGCTCCTATGGTGTAAAACTTGTTCATAAATATAGACCTGCAAGGAAAGTTATTGCCTGGAGGCTGGTCAGGGGTACTAGGGTATCACGACATTCCCTCAACATTTTTCTTTTTGTGTCCTTTTCACGCAGCCAAAGCTATTTAACAAAGACTGTTTCAGCAGCGAACACTGAACCTCTTTGACGTTTTATTTTGACGTCGCTGTGTTTCCAGCTGTTTGTGTAAAACACTTGTTTTAAGCCGTCATACATCCTGACAGGTGCAGTTTATGCTGCTGCTAAACCTCTGCCCTTGAACCAACAAAAAACAGGGTCTTAAATTTGCAGATAAATTCATTTTACTATCAAACCAATAACACACAGTGTTAAACTTTTTTTTTTCTTTATGGCTTTTATATGCCTGAACACCTCTGTTTTGTTTTGAAAAAGGTGGAAATAAAGTGTTTATAAAAATCATCAAAAATCATAAAGCATGAACTCATAAAAATCTTAAGTAAATACAGTGTTCCTGTTGGATATATGTGTTACATTAGAGGGGCGGACCCAGTGACAGCACAAGCCCTATTTCACAAACGTGCACCAAATGAGCACGATGAAAGAAGGCTTTAAAGGAAGACCAAGGCAGAAAATTCCCGCCTAGGTTAACATCAGCATGTTGGCCTGTGTATATTTAAATGACAAATAGTGCTTGTCATATCCATGTAGTTCTCTTTAGTACCGAAAATGAAATGGATTTGGAAAAGGGCAGCTTTTGGCTCATTGACTGACGGCAGCAGGTCCGTGTTTATGCGTGGGTCCATGTGGGCATGGAAGAGCTCCACCTGGAGGCCTTTCCAAAACACTTGGGGGACTTGCTTCGATTCCTGTCACCTTTTCTTACTCCTTCTACACATCAGAGATTTGAGGACATTAAAGTATTTCATAAGCCCCCATTAGCAGCCACAGAGGGGGGCGTCTTCCAAATAAGAGGCTTTAAAAAACCTCTGGGATCCTCTGCCATCGTCTCAGGTTCTGGACTTAAAAAAAGGCAATTCAACCATCAGATGCTGCATAGAATTTGTTCACCTCTTCATCAGCAAATAGATTTTAGTACAGTTGTTCTCAAAGGGGCGGAGTGGTTTGATAGAGAAAATGATGTGGGGGTTGGACTAATTCATACATACAGACCCACCAGCCTAGGGGACATTTCCGCTGAGTTGAATTTTCATTCCGAAGCCCCCCGCCCCGGTTTCCTGTTGAAAGGCACCTTACAGTTATCACTGGGCACAAGCTGTATGAGACATAGAATCAGATGTGGAAGGAGCCGCTTGGTAGGCATATCTATCCCCAGGGTGTCCGTTCACAGCAAACGTGTCAACAGATGACAAAAAGAAGGAGCTAGGGTACATATGAGATCAATCCTGCCCAAATGCAGAGCTGTGTTTCCCCCTGCATTGCTCTACAGGTAATTCCATTCCCATATGCAAAAATGGTTTGGGTTGAGAGTGATGCAATAAAAAGGCAGATTGGAATCCTTAAACTGACGATGAAAAGCAATCTTGCAGGCGTAGATAGGAAATATCACAAGGCACAGAACTAAGGCCATGGCAATATCCCATATCAATATTTACAGAAGTGTAACCAATAAATCCAGATTTCCTTGGTCTTGAAATCTTCCTGAAATCAGAGTTGATTTAGTGCTCAGCATACTTACACTGACTACATGCAGCAGCTTAGCAGATTTTTCTACTTTGCACAGCCTGCTTTCCCTCCACTTTTACACTTTGCTCCCTTATACCGGTGTTACTAGTCTACACGGGGGCACTTGAAACAGTGGCTTTTACTTTCTCAGATCTCCATGTTCCCTGGTCAGTTGGCAGAATCGCTGCTCCTTCTGGCACGGAGTGGGATAAAAATTGATCCTGCTCTACGATCAGGTGGTTTCAATAAATTGCTTTCAATGGTGCCTGTAAAAATGTAATACTGCAATAATGAGCCATTTCCATACGGGAACGACACTGTTCGGGCTATGTAAGTCCAACTTTGTGTCAGAATCTTCTCTGCTGCCCCCCATGCTCTGCTCAGTATAACACAATTGTTTTGCTTGCTTTGGATTGACTGGGTGGGTGAAGCCTATCTCTGCGATACATTGACTTAGACAGCAAGACTGTTGAACCAAGCAGAAGCTATCGGGACATTCATTCCTTTTTCACTCAGATTTTCTCTGACCGTCAAGTTGCTCACAGAGCCATGAAAAAGGATGCTGTGTCAGAAGTCAGAAGCTGATTAAAAATGGAAGTCAGGCGTGTTCTCCAGGAGGCCTGGGAAGGGCACACGGAGCGAGCTGTGTGGAGTGGTGGGTTCGGGAGAACAAAGTGGTTCTTTTCCTTAAACTATTTTCTTTATAAGTACTAAACCAGCTATGAACAATAATAAGAAATGTACAACATGTGATAATGCAAATATTTAAATAAAACAGCCACCTCTATCTGCCTCAGGCCTGGAACATGGATTCAAGGGTATGAGGCATGAACTGCAACTCCACTGTTAGATTTTCACTGGCAGCATGTTCAGGAGCCAGGCCCCTCGTGCACATGCAGTCTCTGGGAAGGAGACCTTTCACCGCGTGCCATCATACTGCTATTTAACATGCCAGTTGGGAAGGAGATCACTGGCAAATGTCAAGCGCTTTGCAGGGCTGCAAAAATGACCCTGCGTTTGATGAAACCATCTGGGGCAGCAAAACGTTTGTAAGCACTGTGGGGCAATGTGCTGTAAACTGTTACCACGGAGCTCTTCCCATGCTGGCTCGACCCCCGAGCACTGTGTGGCCATGAGGGACGGGATCCTGGAGTGGCATGATGGAAGCTCTTAGAGAGTCACAGCTTGGCACGTGCTCACCAGTGAAGCACATGTTCACGCAATGTCCTCTCGATTTGTTTCTGCCACACTGAACACTCGTGCATCCATATCATTGCCTGTGACTAACCACAGGGGGTTTTCATCTGGGCACAAAACAAGCCCTTTTCACTCGTGATTTCCTTGACTTGACTGGATTGAGGGAGCTTAATACCTGATTGTAAGTCACATCCCATAATTCACTCCTTCCTCTTACATAACTGTGTTTTACCAGCAGTCAGAAAGCGGTCACACTCTCCAGTATGGGGTGGCCAGGGTGAGGGCACTTGGTCAGTGAATTGCAGGCTACAGAAGAGTTAGAGTGAGACTTTTCTTGTAGCTGAAAAACAGTGGATTCAAACCATGTGAGAGCACAGGCTAAAGCCCTGGTCAGAATAAATACTCACTTGGAGAAGGCTGGCTATTGTACACCTGTGTTTATCCACTCCTTGAGAAGTGTTGAGATTTAAAACATGGATGGAGATGCCGGAAAAATGCATATGGACTGTAGTTGTGCAAGCTTGTTTAGATGACACTGATGGACCTCAATAAAAACTTTACTTTAAAATGTGATTCTTCTTTCAGGGAGAAACCAGAATGCAACTTTAAATTTCCAAACGGCAGAGAGGCAATGGTCTAATTTCTTACAGCATTTCTGTTGTGCTAATTCATCACGCTCACCTTGTGGTGAAAATAACTAATTCCTGGGTCTCTCAACTGTTCTGATTTCAAGTCTAAATGAAATTTATGCATATATTTTATGTATGAGGAGGTATTGCCAGCATTCACTGCAGAATTTGTAACTCCCTTCATCCAACAAATATCACGCTCAAACACCCAACTTGTATAAGCAGTGATTTGCACGCCAACTGTAAAACATATTTCTCAAAGACAATTTCATAGGTGGCTGCATCAACGTGCATATACACTATAGGTATTTTTTACACAGTATGCTTGCACATTTAAACAAATTGCTTATAAAGGGCAATGTTTACATGGTAAATACTTGCATTCTGCATTGGTTGGCAATATACTTACTTAACTGGATCGACACTTGTAAAACGTTGGATATACAGACTATGGGGCCGGTTATACAGTACTGTGCAAAAGTCTTAGTCATGCAACTTGAATGTGTGTTGAGAAGTACAGGTAGATTCTTATCTACCATCGGGGAGGTTTCCGGTTGGTCCCAAATTCATTCTGCAGCCTGAGAATGAGCTCAAACACCCAATCTCAGTCATACACAACTATGTTGAGCAAAAAGAAGGAATCCTGCAACAGATGGTCTGGTCCCCACAGAGCCCTGATCTCAACATGGTCAAGTCAGTCTGGGAGGACATGCAGAGACAGTCAAAGTGTGCAGAAGAACTGTGGTCGGCTCCTCAAAATGTTTGGAAGAACCTACCAACCTCTACCTTAAACTGCATGCAAGTTTGCATAAGAGAATTGATGGTGTTTTAAAGGCAAAGGGTGGTCCCACCAAATATTGATCTGATTGAGGTTTTTTTTTGTCTACTGCACTTTTTAGAAGGTTTATTGATTAATAAGTATTTGTGGCATTATTTTTGGAACCACCCTCGGTTTATAGCATTTTCCCCACAGGTGCCTAAGACTTTTGCACAGTACTGTAGGTAATGTAGTCAGCTATTCATGCCATTCTTATAAAGGACCCTTTAATACCTTTGGTGAAATTTTCTTCATTTGGATAAGCTGCAAATTAAAAGAAAAGGCATAATCTAAGTAACAGAAACACTCTGGGAAGGTAGGGGAGTACCTGGGTGACTGAGTAACTGCTTGTGCAAAGGTACAGAACATGCCTATTAAATAAGCCCTGAGGACGTGCCAGTGAGATGTCAGCAACATTGTTCTATGAAATGTAAAACCTGTAAAAGCCGGAATAAATGTTGCTGCTGGCTTGTCCTTATCGTTCAGAGAACGTCATGAAGATTTGATTCCACGAGTATCAATAGTTCCATGGTGGTGTTCATTGTGGAATAAGCATCTAGCATTGCAATAGTTTGGCAATGAATGCAGCAGCAGTTAAGCTTAATTAAAAGGAAATAATGGGCAATGCAATAGTACTCATTTTCACAGTAAGCAAGTAAGAAAAGGCATTTTATGAATGAATATGCTGTCATTTATCTACTTTTCCAACAGCTCAAGTGGTCTGTTCCTTGTCTGAATGAGATCTGGAGAGTAGCCTGGCCACGTTCTCTCAGGAAAATCACAGTTCATGGTTGCCTAAAAGCATGAAAAGCAAGAGTTTTAAAATATGCTTTATTCATAGTTAGAAAGAAGTTTGCCTGCTCAATTTCTTTGAAACTAGCATCAAAATACTGCTATATTTTTGCCAGGTTTAACAGAGAGCTTTGTGCATGACTTTCTATGTTCTGCATGTGACGTCACCACTCCTACTTTTTCAAGCCATGTCAGAGAATTAAAACATTTAAAAATATTAAGTAGCTTTTTAGAAGTTTAACTTGACTATGCAAAAGTTAACTTAGGGTGAGAACTACCTGTGCGCCATCTCTGGATTGAAAAAAAGCCATGCATGAAGCACAAACAAACGGACAGCCTACGTACAGAATATAGAGATTTCAGCTGATGGCACTAATAAGCCTCCCATTGTTCTTTGGCTGAAGGTCAACGGTCCTTATTTTATTAACTGTCTCGGGATGAATACGAGGTCATGCTAAGCCTTAGCATTCACGCGCACTTTATGCACTGGACGTGTGTAAATGCTCACTCAGTGAGAAAATGAAATTGGTGCAGTAGATACAACAACAATGAACCATATATGAATGTTTAGTTAGTAGCCCAGAAGTCAGGCACACAGCTACACAGGGGAGCTGACAGGAATGACAACAGCTTCGGATGAAAAATGTGTGGATGGTAATAAACAATGACGCAGTTTTTTTTTGCCATGTCATGCAATGCTGAAAAAGTGGTTGGATGGGGTGGTGAGGATCTCTTGATGGATAGTAACAGGGAAAAACAAAATTACTCTGCTTGCCAAACTGCATGGCTGCAGCAAATTATGGCCTGTGCTGGGAGCTGTCACCACGTGTGAGGAGGGGCGCACTCAGCGTGTGTTAACTCAGACATCCAGCAGAGAAAAGAAATTTGGGAGGATGGAATGCAAAATGGAATACCTGCAATGCCTAGAACCCCACCTCATCTGTGCTGTCCTTGACCAGCGCTGCCAGTTTTCATTCCACTTCTTAATTCTGAACTAAATACCTGGTTTTTAAGTTAAACACAATGATACTTCCAGAGTAGCACTGTGGGCTCTGAGGAATTGTGGGTTAAAAAGGTCATTATTGTGACTATGTTACACAGTGTGGCATCAGCAGTGAAGACTCCTTTCTGTCATTCCCACTGATTCAGTACTTCACCGTTCTAGACCCCCGACCCCTGTAGGATAGGTACTTAAGCTGGAAAGAGGATTTAGTGGGCCAAAATGTGAACTTGTGTCTAAGCTTTAAATGACCCTCAATGCAGGTCCACAGATGTCAAAGAAACAACACCAGTGTGGAGACAACAATGCCATTTGTGGAAAAAAATGCTAAACTAGTGACTTCCTCTTCCTTCTCTGTCCTTTGTGTCTCTGCCAAAACTTTGACTCCTCATTCACACACGAGAGCTACTGATTTATTCTGTTTAAGTGCACTGTTTTCAAAATTGGTTTTTTGCTGTAAATAAAGCCAATTCTTATGGATAACTCTTTGTCCAGAAATTCTGTGTATGACAGGAACATCTTGATTGGGGTCTACAACCTCAAATTTTTACTTATTAGAGCTGTTAAAGAGGTACTCTGCACAGAGTCAGAGATGGTTGCAGAAACTTGTGTGCTATCAAAGGAGGTCAAATTGAATGTCTTGCTGGCTAGACCATCACTGACAAATTTCCATCTAACATGGAAATGGTCCCATTTGGACCTCATTTGGCCTCATTGTCTGTTGGACCTTGGCTGAAGTTCAGCACCTACTGCAACTAATTCAAGGAGAGCTGGTGCCTTCTTCTTGATGCCTACAGCCTGCAGTCTGCTTTGTGTGGGCACGTTGTGGAAAGAGTTTTTGTGATAACTCCATTGTGACGGGCGTTGCACTAAGTACAGTGTCAGGGTGATTGATTGAACAGTTGGATTGGGTGCAGTCTGTTAACATGGAACTCAACAGAGCATCCAATCCCAGTTAACAAGGAGCTGACAGTGGTGCCTGTAGGACGAAACAATTGCTGCTGAGGCATTATAATGTATCAAAAGAATTAGCAGCATAGGCTTAAATTAGATGCCTATGTCCAATGCTTTTTTATCTCATCAATCTTTAAGAGGCTATATTTAAATTAGCCCCCCCCCCGACACACACAACCCACCCCCACCCAACTTTGAAAGCAATTAAATCCACTGGCAGATGACTGCAATTCACAGCTCCTTTTAATCCAATAATTTTACATCAACCAATAAGTAAATAAATAACATATCACGAGAGAGTGCCAGACTGTGAAGAGGGGAAGAAGGGAGGATGGGATACAGAGAGAGTGAGTGAGAGTGTGTGTGTGTGTGTGTGTGTGTGTGAGAGAGAGAGAGAGAGAGGGAGTGAAGGACTCAAAATAAGACCAAAAACGTCTCCTGTAATTTCCAAGTGCTTTGGTCCTTTTGCCCCAGGCTCTTTTTTAAAGGGGGTGACAGGGACAAGGGGATAAATCTGTTAGATCTGAATTTAAAGCTAGTTCCCAATCAAGTGCTCTGCTGGGAGGGTAGAGGTGTCTCATGCCATAAAGCTGCTTTGCCGATCACCTATCTTCCTGGACCTAATGAACTGATAATGTGCTGTCTGATCTGTAGATGGTAGTTTTAGGAGGACATATTGTGTACAGTTTATATATACAGTAAACCCTTGGTATCCAAACTGTGCAAATTTTCGCTATAATGGCTCTTGAAAATTAAACCTACATATCGGTACCTTAATGTAATCTATAACAATTTTTTTAAACAATTTTTGCAAAATAAATCTACAAATAAATACCATGCAGTATGTTAAAGTGTATTGTAAAAAATCAATACTGTATATATTGTAAAACATTCTATTATGCCAAACATGAGTGTGCATGGGTGTTGTCAGCTGTTTCCTCCTGTTACCCTTTGTCTGAACGTGCTGTGTCACCACATATATTGTGCATGGTGTTGTTTTTTTCAAAGTATTTAAATGCCGGTTGATGTGTGAAACAAAGAAGCTGACACGGTGGGTTACTTTGACACATGTCTTTATTCCCTTTTTCAACATTTTAAAACACTGAACTCCTGCTGTAACCCTCGCACATGTGCTCTCCCATTTACAAATGAGATGTAAAGGTAAGGAAGCAATTAAGGTGACAGCGCCAACGTGTTCAAACAAAGTGAAAGTAACGGAAACTTATGTCAATTTGTTTTGTTTCAATTCAGACATTGTTTGGAGTTTGGACACTGAGGGCTGGCTGTGTACAAATCAGAACATGCAGCTGGGGCACTGCTGCCTAACAGTCATGTCCAAGCCTCTTGGGTAGATAGGGCTTAATAATTTTAATTGGCTGAGTAATTCCTGTTAATGAAAATGTATAATATAAGTCGGGAGACATTAATGTACTACTGACTCTTATTAAAAGTGAGGAATGTGCATTTTCATGCATGGGTGACAATGAATGTGGCACATTTCAAAATCATTGTAAAGCCAGAGAAAAATAAGTGCTGACTGAAAAGGACAATCCCACTCAAATTCCTCCCACACAGATGATGAATGTAGATATGAGTGGATGAAATGCGTTATGTGCCCTCTTCCCCCAACACTAAAGGGTCCAGGATGTTATGCAGCTGTGCAGAAACTATGCTATGTTTTCAACACCTGCATCAGATGCAACATAGTACTGTCCAACCATGGCCACCTGACTGGTGGGCAGCAACTGGTCAAATCCCAGATGACTTCACAGATCAAAAAAATGAGCATGGATTTAAATAAAAAATATCCATAAAGGCAGTCCATAAAGAACTATTGTGCTAAATTTTTATTTTGCTGCCTTGAGAGTTTTGAGAGGGCAAAATTTGGCTCTGTGTGAAACAAGATTCAATTCCTGGTTTGTAGAAGGAGGCTGGGGAGTGAGGAGGATATTCAGCAGCCCTTTCTTGGGCCCGCTGGGATGAAGCGTGGGCAAGAACAGTACAAATTAGCAATGAACAAAACCAACCAACTGATTCACAGGAGATGAAGGTGTCCTGAGATAAATGTGAGAATGCATCCCTTCACCCACCATTTATTTATGTAGATACATATGGTGCCACACTGGAGGAAATGTTGTGTGAGAAAATGCCCTTTTAAAAATCTCCAGGCCCACTAAAGGTCATGGCCAAGAGATGAGGGCATGTAACAGGACCCATCAGTCTTACTGTGCTGTTTGTGGCAACTCCCTCATGACATAATGGTTCCTCTGATGCCGGAGGCTCCCTCAAAGAGAGCCGAGCTCAGTGATGTGGCTGGCGGGCCGAGAAAGGCCTCTCCTTCCCAGACAGGATTATTTGTCATTCAAAGGGCAGTCGAAGAGCAGCGGCAAATTTAGTTTCCTAGTTTAATTTTTGTCTCTTGTATTTCATTTTTATTTTGCATTGTTTTGGTGGTCACTTGGACGTTACGGGCAGTAATCACACAAATTTATTTATTTCCAATGCTTTATTACCGTTCCATAAAATAACAATTCACATATACGAATCACAGTAAGCACTACACTCAAAAAAGAAAAAGCCACTCAACAAAAATCCATGAATCAGACTCACCAATTTCATAGTCCATCTAAACCCGAAAAATTAAAACAGTCTCCCAAGACGCTTGAAAGACGTCAGTCCATAATTCTCAGAAACCATTTTCCCACATTGGTAAAAACAAGTATACCCATATTAAAGATGCACACATATTTTTTTTCCCAAGAATAACACAAGATCATTTATCACTCATAATGTTTTTGTTACACAATACATGATTGTTGCAGAAAGTTAAATACATCTCTAACGCCATGTACCAAGAATGGTGTCTCTTAGAACAAAATAAATAACAAACATAAAACAATCAAACTTTTAAAATCCATATCCTGCCTTAATCCACCATATATTTGGTCTTGGTTTGAATGACAGAAGAAATATTTTAATTATGTTAATCTCTTCGTAGCAAATTATTTGACTACTGTCTTATTGTTGTCCTCATTTATAGTTTGTGTTTAGCTATGCATGTCTGCCGTAGGTCTACAGTGTCAACACACAAGGCTTTATATTGGACTTCTCCACGTCGTACAGTTGTGGGAAGGCTAATATTTACACTAGACCAACAGGAAGACTATTAGGCCAGACGTTGACATTGACATTGGAGGGTTTAGCGGGTCAGGCGCTTTAACGTGCTGTGTTTGTAAAACCTGGGTAAGGAACCAAAATGTCGTTCACTTTCACATCAACAATGTGTTGTTTATGTTTTGAATATAATTCTGTATTGCCACATCCTGAAATTTATTTGCGATTTTACAGATGAGCACCAAGTTGCCAGCTATGGTTACAGCAACTGAAGATAATTTAGAATTAATTTCTCTGAGTGAGCAGTACATTACTTGCCAGCTACTGTGACAGATGCAGATAAGTTCTCTGATGTGAAGTTACTAACTGTGGCAATTCTGAGTTGTTCACAATGAATGCTGTTTTATTCTGAACTTCCATATCAGTCTTATGAGTGGCCGGATTTGGAACAAAGGTTTGGAGAGATTGCATGGCTGTGCGCTTCATTCTATGCACCTGCTAGTAATGCTGTGGCTGAAATAGTCAAACCCATTAATTAGAAAGGGTGTCCACATACTTTTGGTCACATAGTGTATTTTGTGCTATAAACCTCAGCATGTGATTCTTTTTTTCTGCAATACTGTGAACGAAAAAAAGGCCAACAAACTGTTGAAAGACACTTAACTCCACTCTGGTCGAATGGGAGAGACAGTAAAATACACAAAGTGAATTTTACTGTCACGACACCATGACGTGGCTTTAGAGATGTGAATGGTTGCTGCAGAGATACCGACATCAGATCTATTAGGCATGACATTTTGCACTAAAAACTGTAGAGCAAGTTTCAGATCACATTAGAGAAACACCCTGAATGCCCACAGTGCTCTCTGCCTCTTACCCCCATAACCATCAACTGGGGGTTCGCAAACTTGTGGTGACACAGGAAGGACTGCCGCCCAATTGGCCCTGACGGCCGTTTTCACTCCGTCTTATCCAGCCCTTGTCATTAAGTGTAAATTACACCTTAGCCCCCTTCCGGTTTGGCCTAGGAACCACCGGATAACAGCGATTATTGTCAAGCCAGCTTCATATCTCCAAATTGTTCAGTTTGGGTTTGCCCATAACAGACGTTGCCATTTGGTTAAACTGACACACAAACCTGACATAGTGGGGTGTGCCGAGGACTTCATTTGCACAGCCTAGTTTTCCCAGAAGCCTTTGAAATTGTTGAAATTTTTACACGGATTTTTCTGCTTTTCATCAGAATGGACTTCACCCCAAGTACAAGGTTAGGTTACGCAGCAGTACCGGGTACAATAAACAAGCAATTGAACCAACGCAAAACATTACTCTTTGAGTAATATTTAAATACCATTGTTTTGCAGTACGTTGTATCTATCTCTGTGAAGATTTTAAAAGTTTATAACTCTTAAAATTTGTTTTGAAGACTTGGAAAGGGCTGTGTCGCTCAGCAGATGCCATGCCAGGCACCGCAAGAATACGGGGTTCTCGGCCTCTGATGTGTCCTTTGCATCATCCTTGTCCTGTGCAGCAGTTTCGCAGGCACTGTGCTGTTGTGTGGTGGTGAAGCGAGAGCCAAGTCTACAGACAAAGCCCTTGGTTTACTCTCCATTCTCCATTCTCATGCTCACTCTCACCTCTCCTTCCCCATCTTACGGTCATGATGGTCATGAGCTCGGGGTAATGACTGGAAGAAAGGCATCATGGATCCAAGCAACAGAAATTAGATTTCCCCACAGGTTCACTGGGCTCAGTCTCCATTAAAGGGTGGTGAGTTCAGCAGTCTGGGAAGGCCATCAGTACAGTACAGTACAGTTGCCTCTTGGGATGTTCCTTGGGCTCCAGAGGAGGCAGGTGAGGTTGTTCAGGCATGTCCTAAGAATGCCACTTGGTCTGCTCCCACTAGAATTATACCAGGCACATCCCATTGGGAGGAATCCCTGAGGGAGAGCCAGGACATGATGGAGACATATCTGAGGCTGGCCTGGGAATGCCTGGGGATTACTGAGAGGGAGCTGAAGGCTGTGGCTGGGGAGAGGATGGTTTAGGCCTGTCTTGTTAACCTGCTACCTCTGTAAGCCCCACCAGGAGAAGCGAAAGGAAACTGACTGACTATAGCACATAAAATGATAATTTTGTATGTCTGCTGTGGTCTGTACTGTCAATTACAATAACTTTGCTTGGAAGAAATTGAGTGATGCTTTTATTCTTGTGGTAGAACCTCCTGTTTGTATTTTGCTATGTAATATTCTGATGTGACATATAAGTTGCCCAAGGAAGACATCAATTTTTTAAAATTTATTTCAGATAAGAAACTCTTCATGAATAAACACACAGCCACATGGGATTTTTAAGTTTGTTTTACATTCATACTCATATGCTGTACTGCATACCTCACTACCTTGAATAAATCAGTTTACATATAGTTCCAGCTGTATTTGAGTCAAGTGTATGGCAGCAGTGTGATATTCATATATTCAGTATGTATATATATATTTTTTAAATTAACCTGGCTTTTGGAGTTCATTTATCTGTGCTTCTGAGTTCCCCTTTTCTGCTCCAGTTAACTCCTGATGGTTCTGTAAGTGGTAGTTATAAATATCAGTTCCATTAATGAAATAACCTGGTCAGCAAGTGGTCTTTGACTTTGCCGCTATGTTCTTGGAACATGAGGGAGTTTGGCTTTAAACAATGCCTTCAACTTCCTTAATAGCCAGGCCTGCTGTTAAATAATGCCTCGTCCTTTCAGCGAAGAAATCTGAAAGCATTCAGACAGTTTTGGCCAATCTGCTGCGCAAAACTTTTCATTCTTTCTGACTCTAATGGTTGCTGCTGCTGAACATCAGCCACAGAACATAGGAAAAGCAATTTGAGGCTTCCATCACAATGCCAGAGGTGGGCCCAAAGATTGAATCTCCTTAGCTTATTGATTCCACTAGAAAAAAAATAGTCATAAAAAAACAGAAGAGCTAAAAAAACAAAGAGCAACCGAAGGCATGGCGTGATGACATCTGACTGGGTGCCAGGTGTTTCGGATGAGGGGGGGTGCAGGGTGATTTATGCACGTGTCAGCATCAAAGTGGCTGCGAAACAGGTATTGACAGTTTATGTCCCTGAGCACCAGACAACATTTCTGTATCCAGGAAGAATTAAACCTGCAAGACACAAACAGGCCTGACAGGAAGCATTTTTTAAACCCCTGTTTCTTTTCTTAGGGTAAATGACGACAGAGAGAAACTTAACAGATTGTGTCATTGATTTGTTATCCGTCCAGCTTTTTCAGCCTCATGAATCCACCTTCATTTCGTCTACCTCCTGCTCTGTGTACCTGGGACCCACCTGCTTGATCTCGTGTCTTGTCACCTCAAATGATCACAACCCAACTGCACTTTTATTTCTCCTCCTAGTCATTTCGTTCGTTCTTTTCCTGTTTCTAAAGGTAACAAATTATTGTTTAATTGATTTTATGTGGAGAAATATACAATTTTACGCGTAAATAATTTATCGAACCATCTTCAGTGCCTTATTGAAGCAGGGCAAATACTTTACTGAGAAGAACATTACTGCTTGGCGCCTCCTGTGATTTGACTCTTTAGGCCAATTCTGTATCCCTTACCACTGGGCTGCAAAAAACAGCATTTTCAATGCATAAATTATCAACTGCGTGTGAATGAGCCATCTTGCTGAACTTCGCATTTTCAGGTGTCACAACTGAAAACTTCTCATCTTGCTCTGTGCAGTCTTAGGGTAAGCAGAAGTGTGGAGGCAATTAGAAAACTCCCACATCATTTTCTTATGTGATATATGGGCAATGCTTCTTATGTCCAGTGATGCTTGAAATTTTCCAATAGCAAACACGTTTCCCTCCTGCATATGTTAAGCTGCAGACAATTGAAAATAGTCAGTTCTTAATTTAAGTAAAAATGGATCCTCAGCCAGCTGGAATGAGGCAAAGGGAAAAAGCTAAAATATGTTTCTCTAACAAGTGTTTTCTAACTGCAATTTCTGCTGCTTACCTTTTTCTTGGGGGCAGCAGAAGACATTTTATCTACTTAAGGAGACCTTCGAAAAGGACACCTTCAAAAATCGCTTGTGCTTTTCGTTTGTTTTTATTTCATTGATTATTATATTTCTTCGAAAATCGTTATAATTTCGCACATTTTTATGGCCGGATGATCTACTTCTCCGCTTCAGGTCAGGGTGGAATGACAGAGCAGGTAGAGCAGTTGTTTTATACCTGAGCTGTCTGAGTGGATCTAGGTTTGGTCCTCATTCAGAATGTGTGGATATTGCATTTTCTCCGTGCATTTAGTTCCTCCATGTGCTTTGGTTTCCTACTGCTGTCCAAAGTCATGCATTTCATGTGAACTATTGACTATAAATTGTGCGTAAGGACAACAGACCAGAATCTCATCCAGAATGTTCCCTACGCAGCACAGCACCCTGTGCTTCAAGGAAGGGCCGTGGATCGCTGCAGCCCTTGCATTCTGACAGGGACTTATTGACAGAACGTATGTGAGAGCAGATCAGGTTAACTGTGTCACAGCAGGATCCCTCTTGTCCCTTAAATTGGCACTTTTCAGGATGCAGGTCTGTCTCCTTAAGCACTTTGCTGTCTTATTACCTGGGTAAGATCTGGAAGCCATTTACATCACTTGCCGCTCTTCACATTCACTATGAGCACAACAAATCCCAGTTTCAAGGTGTATCGCAGCCATCTTCCGGCTTGTTGGGTTAAAGGTCAAATAAGCACAAATTATCTGCTTGCTTACACAAACACAATATTTATTGTCGGTCGTCTTTGTTCAGTACTGACCCTGTGTCAACATTTCCTGCAATAAATAAAACTGCAGTACTGTATATAATCTGTGTAAGGATATATCTAGTGTAGGCATTCTGTTAGCATTGTAATTTGTTGCCTCGCCCACCCTCCCTGCTCTTTCTTCAGCTTGACCGACCACACACACACACACACACACACACACACACACACACATATATACATACCATGTGGAATAGGCAATTACAGCATGGAGGCCAGAGTTGTAAGGTCAGAACTCCTGGTGACAATTGTCAAAGAAATAAATAAATGAATGCATGATAGACTTCACATTATTCATTATTGAATAATAATGAACCAAAGCCATTATTGAATAATAATGAGCCACTACTTATTCAATTTTGTCCATAAATATTTCATGTCTGTTTGAGCCCTCACTGGACCATACCATTACTACCATTACCTCCTTAGAGCATTGACTCCCCTCTCTGCCCACTGCTCCTGCTGTTTCACACTCGATATGATGAGATCCAGATGGAAAGCATAGGTAGGAAAAGTTTTCTGCTCCAGTGATCCATGCCTGCCATCTTCAATCCACCAAAAGGTCAAAATAATGTGTGGAGCAGTTATTGGGGTAGAGACTCAAGTCTAGCATCAGAGTACCATTGAAGCAATGCTTTATGTGCTTTTACACTGATGATAAAAATGTGCATGTACATGGCTAAATATATGCATAATTTTGTTCTGTATATACATATAAGATCATAGCTGAAAGCTGTTTGTTGCAGGGCATGAGTACAAACGGTGGTCTGGAATAAGGTGTGTCCCAAAGCGCTGTTGGTGACAGTCCTGCTGTGCTCATTCTAATAGCCTCTGAATGTGTAGCCTTCCCAGCTGGAATGATGTGGGCCAATTCACAGCAGGGTGTTTGTATTTTGAATATGTGCTTGAGAAAACAGAGGGTTTGAAACTCATGAAAATTCCTGGAAAAATGGTGCTTTTTCACAACATGTGAAGACAGGTTAATGTAGGCAGCTTTGGTTTAAGCTGTTTTTTTTTTTTTTTTTTAATGAAAAGCCAGCAGTTTTCATTTTTCAGCTTACTTTGCACGTTGATGCAAAACACATCAATGAGGGGAAACAATCATAAAAACAGCTGGCTATAAAAATAAAAGTAAATTTTTAAAGATTGTTAATATTGTATTATTTAATCCCCTGCTTTTCAGAGAAAACAGTCATTTGGTGGCAGGTGCACCTTTTGGGCTTTTGCTCAGTACAGCTCTGTAAAAACAGCGAAAACGGTGAGATGTTAGAAACGCGGCCTTTAAAAAAACAAGCGTGAAGCTTTCGGGTGCAGGTTTCTGGTTAGTTCACAAACAGCACACGTCCCTTGAATGACTACATCAGCAGTCACCAAATTCAAGAACTCAGTTTAAATGAAGAACAGGGAGTGTTGAGAAATCAGATAAAACACACGCTATATGCAAAAGCCTGTTTTGAGCATTTTATTAAAAAAGATGTAAAAGAAACAGTCACTAATAAACTGCTTCAAAACAAGAAAAACACACAAACTGTCCATGGATAATTGAAAAAAAAAACTGTTTTTGTCATATATGTGTGTGTGTGTGTGTGTGTCTGTGTGTATAATGTGTATATATAGAAATTGATATAGAATATGTGTGTGTGTGTATATATGTGTACATATGTTTATATATATAGTATAGTTATATTTCCTTTGTATATCTTATGTTCAACATAAATAATGTACATTAAGATAAAAAAGACTTTGAAAATGCAAAATACACATCTTTGTTTGTACAAAGTTTCCTCAGTGGAGAAAAACTCGATAATTATTTCTTCAATAGCTGTTCAAACCATCTAAAATATAAACAGGTATGGGGCAAATAATCAATGCATTAAACAAGTGGTTATTGGAAATGAATGAAAATAAAATAAAAGGGACAGGGCAGTGGATCACAAACAGCCAAAATGCACATTTATCATTCCGGTTAAATGTCCAGTGTGAGGTTCAGTTCAGGTGGAGGAATCTACCATAAAGACTGTCAGTTCAAAACCCACTCAAGTTCAGATGTAGGAATGGAAAAAGTTATTGGGCGGGGGGCTTGTATGTAAACATCAAGTACGATGCAAGACCTTCGGTGGGCACATCTCACCACATCCCCCACCTCCTGTAAACCTTTGGCGATGGGGATGACAGCTCAATATCTCTCCCACGACGTTTAAAATGCCACTTTCTGCATCCCTGTGTTAATTCCACTTTAATAGAGAGAGACATTGATTTTTTTTCCCCCAATTTCATGTGGAGTATTCATAGGTTTTATTGAGTTCTTTATTGATTTTTTTTTTTTAATACAGTGTAGAATTAACACTGAGCATTCATCCCTCGCCTGTGTCGTTTAAACATACTCTTGGATTTATTCCATCTTTGTCAGGTATGTTCGGCGGGAAGGTACTGTCTTTGGGGACCTTCTTTTATTATTTAGAGTTGCATTGAGTACCATTCAAATGATACATTCAGCAGCATCTAATGGAATATATGAGGCTGTTTTATTCCCGTCACCTTTAAACTCAGTTTCTTGTAAGCAAGCAAAACAAGGCCTCACCTCAGGTTAGACATATCTCAAATTATCCAACAAAGTTGTAATTGTCCAACCAGTTGGACCAAGGGTCACCCTGAAATGTGCTGCAATTTGTATAAAGGTAAATAAAGGGGGGGGGGACTATAAAATAGAGGTGGTGTACATGAGCAAGTGCATTGTTTGAAAAACATAATAATAATAATGCACAAAGGAATAATAAATTAAAAAAAAATAGTAAATAAATGCAAAAAAAAAAAAAAAACGGCGAGAGATTCACCGTGAGCATCCCCCCCGCCCCCGCCGGATGATGAAGAGCGCCAAGGTAAATCTCGTGACTCTCTCACTTCAAAGCGGCCGCCTGTTAATTTTTCATACCCCGCATCATTAATTAACGCGCCGGCGCAGGATCGAGGGCCGAGCCCGCGCGAGCAGCTGCCGGGCCTGACGGCGACAGGGCGGCCGGCGACGCCGGGATAACAGATGAAAAAAGGCAAGGGGAGAGAAAAAACATAAACATGATAAACACTAATTATCCTCTCTAATTGAAGTAAACCCTTTAAGTAATTACTTACCAGAAGAAACACTATTTAGTCACATAAATAACCCTGCCACATTACAGAGGGATTCCTTTAGAAGTCACAGATCTTGGAAATTGTTTGCCACAGTTTCTCGTGCCAAGGAACGGCCCCCCCGGGCAACCGAAACACATGGGTCGAGCTGGGAGCTCTCTGACGCTACAAAAACACGTAGCTTGTCGGGCGCTAATAGATTCCATATGCTGCGTCCGGCAGAGTGAAAGTTGACAGATTCTCGGGCCAAGTTTGTTATTAGCAATTGCAGCAAAAGATCAAGCTGTTACCCAACCAGGACGATACAGGCCAACGCTCAGCAGAGGAATAGCTGGCGTCTCAAGAAAACTCTGCCAAGTGTAAGAATGGGGGTCTGGCTTGTTTGTTTGAGAACCCAAGATGGCAGCTATGAGGCATGAGTAAAGAAAACAACTTGCCCGTGACTCCTTTCTCCTGACATGGGGAAAAGTGAGGAGGCCACGTGAAAGACCGGTTTATGACATCGGTGTGCCATTGCTAGCCTGGTGGCTCTGAAGCCGTGGCCCTCGGCCTGTTTATTTCGGGCCATGGGAGATTAGCCCCATGTGGCTTCTCAAATGGAGATCCTCGCACTCCATCGCGGAGACTTCAGGTGGGGCTCGGTGCTCCATAGTGACTGTCAGACTGGCCGCTTGTTCTCGCTGTCGCCGAGCTGCCGCTGAGTGATATCCCAGGGCAATGGTGCCTGACAGTGGCCTATTAAAATGAGCAAGACCGCTGACAGATAATAACAGGCTGTTAGTGAAGGCTGATCACATTTCACATGTAGATGCATTAGCTTGTTCCGTCGCCAGGGGACCTCAAATCAAGAGGATGCAAACACATTTGTCAATGTCCTCTGCCAGTGTAATATCTAATTGCCTGGACTTCAATAAGAAAGAAGATACATTTAGACTGAAATGCAATTCGAATTGCATTTGTCCTTTGTCTCTTCATTTCAGCTGGAAAGTATTTTATTACATATCTGTCATCACATCATGTAATACCTTGTAAAACACGGTGTTGTCCACAGAACCAATTTTTGAACACTGATGTATTCCATCATCAAGCCTGGGATTCATATTCTATGGTAGCCTAAGGCCTCGGCTCAGAGATGTGCTTCTAACAGCTTGGAACGGGTCACCATAGCTGCCTGACTGAATGGCCATAAGTGTGACAAAAGTCGGTGAAGGTGCCCAGGTGAGTAATTCACCAGTGGAAGCAGTTGCAGAGCTGCTTTGTACACAGGTATGCTTCTCACAGCAGCTCATTCATGGTGTTGCTGTCCCTAGAGTACTGATGTTACAACTCCATCCTTAGGTGACAAGATGTACCTTCCAAAGCTCAGACACCTTCAAGCAGTTTTTTTTTTTCATTCCATGGCACCTTTCAACTGCCTGGCTGCTCCAGGATCATGGAGTGAAAGGAATGGCCTCCTCCTGGATGGTTATTGTTTATTTTTCCAGCAATATGTTGTGTGATTCCAGAACCTTTTAGAAGAAACTATGTATATATTCAGTAGAACCATTTCCAACAGTGAAAAGGTGGCAAAGAAAGCAGGTTGGAGAGGTGCAGAACACACTGCTTTGTTTCTTTTTAATTGTCATATCTGTTGTTATTTATATCGGTGTCTATTGTGGTACCCTTGTAGTCCTAGCGTAGCATTCTCCTGAGAAGGTGAGCATGGTGTGCATTGCATGACACATCATCTCAGCTCTAGAATATTTCAGCAGAACTGGTTTCCTTTTTCACAGACAGTAATGATCACTGACCCATGTCATTGCGGGTTGTTAGCACAAAATGTCATTATTGAAACTGTCTGCGCTGCTCAATGTGCATGTTCACTGAGCTGTCAGAAGGGGGAAATGCTGCACACTTTGCTGTCTTATCACCTCTACGGGAAGGTGAATAGTGCCGAATTCTAGACTGTGTTAATGAATTAACAGTTACGATTTGTGGGATGGCTGGTACTTCAATCTATAGTGACTTATGCTATTTTAACTCGGGGAAAACGTATAGTGTATACAGCAATAAAGGTGTATAATCGGACCCCCTGGAGACTTGTTTCCATAACCACTGGGTTTACACAGCCATGTTCTTAACAACCATGCCACCTGCTGCCTGACAGATTGCACATCTTCCCATAAGACCTGCATTGGCAGGTGTTCCAAAAGCCATCAAGCGGCAGGACTTAAACAATTTGCACACAGGTTGTTGTGAAACATCTGGCACCCTCTCTTAATAGACAGATTTTCATGTTCACGGTGTGCATAAAAACCATGGTACACACTGCCTAACTTCCTAGACTCACAACAGCTGCTTTGGTGAAAGACACCAGTAGTGTTTGATTTCTGATTTGCCATTATGTGTATCTGGAATATTATGGCCAAATATTAGTGGTAAAATATAAGCAAGGGAATAGCTGTTATACCACTGAGGAAGTGGTTCTACATTTAAGTGTGAGGTATAAAAACTGTTCAGAAAAGGTGTCTGCTAGGCAAACACTGCACAGTACAGTGTAATGAAGTAATCTGTCATCATAGTTTCCTAGTGTTTATTGAAACTGTACATGAAGACATTTGGCTAAAACATTTTACAGTTGTGTGCAAATATCATTCCTAATATCTACAGAAATTTCTGTGTTAGAGCCCCAGTTTCACATCTATCTAACACAACCTATTTTTATTGTTATTATCTATCTATCTATCTATCTATCTATCTATCTATATACAGTACTGTGCAAAAGTCTTAGTCATGCAACTTGAATGTGTGTTGAGAAGTACAGGTAGATTCTTATCTACCATCGGTGAGGTTTCTGGTTGGTCCCAAATTCATTGTGCAGCATGAGAATGACCTCAAACACCCAATCTCAGTCATACACAACTATCTTGAACAAAAAGAAGAAATCCTGCAACAGATGGTCTGGTCCCCACAGAGCCCTGATCTCAACATGATCAAGTCAGTCTGGGAGGACATGCAGAGACAGTCAAAGTGTGCAGAAGAACTGTGGCCGGTTCCTCAAAATGTTTGGAAGAACCTACCAACCTCTACCTTAAACTGCATGCAAGTTTGCATAAGAGAATTGATGGTGTTTTAAAGGCAAAGGGTGGTCCCACCAAATATTGATCTGATTGAGGTTTTTTTTTTGTCTACTGCACTTTTTAGAAGGTTTATTGATGAATAAGTATTCATGGCATTATTTTTGGAACCATCCTCACTTTGTAGCATTTTTCCCACAGGTGCCTAAGACTTTTGCACAGTACTCTATCTATCTATCTATCTATTTGAGAACACTAAATATTTCTTTAGGTTTAACTACTAAACAACATATTAAAACCATTGTTACATTTAAAGTACATTTACTAACTGGTGCTCTCGGTCAGGGATGCCCTGAGTATGATACACAAGGCCACTGAGGCAAAATTCTACAGACTCCGTGCAGTGGAAAGGCCCCCTTGTGCAGCTGTGCATTACTGGCATTTACGGCGAGCTCCCGCCACACAAAGAAGGCGCACGATGTCCTGTGAAAGCTTTCCAACCCCTGCCTGTCCACGATGTCGACGTACAGCTTCTTTACAGGAAGCAGAGACTAGCCGGTGATGTAATTTCCTAACTGAGTGTGGAGGTGAGAGTAGCCCCCAGGCCAGTGCTTACCTGTAGGCGAGTGACTCAACTGCCACAGTGTGAAGGAGTAATCGATTTGCCGGTGTGTACGTGGGAACCAGGGTTCAGTGTTATTTACAACCAGGTTGCATTCCATTAGGCAAGCAGCTCGCACGCCCCCCCATCCCTGCTTTCAGCCCCTTAATTGCCACTATTACCACACAAAATGCGACAGCCATGGTCTAGCACTGCACCCAGGAAAAATGGACATGTTGCACATGCCCCCTGCGCCTGATTCTCCATCTCTGGCGTCTAATGAGTGAACTCATTATGAGGGACACAATAGGAGGGTTAGTGCCATGCGGCTGTTTACTGGGTGGGTGTCTCCTGAAGCCAGTAGACCGACTGTGATCATTCAGTGTGGCACGCATTTGTTCCCATGCCTAACATACAACAACTAAGCGATCGCAGCATATTTTTGGGGGGAAGCCGAGGAAGGTTTCGTCGCTTAGTTCCACCCGTTGCGTAAGTGTGATCCCAGAGAACAGAGCAGTGAGGGTCAGGGATTATTGCTCTATACCCGTTATCCCCGAAAAAGTTTAGCATTGTTTTCCATACTGTCAACAGTGTTATTCCACCTTTTGAACCAGTTTAAACAAGTACTTTCCCGGCGTACGAGGTCGAGCAACTCTGGGAAGGGCATTGGACGGGGAAGACACTGTTTGCAAAGGGTGGTTTGGATAGCCATTGTTTTCATGACCAATGAGCAAATAAATTATGCGGATTCACTGGTTAAAAAATGGGGGAAAAAGCAGAGATTGTACATACAGCTTGAGCAAGTACAGTGTCAAATACTTACATTTTAAATTACTCGATTAATTCCTTTCGCAGCTGTTCAGATGTAGCAAATCGCAAACTTAAAGCTTACCGAATAGCATTTGTTTGTAAATATATTAATGAAATAAATAAATATAGGTTATGTGTTTCTTCATTGGTGAAATTAGAATGAAGGCAGCTTACAATGAAAGATCGGTGACCACGATTCATCTAAAATGAAATTCCCAATTCAGAGTTGCTGGGATGATCTGCAGTCTGACGTTTGTGTTGCCTCCGATGCTGGCGCAGGCAGGCGCATCCCCCACTGTGGAAATCCACTTTGTTCCACTAGGCCAGTAGGAAGGAGGCCTGTGAAATAGAGCTGCCCTACTCCTCTCCCTCTGGTGTTTTCTCCTCTGTCTTCATTTGCCAATGCAAACAGTTGACGGAGCGGCGGATGACGCATCCATCACGGGCCTCCGCGGACATCTCCCCATGACCAAACCATCCCCAGACTGTCACCGTGGAATGGACTCCATTTCTTCCCGAGTCCCAGAGCTTACAAAAAAGAAAAATGGAACCTCTTTCAGAAAGGGATGGAGACCGATGGTATAAAAAGTCCCCGACCGGGAGGCTGCGGCTGAAGTGGAGACACCGAGACTGGGTTCCTTCGGCGGACGGAGATTCATTATCGCCTTTACTGACACGCAAGGGTTCAGAATGGTTCTATTGGGAAAATTCTCCACTGTCCCAGCAGTGCTCATATGTCTAGGACTACTGAAGGAGTTATTCACCTTAACAAATGGAGAATGTCATAAAAATTCAATGAAACAAAACTTCTGCCCAGCCCCAAAGGAGAAATCCATTTCTGAGTTGTGTGTAAATTATATGTGTGTTTGTGTGAGTGTATAATTGGGCATAGAATCGAAATTTCTGTCTGTCAACATTGTTTTTTTTTTTTTGTGAGATACCACATCTTCCTGCATGGCAGTACTCTTTACCTGGTCCTCTTTGCCCCTCAGGATGTGGGTCCAGATGAGCAGATTGCGGTCATACAACCACCTAAAGAACCACCTGCATGTGCCAGTAGGAGGAGCTCAAACTTAAAGACAAAAAATAACACCGTGACACAAAATAGGTTATAGTTTATAATGCGTGATTCATATATGTGTGAGTATTCAGAAATAGAAATGGATAATGTCAGACTCTGAGAACAGCTGCAGTTTATAAATCAGCTTGTTCCAAAAGGGTTGCTTATCTCTCCTTGTTTTTTTTTAATGCACATTTAATATAAAGCATCTTTAAAAAAATGAAGCTAATGTACAAAATTCTGCCCCCATACAAAGGAATCTGAAGACAGATGTGGATAGGAAATAAATTTATGCACGACGGAATGCCGACATTTCTCTTGTCGTGAGCATTATTTTAAATTTTATTCATTTTTAACAAATCACAGTACGTCCGACAGGCGAAAGAGAAAAGATGGATTGGTGATTCAGGGAGTTTGGCACCCTTTTAAACCAGCATTCTGTGACCTTCCAGTTAAATTCTGTGTACTTGGCATAATTGAGTAAATATTGAAAAAAGGCAATTACTGCCCATTACAAATGTAAATTGGGATTATGGGCCGCACACTGCTGCGGCTATAACCTTTCACTAAAAAGGACTGTTCACTTCTCAGTCAGCAGTTCTCCGCAAAACTTTGACATTTATTGAGTCCGAGTGTGTTTTTAGCAGAAAAAAAAAAAAGGTCATTGAAAAACATGAGGGAGCTCCTTAAACGTTGACCAAATCGAGCCGCTCCTGTACAAATGGAGGAGCAGAGGCCTCATCATTTGTTATCTTTGTCAGAGGGAACGGATTAAAAAGTTCAGTTTACATTAATGGCTCAGCGAGCACGGTCGACTTCCACAAACAGCAGGCCGCGCGTTCTGTGGAATTAGCCTATAGCAAATATTCATTTATTAAGTTGTCATGTTTTAAATTGGGTGAAAAAAGAGAGTTTTCCCATAAAACGTATGGGTTTACTTCAGCTCCTTAAGACGAATTTGTCGAAGGTTTCCTCTGTTCAGCACGCTTTTACTGCGACAGTTTTCAAACGCAGTAAATCGCGTATTACTTGCCCTGTGCCCTTTTCTTGTCCTCGTTGATATATAAAGTCATAGAAAATGTTATTGGTTTGCAACTTAATTTTATGAAATTTCACTTTTGTTTACAGAGAATATCCAGGCGAAAAACAATAAAATAAAAATCCATATCTATATATGCTTTCATTAAAACTCCTACAGATAGTATCTAACAAAGAGAATTTTCAAAAGCGATAACAAACCAGCCTCGATGTATCCACTTGGCTGCAGAACTATTATCCTCGAGTACAATGTTAGTTCACGTCCTTCGCCGGGGTGAACTGGATCGTTGAAATGTGTTGTCTGCGAAAGCCGCCACAAAGGGCCAGCCTGAACCATGGTACAAGACCACATGTCTGCCAGACAGTTGGTTTCACTGTGAATCTAGAACGATAGACTCCCAGGGGCATGTGTAGTGGGTGCTACGAGACAAACAAAGGAAATATAATTGTGCAGAGGCTTTAAAAGTCTTCGCTGTTTGGCAAGACAAACAAACCATGGCCAAAAAGGAGACCCTTTGTTTAAAATGTAACACTGAAGAAGGACAGACACTGATATATTCCCTGTTGGTTTCACAGTTTTCAGCTTTCAGCTCTGAAGGAGAATGAGAAGGCATTTCCAGGGTGCACGGCTTTTCTAATGAGAAGGGAATCTTAGGTTTAACATTTGCCCTCATATAATAATAAGACTCTTCTACTAGGTGCTGTAGTTCTCCTTTGTCAACATAAACTGAAAGATGCACATAGCAGTCGGTCCCTTGACCTCTCAGGTACTACGTGAAAGAATGGAGTGGTGGTGCCGGTCAACTCACACAGCAATGTATCCATTTAAAGCAGTAGTGTATGGTGATTGTTTAGTCTAAAAAATATTCAAACAAAGCCTGGCCCGTTGGGATATTATGCAGGACAAAGTTGAAGAAATATTTGCAAAGGAAGCTGTAGAGATAATAAATCAGGTATTAAGCTAGTGGAAGTGGGGGGGGAGGTCTGAAAAGCAAGAGTTTCAGACCTTCTTGCCTGAAGTAGAAACAATGAGACAGGTCATACCGAGAGAGATCAAGTTTTCCGCCATTATAATTTATTTATTCCTTTTGTTGCTGTTAGCTTGAATCCCGCAGCGCCGGAAAACGTCTTTTAACTTGCTGCTTCGCATTCTGCGAGACATCACAAGCAAAAATTTGTTTAATAATGAAAGGTACGTATGGGACTGGATTCTCAAATGAACTTACTGTAAATTTTAAACTGCAGTTAAATTTGTTTCTCATTGACCCAGTGGAAAGCCAGTCTAAACACTTCCACGTGCTTCTGCTTTCTGCTGGAATATAGTGTTGCCTTTCACTGGTCTTCTCCATTTCCATATACAGTGCTGTGCAAAAGTCTCAGGCACCTGTGGGAAAAATGCCATAAAGTGAGGATGGTTCCAGAAATAATGCCATGAATACTT
>UFQX01000704.1:211184-251357 GCA_900497675.1 Arapaima gigas | reverse complement strand
GCTTGTTGTTTATGCTCCCACTCCGCCGCCCTAGACAGGAGTCAGTAGTGGGGGCGTAACAGTAACATAAAGTGTATAAGCAAACAAGAAAAGGAAAAGTGGTGAGCAGGATGTTAAAAAGTCTTCGTAGCTTTTTGGGCAGCTCTCGTATTTTTGAAGCATTCAAGTGTTGCATGAAGATTCTTGAGAGGCCAATGTCTTATCTTACCTGCAGCAGGAGGAATGACCTCATCCAAAATTTTGGGCTTCATGCGTTTCCATATCTTTTTGATAATAATCCTTAGCTCCTCATTCTCCAGTTCTGGGTTACCTGTGGGTAGTTGGGCAACACAGTAGGAAACAAAACAGGGCACAAGGTTATAGAAAAAGTATAGAAACTGCATAACACTGTGGAATATAATGGTAGATCACATTTTAATTTCCAAAAATTTCATCCACATATATAGATAATATCCAGAGACCAGAATACTAAGACATTCTTTGCCTGACTGTGTCTCACTGTGAAATTCATGAACAGCAAGACAGAGTGAGCACTTTGCTGCAGCTGACCTTCTGTTTTAATCTTCAGGGCAGTTCTGACCAAAGCAAACAGAGTGGCATTGAAGGTCACTGTGCCATCACTGCTGAGTGGCATGTTCATGGCTACCAATCTCTGCCAGAGAGGAGAGGCAAGGTACAGGATAACAGCGAGAGAAATGGAGGAGGGGACACAAAGAATACAAACCACAGGAGCAATGAAGCAAAAGCAGTTTTTATAAACATATACAGATTATTGTCACTTTCTTTAGCAAGAAAAAATGAACCTTAATAATCAAATTCCTATAATAAAAAAAGTAATAAATAACAAATACACATCTCTCCATCTATAAAGCTTAGTATCTATTTGTCTGTCTGTCTGTTTGTTCTTAACACACAGCTTTGTTTTTAAAGCCATAGCCTTGAAATTTGGCACACATGTACTTCTCACCCAAGTCAGGTTTTTACGCTGAAAATTTTAAATTCAGTTTTTGCAATGAGGTTTGCAAAAACAAATGTACTGGTGTCACACACAGCATGTAATTATGTCACAGAACATACTGACTGAATGACACAAACATGATGCTAACACACTTTCTCTCTCTCACACACACACATACACACACACACACACACACATTAATGGGTGTTTGACCTTCTTACTGGAGCATGTGCAGCACAGACATGTACCCCGAGTTCTAAATTAAACCCAGGTTTAAATTAAGTTTGATGATATATTTGTTCGTCTGTTTGTTGTTTATGCACACATTTGCTTTTCAAGTAATAGACTTGACATCTGGCACACCCTAACTCAGGTTTTTAACCTTACACCCTCGTCCTTCAAGTCCATTAATATTAAAGTTAAAGTTAAAGTGTGCTAAACGGCAAAAAGAATGTTGATATTATTTTGCACAACTTATAGCAAGCAGAAGCTCACCATGCGAAAGACATACAGAATGAACTGCAAGGTTCTCACACACACACACACACACACACACACACACACACACACACACACCAAAGGGAGGAGTGATGGGGTAGTTGTGGAGGAAGGATCTGAACACTTGACAGGGGGTGACAGGACCTGGTAGCTGTAATATGTGAACAATTAAAAATAACATCTTGTTGGATTTCTACAAACTGAAAATGTAAAAATAAATAGGAATTATATTACATCTCACACACACACACACACACACAGAAGGTAATAAAGTTTGGTGGTATATACACTGTAATTTACCATTGCACCTTCCCGCATTCTGACCTGGGCAATGCTGTGTAACTAAGCTAGTTTTGCTATGGCTCATGGGCACAGACTGACATTTAGGATAGTAGACTATTCTAGCAAGTGCCTTGTTCTCTGGCTTGGACCTCAATTTTTCCCATACCTTACAGGCAACGCGGTGAGGGCACAGTTTCCCAAAACCCAGAGGAGGCTGGATTCTGCGCAGGAGAGCCACCACATCTAGGTGCTTAATACGGCCCCTGGCACATAGCAAAGGCAACACAATGGGGCTGTCTGTGAATGCAGCACCGTACGGGCAGCACCAATTGCACAAAGAAACAGAGGGCCACCAGATTCTCACTTTGCTTCAGGGTCGTACTCAGACCAGATTCTTTTGAATTCATCCAGGTGATGGGGGCCAAGGATGGACCAGTCACGCGTTAGGTAATCAAAGTTGTCCATGATGACAGCAACAAACAGGTTGATAATCTAAGAAAGTGTGAATGGACAGAAATGAGACAGGTCACCTTGTGTTTCAGTGGCACAATGAATAATATACTTGGAATTTTCTCATATTGATCCCAGCAGTACCAGTGACCCCTCCTGGTCTACCCCACAGTTCTTCTACTTCTGTAGTTCTCACCAGAAATGCACAGAGCATGAAGAAGCTGATGAAGTACACGATGGCGAAGTTGCTTCCGCAGGTGAATTCCTCTCCGGGTTCGTAGTCAGACTCTGGATCGCAGCGCTTTCCTGGCAGGCTAGCGAGCATTATCTCCTGCCAGGCCTCACCTGTGGCACACCTGGACAGTCCCAACAGGGAGACAAGACGCTGCTCACCCAATCCTTCAGTCTCCATTCTGCCATTGAGTGCCTCTGCAATCTGAATACTGCCGCAGCCCATTCCTACCTGAAGAGTAGCAGCACGGCCTGAGGGAAGGTCTGGAAGTTGTTGTTCCTGTTGATCTGTGTGTGATCCTGCATGGCAATCTTCCCAAAAGTCTGCAGGATGTAGCAACAAAAAACACACACTTTACAGAAGAAGAAATGAAAACACAGGGCCTTTGTGACTATAGCTTTCCTCGTTTATTAAGATATATTCATATTATAGACATATAATAATGAATACATATTATTTCCAATATTCAAAATGCATATAGTACAAAACCTACATATAAAAAAACCCCACGTAAAGACCATCAGAAACAATTCTTATTTCAGCAATGTATGGTAAGGCTTGAGGCACTGAACATGTGGTGTGACCTGGTTTTTCATGAGGACATCCAATGTGAATGTAGCTCTCTCTTTATTTCACAGCCGTGTGAGTACTTTACCTATCCTTTGTGGTACACAGTAAGAGTGGCTGCATATTCACCCCGTGGCCTGCTTAACTGAATAATTCATCTGATAAACACAAACTGGCCCCGTTCACAAAACAAACAAGTCACCCAGCATGAATATAGGAAAAGGTAGCCGGCACTCCAGTGACTTTTTCCTGCAGTCTCCAGTGGCATTGTGTCTGAGTGTCTGGCATAACTATACAGCTAGAGGTAGCTGGTCAATACATGGATTCAGATGTGCAGATGCAGGTATTATTTTGCCAACATCAATTGCCTGTACAGACCCCTCAGTTTGGAAAAGGATTTTGTATTTTTTTACATTTTCTCCATACTCTGCATCAGCACATTGTAGAGCATCTTTGCCTCATGATGGATCTCCGTAGACCAGTGACTGATAACTGTGAAAAACCAATGATCTAATACGGAAAAAATAAACTCCTATATATGCTAAACAAATCTGGTTTACTCACATTTGCCAGGAAATGTAACCGAACCCCATCCCCATTTAAAAAGCCAAGGAATCCAAAAGTTGTAAGGGACCTGTTATTACTGCCAACCCCCTTTTCTGAAAAGGTGACACAAGGCGAGAACCCTGACATACTTCAAAATAAACCTTCAGCACAAGAGGAACATCTGCGCTGAAAATCACACTGTGTACCCATTTATGCTCAACTTACAAAAACATGTCTGCTTCAGAAAAGCAAGACTTTAAATTGCACAAAGGTGTGAGGACACGTACTCATCAATATTCATGAAACATGAATAACAAGTTAGTTCCATAGAAAAATGCAATGTTTTCCATTTAGAAATGTTTTCTGCTCCAAATTCAGCGATAGAATGTCTACAAAAATCCCATAAAAATAAAGCACAGGTTCCTTTATGCATCCAGAACAAACAATAAAACACAAGATATCAAGATTTATTTTTTAAACTTTGTTTAAAATGAAAACATCATAAGCGTATTAGCAAGGCGACTAAGATGATACTCAGCACTTACCTGCATACCAATGACAGCATAGATGAAGAAGATCATAGCGATGAGCAGAGCAACATAGGGTAATGCCTGAGAAATGAAGAACAGGGTTTTCAGAGAAGGCCTGGTGAAAGGCACAGAAAGTTTTAACTTCTTTAAGATGGAGCAGGCCTTCATCATGTGTTTTTCCTAATGTATGATGACAATTAATCAGGCAAAGAAACAAAGATCAAAAGTACACATGAACTTCCAAAATATGAAAAAGAATTAGCCATAAATTGCAGTACAACATAACTACACAACCTAATGGCCTTGCATCCATGAATGACTGAAATTGTTGCGTAGTTTCCTTGGCAATTCTAGAAGAAAATGGTTTCTCGACACCCTATTCTTTGATCTCAGCGGACTTGGACTTGAGAGTTCCCACGACCCCTGACCTGAAGTGACTTGACAAATGTCCAGAGCAGGGTGCGAATGCCCTCTCCCTTGCTGAGGAGTTTGACTAATCGCATGACGCGGAACAGGCGGAAAAACGTAATGGAGACTCGAGAGCTGTCTTCAGAGCTCTAAAAAGACAGGGAAAAAAGGCGAAAAGAAAGAGACAGGCAGATATATGTAGAAATGGTGAGCAAATGGTGAGAACATTGCATAATTACAACAGACACATTCATTGCTAAAGAGAATGTGGTGAAAGTGAAAGGGGCTGAGGAAACAGCCAATGAGCCATATGCCTCTACCCTAGGTGTGTATGCAGTTTTTCTCTCATTTTACCTCTCCCACAAGGCCTCCATTGTGAAAGTGAATAATGGACTCAAGCGATGAAGGTGATGATGGAGATGGAACTAATGACAGGATGAAGTATATATAGATGAAAGGAGACAGAGGACCATCTTCTCAACTGTAATATGAGCAAGCATTGCGTGTTTACATTCAGTTTAAATCATTTATTACACCTTCATAAGCACAGTACAAAGCTTCTGGAGCAGGTATATTGTATGTATTAGTTAAGCCTTATTGGAAGCAAGGTCAGGGAAAACACTGATGGCGGCATTAAAGTGAAAAGCCGCCAAAATAAATCCACTGATTTACTGTTTGGAGACCAGCTTTCAAATGCAGTACTGTCACAATGAGGATAAATGCTTCATCTCTGCTTTTATACTTGAATAGCCTACCTGGTCATGCAAGCAGTGAATTTTGAGTGAGTGCACGTACAGTTTGCTTGTAAGGATACTTCATTTATTTCTCCATGTTTTAATCTGTCCAAAGTTTCAACGTATTTAAACATGTTCACATGTGTTCGATAAGCTGAAATAACACGTGGTCTATGGTTGTTATGATCTTCATCAATACGTGCCGCCTCAGACTTACACTGAACTCTGTCACCACTATGTCCACCACGCTCCCCACCACAATGAGAGCGTCAAATGAGTTCCAGGCATCAATAAAGTAGTGCTTTAGGAACACAGGAAAACAGATATCATTATAACAGTCACAGATCGAGTGACCAAGCCATAGAATGAGTGCTCTGTAAGAGAACTACAGTGCTGTTCAACTTTGCTGTACAAGACAATTCTACAGTTTTAACTGCTTTGTTTGATCACAGATAGGCTGCTTAGTACCAGCATGTCTTAACTCTGTTAATAAAGCAGCTTGAATCCGTAATTAGAAGTAGCGACTTGAAGCTGAGAGAAGTCTTACCCGGGGTCTGAGGGCAAGAATCTTGAGTACCATCTCCACAGTGAAGAGGCCAGTGAAGACCATGTTCAGTATATCCATAGTGTAGTTGAATGTTTTGGACTGTTCGTAATGCTGAAGAAGAAAGAGCAATTACCACCACCGTGTCACTGGCAAAGATCTGAACGATTATGATGCATTATTTTGGTTCTTCCCACAGAACCCAACTGCAGATGTTTGTGCAGTGCAGCAGTGCTGCAGTAACAGTGCAGGTGTGATGGTTCCAGCAGTGACCTACCTGCACTGCCAGGGTCACGGTGTTGAGCAGGATCAGGACAAACATGATGTACTCAAAGGCTGAGGAATTCACAATGGACCAGAACTTGTATTGTACTGGGTTCTTCGGTATGTACAGTTTCAGTGGCTGGGCCTTCAAGGCATATTCCACACACTGCCTCTGTGAGCAAAGAGAGGAACATATGTTAACACACGTCAGTCCAATGCAAACAACAAATAAAGCATGACAATTAAACCACTTGATTAAATGACAGAGAAATTAAAGGGCCAAGAACTAAATTTATTTGTTATTAATTCCATTGTAAAAGCACCATTCTTAATTACTGGCGTAACACAAATGCAACAAGTATTTTCAGTGATGCAAAAAACAGGGTGAACACTGGCAATTTTTCCAGCCAACCAGCTGCTCAAGGTCTGATTAAGCATTAAGATATGTTTCAATCTAATAAATAAAATGCTGATATGGTGAACCACCCACAACTGGGCCACAAAAAATTGTTAATTTTTATAGGTCATCTAAGTGATGTGGGAGAACATATACCATTCTGAGTTTTCCCAACAGTCTGTAAATGGCAGTTTAAGGGTTTCCGGTGCTTGTTTACCCCCCAATATTTTACAATTATCTTATTTTTTAACGGAAAGCAATTTACAACACTGAATGTACCACAAGTGCATACAAAAACATTTTTTAAAAATATCACAATTTGCCACATTTTTTTTGCCAATTTTCAATATGTGGCAATTGGCAAACAGGTTGTCAATCCTGCACTCAATAGCTAAAATTAGCTAAGATCTGGTATCTTAATAAACATGTCGGGTTCTTGAATATTTGAACACCTGAAGAATCGTTGCATGGACTATTACATAACTGTGTCCGCAGTCAACTGTCGTAGATAACTATAGCCTAACCTATTGTGAGCGGGTGGGGGGGTGCTACTCTGGCAGAGGCAGAGTTCAAATGATGGTCAGCTTGCTTTTGCTTGGCCCTGCCTATCCCCGGAAGGGCAGAATGAGGACCAGCTGCAGCCAGCTCTGGGAAATGGAGCATATTATTTAAGGCAGCTGGTCTGAGGAGGACAGGGGGGTGAGGTTGCTGGCTGCAACCATGGATGGCTTGTGTTGGTTTCTTTTGTTATTAAGCTCATTTTTGTTGGTTAACCCTGGCAGCCAGCTCTGCCCCACCAAAGCCACAGTATTAAATTCTTGGCTAGAGGTAAAGTAGTCAGTGCTTTCCAGGGACTTATACAAGACGTTACTATTATTTAACACAACCCAAGCTGTGATTGTACATCCAAATAAAGAGCAGGGCCATATCAAATCCAAAACCAACCTGGTTCTTGTCCAGCTCACAGTTCTTGTACTCCTGCTCTCCCTGCTCACGGAACGTGATGATGACAAAACCCACAAAGATGTTCATCATGAAGAAGGCAATGATGATAATGTAGACGATGAAGAAAATTGAAATCTCCACACGGTAGTTGTAGATGGGGCCTTTATTCTCACCGTTGGCATCAATTGCCTTGTACAAAAGCCTGAAAATGAGAGAAAATGAATAAGGGCCTAATTTACAAAACACTCACTGAAATGGTTGGTGGGCTTGATGTCGTGCTGGAAGCACATGCACAGAACACCAGAAGTTCAATTCTCAAGGCCACCCACACACATAGAAAACAGTGGGGATTCTACTGTCAATTCCACAGAGTATAGCAGTACCTCAGTTAGTGTTACCTCCTTTGGAGCTGTTTCACAAAAGCACTGTTTTATTTTAACCCTTTGAGTTATTTCTCATAATGAATGACATAGTGGAGCAGCCAGTAGCGGTGTCTGGGCTCTTCAGGCGTGGGTTTGAATCCAGCTCCATCTGCATGGACCTTGCATGTTCTTCCAGTGTCTGCATGAGTTTCCTCTCACAGTCCAAAGACACGTATTTAAGATTAATTAATTATTTTAAATTGTCTGTGGTGTGTGTATGTGCGTGAGATTAACCAGCCTGTGGTTTCTCAGTGTCAGTCCCTAGCCTTCAGGGTAAATGGTGAAAATTCACATCAGGAAGGTCTTCTGGGCATAAAAATTCCTGCTCTAAGTACCACTACAAATGCCACACATTGCACAGCATTTGGGAGGCAACAGACAAACCGGTTTCTCCTGGAAAACCTCTGGTGTGTGTGTGTGAGTAATTTATAATAATTGAAAATATTTAAAAACAAATTTAAAAATTAGTTTTAAAATATTTTGCTTTAGCTTTTATTTTTGTTATCCATGAATTAGACTGTTTTCTGTGTTTTTAGCTATTATGTTGCACGCTGCATTTAAGTAATATACTGTATTAATGACTTCTTACAGCACCATTTCTGCACCATTTCTCTCAAGAACACATCTAGAGCATAAACTTAGGTATTACTGTAGATGATTCTTAACCTTACTGTAACAAAAGATGAAATATAAGATGGCGAGTAACAAATCTATAAAAAGAAACACAATGTGCGTTTTTCATCACCTCCTCCAATTCTTGTGAATATTTTTCTCAAAAAGTGACCCACCATGGTTAGCAATAAATGAGCACAAGTACAATGTCATGTTTTCAAGCACGTGCATGTGCGCGTGCGCGCGCGCACACACACATNCTCAAAAAGTGACCCACCATGGTTAGCAATAAATGAGCACAAGTACAATGTCATGTTTTCAAGCACGTGCATGTGCGCGTGCGCGCGCGCACACACACATACATACACACACACACACACACACACACACACACACACACACACACACACAGAGCCACATACAGAGAGAAGACACTCACGCTGGCCAGCCCTCAAAGGTGGACACAGTGAAGAGAGCCATCATGCCCATCAACACGTTATCAAAGTTGAAGTCACTGTTGTGCCAAATTCTGTCCTTAACCATGGGCTGGGACACGTCCCCGTCCTTATACACGACAAATGTGCCCCTGCGAGACACACAACCCACACAGGGTGAAGGAGGTGAAGTTTACATTGCTGTAGTGGAGTATCACATGTTGTCAGCGCTTTTCCTGTGAAGGAACGCGCCCCTGGGGTACTGGAGGATTAAGTACACGATGGGCTATAAAGACTGTGAGCGACTCACTTGCACTGCACTGGAGAGTACTTTGCCTCATCGTTGCACCTGTAAAATTTCCCCTGAAACAGAAACAACTTATGTATGGCAGCACAAACACACATCCCACTGCAGTGTATCTGCTTCACATAGAAAATTAATCTTTTCCCACAGTGAAGTACAGTATCCAAAATCCTCCCATTTGTCCATAAATTCATCTGTTTGGCTGCCATGTGGATTATTTACTGAATGACATAGAACGCCTATCAGGTTAGCATGCTGTGAAATCTGGTGGACAGTCTGTATTTTAAAAATGTAATAAGAGAATAAGCTGTGGGCCCTCCTGGGATCCAGCATCCACAAGAAGGACAAACTCTTCCTAGGAATCACAGGACAGAGACCCATCATTTAACAGGGACAGCAGGCAGATTACCTTGAAGAGTTGCACTCCAATGCAGGCAAACATGAACTGCAGCAGTGTGGTCACTATCATGATATTCCCAATGGTCCTGATGGCCACAAACACACACTGCACCACATGCTGCCAACACAGACACACAGATGTTAGGCAAGGCTGGGAGAGAAGGAGGCTGATATAAAAACCTGATTCTACATATATTTTTATATGAAGTAATGTCAATTGGAACGATCATTTTAAACATGAATTTATGTATCCTTTATATATCAACCTTTGCACATTTCATTGTATGCCAGTTTTGTATCATGTAAATTAATATGGCAACCCTATCTCATTCTAAATAACAGTTTGGATTTAATCAAGCATGTGCATACACAGATAACCTCAGATGCACACACTGCCGCGCGCGCGCGCACACACACACACACACACACACACACACACACACACACACCTTGAGTCCCTTGGCTCTGTTAATTGCTCGCAGAGGCCTGAGCACTCGCAGCACCCTGAGGATCTTCACTACAGAGATGGCACTTGAACTGGGGGGAGGCAGAGACAGTGAGGGATAGAGAAAGAAAGCGAGACAGAGAGCGACAGAGAGCGCAAAGGCTATGCGATTAAATTACAAGCAAACTAAATTACTCAGATTTAAATAGTACTTTGACTCCAATATACATGTTAAATGTCGGGTCAATAAAATTTGCATTTGCTCCTATATAAAATTTGCAATTCAGAGTGACATCAATCATTTTTTTGTTGTCACACACCAGAGCTGTCATATGGTTGCCTGGTAAATTCCAGTCATGTTTTATTTAAGAGTAATTATGTGAAAAAAATTATTTCCTTTAGACATTTATTCCTTTAAATATCTGAATAATAAATAAATTATACCTACCTGATAACAAATGTGACATTTTCAATTAGTCTTATATCTTCACTTAAAATTGCCTATTTGTCCCACCATTTGTCCAACTATTTTGTGAACGCACCTTTTTTATTGCAAACACATAACAGTCTGTGGGCGTCTAATGTGAAGAACAGCATTATGACATCATGTCACAGTCAGTACCAGGGAGTTTTTCAGATGCTTTAGATCCATTTCTCCACCAGAGGTCACAATAAATACAAAGGAAGGTTTATTTTATTTTTCAAAATGAGAAACTTTAGCACTTTTACACATGCAACAACCTAAAGAACTACTAACAACACATACACAACTCTCTCCAATCACAGTTTCCTCATTTCCATCCATGTCCTCAGCTTTAGTGCTAGTGCTCTTCAGGACGTTATGCAGCAGTATATCTGTGTGTATTAGCAGGCAACCAAGCTACTCACTGCAAGAAGAAGGAGACCAGCGACACACTGACAACCAGCAGGTCCAGAAGGTTGAACCAGTTCCTGCAGAAAGAGCCCTGGTGTAGGAATGCACCATGAACAGTCATCTGGATGGAAGGAGAGGACATGAGGCTCAGGCAAACAGGCAATATTTAAATTTAACAATACAGCTAGCAGTTTCATCCTTAAACGTAGACCAAATTTGTTCATTTTCCCCTAACATTTTGCACCTATTTTTCTATTAGCTTTCAAACAGATGGCTTTTAAGTGAAAGCCTTATTATAATGCAATACCTTCAGAAGAATTTCCACAGTGAATATGGATGTAAAGGCGTAGTCAGCGTAGCCCAAGACCTAAGGGGTGACACAGGGGTTAACTGTAGGCAGGGTTCACAGGCGACTGGTACCCTTTAACTGGGACTGACTGCGTGGTGATTGTATAGCACAGGATGGTAATTCTTCAACTGCCCCTAATTGGCATCTCCAGTGTGCAATCAGGACAGCTGCTGACCTAAACAGATGTTTGGCATCATGGGTTCTGCCTCTGTGGCATCCTTACAACTATCAGCACTGCCACACAGAGTCCTGGGATGGGAGATTGTCACACTGCTCCTTAGAACAGGTCATTCAGAGGCAGACAGGAACCAGCGGAGAAGCATCTTGTCAGAAGTTTCAGCACTCCAGCAATGACCAACCAACAAAACATCTCCACTATGGATACTATACATGCTGTACCACGTCTTATCAGTATGCAAATCAGTGTTTTCTAATTAAATAACTGTTGTTTACAGTGATTTATCATGCTGAAGTCATGGGTTGATAGTTATATGAGTGTTTTGCAAAGGGCTGGATTATTAATTGTTTTTCCTCTTATAAAGTAATAGGAAATGGGCACTCGGTACCTTTAATATTTGGTATCAGACACATTTTCAGGTACAAATTAAATTCAGATAAGAAGGAACTGCTGTTTTTTTTTTAAACTTTCTAACTCCTTGTCTAACTCCAAACTGTTAGCTCAGGTGACCCTCCTTTGGCTCTTACGACAACATCATTACCTCCAGCCTGCAGAGAGCCTTCAGTGGTGCACTCAATTCCAATGCAGTCTGATCAGCCGAGCTGTTATTCAAAGCAAGACAAGTGGCTTTTTGTGGCTTACCTGGTTCCTGAATGAATGCGCTCTGATTGGATCTTCTGCAGCCAGCGAGATGCTGCTGAGGATGATGAAGACCAGGATGAGGTTGGTGAAGATGTGGTGATGGATCAGTTTGTGGCAGCCAACTCGGATCCTTCAGGAGACACAATGAAGTGGGTTGTTGCACATTTTGCAACACACAGTGCCTCGTGCCTATGCAGAACTACCGTGTGCAAAGTGGTAAGTGGTGTGTAAGTGGCAGAACTACAGTGCAATAGATGGTGTCTGTGCACACATTTCCAATGGATGAGTATATAATCCTTAGAGTAAACAGAGGAACGGTACAACAGCAGGACAGGAAGGACATAATATAGTACTTGGATAAGAGTGAAATGAAATATTTGTTAGTTTAAGACGAGTGTAGACTATTCGAGTACGGTTGAACTTGAGTTGTTTGTGTGTGCATGTGGGTGTCCTTTGTGTGTGTATGCGTGAGAGAGAGAGAAAACAGGGTAAGAGATAAAGACAGAACCCTCCAGTGTAAAACCAGAGTGTAAGACAATTCAATATGTATACAACAGGTGGAGAACATTGCCGTGCAAATTCGCGTAACACATTCCCGTTTATGATATGACTGTAAAACAACCCACTGCCTGACGGAGATACAGTATATATATAAAATGTTACAAGCTAAGCACAGTGTCCAAACCATTTAACTCACGGGTTGGTTTTGCTGAGACAGAAAAAAGCACTCCCTTCAGGAATGGGGAGAACTTTTTCCTTGGGTGGTGCAAAGTCAGCCACATTTATCTGTACCCTTCCTTCTTCTGGCAAGGACCCACCGAAAAGTAGAGAGAGGTAGTCAATTAATATTTTCATTTACCGGTATTTATGATTTTGAAATCAGAAATTACTTATAAATTGATTTGTAAAAGCATTGTTAAAAAGAGCATACAAACCTCCCTCTTCACCCTCTTCTGGTTCCTCCTCTTCTTCATATTCGTCCATATCAACCTGACCAAAGGAGAGAGAACAAGATCAGTTTAAGAGCAACATCACTGAAGAACACAAGTTTAACTTGGAAACAAATTTTGGACATTGAAGAAATGACATTGGTGGACAGGCATACCTTTGTTTCTTCGTTCTCTGCTCCTTCTCCATCTTTCTTTCCTCTGCAAAAGAAAGCCAACAAGATTTTAACCAAAAGAAAGAAACATTCTGTATGCATTGCATGTGAAATTAGTGCTGAATGGACCTCCATCGGCTGCTTGTTTGCCCCTTTTCCCTGCTCATAAACTTCTTCTAGGCTCCCTCCTTACTCTTTCTTGTTGTCATCGCCGTCTCCACCAGCCAGGTTGTCCACAGCGATGGCCAAGAAGACATTCAACAGGATATCTGATTCACATTGCAAGTTAAGGAATAACAAAACATCTACAACAAAGAAGAAAAAATAAAATTCTATCCCAAGAGTTGACTAGCATCTAAGGGACTTTTAATGAGAAATTAAATGAGAAGTTAAGTTAATATAGACACAGTGGACTGTGGTGCTATGTGTCAGCTGAAAGGATGCAGTTACCACAGATGAAGAGAATGACAAAGTATATGCAGACTATCATCCCAGGGAAGTGTGGGCCTCCATATGCCATGATCCCATCATACATTACTGCATTCCAGTCCTCACCTGTTAGGATCTGAAGAATGAGGGATCTTCATGAGGGCTTCATGTATTATTCACAAATGCACTGGACCAAATGTCTTCACTTCAATGAACTTGGTTACACTAACACATCTCTCATTGGATGAATATTAAAAATTCCTAACAATATTTCACATGCTTGAGTAAAGATAAAAGAGTAGACAACCACATTTTGATACCTGGAAGCATGTGAGCAGGGCCTGAGGAAAGGTGTCAAAGGTGCTCCGCTTGGTTTGAGCCTCGTCAAAATTAAACTTTCCACCAAAGAGCTGCATACCCAGCAGGGCAAAGATGATGAGGAAGAGGAAGAGCAAAAGCAGCAGGGAGGCAATAGACTTCATAGAGTTCAGGAGGGAGGCCACCAGGTTTGATAGAGCATTCCAGTGTCTAGGAAGGAGAAATGTGGGCAAATTATACACCCCACCGTGTATAAGAGCATCTACATCCTCACTCATTGTTTGAAAAGAGATGCTTGAACAAAGATCTCTGGTGAAGCATCACTACAATAACAAGATCCAATCTACACATCCAACCCACAGGGCCAAAATGATCTGACTTGGAATTTTACAAGAGGGATAGTTATGTGAAATGTCACCACGCTGAATGATCAAAACATCATAACAGCAGTGGTAGCATTATGGCAGAGCTCAAGGTTCTCAATACCGTGTGACTTTGAAAATTCTCAGCAGCCGGACACAGCGAAGGACAGAGATACCAAGCGGTGGCATGATCTCCATCTCAACCAGGATTGTCTCCATGATGCCACCACACACCACAAAGCAGTCAAAGCGGTTGAAGAATGCCACAAAGTAGCCCTGGAGTCCCAAGCTGTACATCTTCAGCAGCATTTCAACAGTGAAGAGTGAGAGCAGCACCTTGTTGGCAATGTCTGAAAAGAGCAAGAGAGGAGCAGCTGAAGGGTGATGGCCAGGTGAGAAAGACCTACAAAGTAAGCGGAAGGCAGGGTACACACCCTGAACCTGTGTGAGCCAGTCAGGCTGGTCGTAGTGCTCAGAGGCGCTAGTGACAGTGTTGAGGAAAACAAGCAGCAGCACAAGCCAGTAAAAGGTAACGGACTTGACAGCCACCCGACAGTTGCGGCGACACGCGCGGTTCCACCGGCGCAGAGACCGACTGGTATGGAGAGAAGAGGGAGGCCAGAACTTTAGCTGTTGCCATGAGAACAGACACAACAACGTCCTTTATTTTGCTTTCATAAACAGACGCTTCCATTTGGGAAACCAATGAACACCTTAACTTTGGACACCGGTTACTCTTGTTACTCACCATAGACGGGTTTTCATGATCTTAGCACTAAAATCGCCAAAGAAACAGACATAAAAAACATTTTAAAAATAACATTCAACATCCAATTATGTGTATTACAGACTGTACTGTAAAACAGAAAGAAAGTACACCTATCCCTGATATACGTCCTCCTTATTTATGTCTTCTCTATAGAAAGTCTTGTGTTTTTTTTAAACCAAAAATTCAGTTTAAGGTCAAAACTCCCCATATAATGTTTTTTAGCATAAACGTTTGAAAAAATACCCATTTACAGACCGAATGCTTGATACGTTTTCCAGCTGAACTGTGCAATTAAAAACTCCCGATCTATGTTCCAAAAAGCGGTCATAATGTTCAAGCTGTGAGCAGAGAAATGTTAAACAGCTCGCCATGTGAGTGGAGGGGTCTGCTGCAGGTGTGTGTCCAGTCAGTTGTGCTAAGCAGGTGCTTTATTACAATAACTGCAATAATTGTGTGTCCACAGCAAGCTCCTCCTGCCAACTTGTCCCAGTCATGTATCATTCCAATCCTGCAAAACACACACCCACACAGTTTTCAAAAACTTAGAGATAGAAAGAAAAAGGCTAAGAGCTCCCAGTCATGCGCAAGAGGGAAAGGCGCATGGGTCAAGAGGGTCAGTGCAGAGAGCACGTGCCTGAGTTGGAGGCATTTTCTCTGTTGTTCAAGGGCGGCTTGGAGTACTGTTTCATTTGCTAAATATGTCACCCTCTCTTCTGCCCTCCTCCACTCTTTACTACTGCGTGTACAACGTTTTCTCTCAATTTGGGGAGGACAAACAGTATGTAGCAGTTCATTGCAATGTGCTGCATTGTTTGTTTATTTTGAATTGTTTGCCTTTGTTCTAAACGTCCGATGTACAAGGAGGAGACGTAAGCCAGGAGATATGTGTTCCTTTCAGAGGTGCACTACAGGGGAATACAAATGTACAGCAGAATATGGGAACAGCAGGTAGGGAATCTGAAGTGTTATGCTGGAATGTGAGGATGTGAAGCATAAAATAATAGGAAGGGTGACAGTACATAAAGTATGAAGTGGAAACAACAGTAAGGGATGCTGAGTCAGAGAGGGAGCACTGGTATACTATGTGTCCTAAGAAGGATGTAGCAGTACCAGCAGGCCGCGCAGCAGTCCGTGTGCTCCTCCTCAATGTTCTCTGTGGTCTCAGAAGCCGTCTCACTGGCGGGGAGGCTCGCTGAGAGAGACACACACTGAGAAACATGCATACCTCCAAGTCTGACAGCAACATCCTTTAACAAATATAAATATAAAGTTGGATGCTAACAGACGGGTGCACTGTTTCAAAGAAAGCCTTACAGTCAAATTCTGAACAATACAAATTCTAAGGGATACATGTTTCTTCAAGAACAGAGTCAATCCACTTAACCACAAGTTACAATGCTCAGTCCCAGAAGTGGAAAGGTAAGTGAAGAGACTTTAAAAACCGGTGGCGCTAACACAAAGCACTGCACCATCTTGAAGCCAATTGCACAGGTGCGTAGAAGAAGTATATGAGCAGATAAAAACCTTCTCTAAATGTCATGACCAGAGAAAGAGCATCAGGAGGCCAGCAGGACAGGACATACCATGTGTGTCACTGGAATGACTGAACCAGCCAAATTTTCCCCTCTTCTTGTCAGCCAGATCACCCAGCGTGACATCTGAGGGAGAAAGTTTGATTTTAGGATGACACAGGACTAAGAGAAATTTTTTGACATACATGTCAAATGTAAAAGATTACAAGGCTTATGGGACAGGATGATATGTATCTGTACTCTGAACACTCAGCAACCCAGCTGCCCTGTGTACAACATGACCTTTGTCTTGCCCAAAACCTCTAGTAAGGCATGCTGCTCACGTATATTGCCGTCCTCGTCTTCTTCATCTATGTCCTCTGCCTGTGTGATCCAGTCCATGTAGCCACACAGGTCCTCTTCCATCTGCTGCTTCTCACGCAATTTCTGGAAGTCCCCACGTGCCTTTGCCTTCTCCCTCTCCTTAGAGAACTCTCTGTAAGTATATGGCAAAGAACATTAAGGCACACACAGGCTCAGAGACAAAAAAATACAATGTGAAGACAAGTTCTCATATCACCTACCCACTCAAGACACCCAACACAAGGTTGAGAACGAAGAAAGAACCAAAAATGACCAAGCTGACAAAGTACACCCAAGGCAACTCAAACCCAATAGCGTCATTCATCTGCAGAATGAAAAATGAGGAGATTAAGGCGGTGAGGACACATCACACAGCAGCCTGATGCTCTTTTACAGAGTGCCTTTTTTTACCCAGTAGAGCACATCTGTCCAGCCCTCCATGGTGATGCACTGGAAGACAGTGAGCATGGCGAAGAAGAAGTTGTCAAAGTTAGTTATGCCCCCATTGGGGCCATCCCACCTTCCCCTGCACTCGGAGCCGTTGATCACACACTGGCGACCGTGGCCGGCGAAAGCACAGGGCACTGGATCATCCTCTACAAACAGGTCTGCAGAGAAAACCATTTGGCACACATGTTGACATGCCTGTATCAGTTTGACAGAAATTTATAATTTGTCATATATACATATATGCTGTTTCACTTTGGCTGAATTCAACCACTCAGTGTCTGACTACTCAGGATTGACTACTGTAACTCCCAAATGCAGCAGGGACCTGTGCTGATGTAATAACAGGTCTTATGCATCCTTCCAATGAAGAGCTCCAGGCCAATGATGGCATAGATGATGATGACAAAAAGGACCAGCAGGGCGATGTGCAGCAGGGGGACCATGGCCTTCATGATGGAGTTCAACACAATCTGCAGGCCTGGGATCGACACAGGGCATGTGTTAGTGTACGTCCTTTAAATACATCACGTGGCCAGTTGCACCATGGTATCACTCACCCAGACTCAGACAGAACATGTTCATAACAGAACAGAACATACTGAACAGTATGTTCAGAGATTAAAAACACAATACCAGAAACATAAGGTCAGAAGCACGTGAGCATGTATAAACTTCTCACATCACACTTTGCAACTGTACTCCAGATTACTCCCATATTTATAGGCACACAATGGACACTAACACACTGTGGCATGTGCACAATTTTTCATGTCAACAGATGGCCTTCATTATGCAGCTCAGCCTGACATGACATGTTTAATTTCTTCACTTAATCCTAAACACACTATACTACACTACACCAGGTGTTTTCAGACTTCATGTTTTAATCACATAAAAGTGGCCTGATGCAACACCTATACTAGTATGTTCAAGGATCTCTTGCCTTGATTGTAGTCTTAAAAGGAAATTACTTGCAAGATATACAAAAGCACCATTCGGTTTTGGACATCCATTTTCTGAGCTATTATTAAAATTATTATTGTCATTTTTACTATTACTACTGTTGCTTTACCAAAGTGTTTATATAGAGCAATTCACAGTTCCATCCATTTTAGAGTTGAATGTTTATTTCAGGTGTGTTTCTGTAATCACCAGCTGCCCTCAAAACATGGAATACTAAAAAGAGCAAACGTTCCCAAGTGTTATGACTAGAACAGTAAGTGAGGGTTTCTTGTGGACTGTTGTGTACTGAGTAGTCTAGTGATGTGGGGCTAAAAACAGGGAAGCAGAGACACTCACTGGGCACTCCTGACACTAGCCTTAGGGGTCTTAGCACCCTGAAGGCCCGCAACGCCTTCACATCGAGCCCTCCTGGCTTCCCAGCCATGTGGTGGGCCTCCCCAGGCTTGTGGGTCACCGTCTCCAGGACCACGCTGAACAACCTGCAGCACACACATCTGTGTGATCAGCAGATTTAGCTCTCAATACACACATCTTTCTTTGGCCTGAACCTTATGGTGGAAACAGGCTGCACAGTACTGATGCACAGTACAGCATTAAGCATTAAAAAATAAGTGCTCAAGGGCTGAAATCCCAGTTGGAGCACGGTGTAGACCTGATGGGCAAGCCAAGTCTGTCTGAATCAGATTAATAAAAACAAACAGGGAGAGGGCATTTGCTTATACCCCCCCGCCCCACACACATGTGCACGCGCTCACACACACAGCGTGAGCATGAGAAAGAGAGAGAAGAGATTTGCCCCTCTGCCGTACAGACACTCAGATCAGGCTGGATAATCCCTGAGTAAGAGAGCAAAGGAGTGAATACAGAGGAAGTGGAGAGGGAGGAAAAGAGGATAAAATAGGAAGAGGAGGGGGAAACTAATGGTGGACATAGATGGACAAGGGTCAAAAAGGGGAAGTAAGTAAACTATAATGGTCGGAACTCATAGCAAACCAAAAGCGGGCACAGAAAGCATAACAGGGAATCAGTGTACCCAACAATGACAATGACAAAGTCCAGCAAGTTCCAGCCATTGCGAATGTAAGAGCTGGGATGCATGACCAGTCCATACGCCAGGATCTTCAGGAAGGTCTCAATTGTGAAGATGATGAGAAACACGTACTCCACTTGTTCCTGCACAAACACAAAGTCAGATTGGGTGATGTCATTTGTATGCCTGATGTCATCCATCAATCTATCCATCGTTGTGGACCAATATTCATCTAAGGTTTAAGTACTGTGCCTATATTAATTACATTACTTTAAACACCCGAAATATTTACAACGGGACTTGCTGACCCTATTAAAGAAAAAATTCACAATGGAATACAAGGTTTTGGTTTCCAAGGCCCCATCCACATTCTGTGACTAAGTATTCAATATTAATACTTATGTTTGTATTTATATAAATTATTATATTTAGAGGAAAAGCATGGCACTGCACCGCAAGAAATTTTTTATTCACCTAGCAATTGCGAGCTGGTAGGAGATGGAACCGTGGCAATCGGCAGGGCTATACTTGATGGACAGCTCCCCAGTGGCTGCCCCATGCCACTTCTCACAGATAAAGACCTTGACCTTGTGTCTCTGATGAGACAATAAAGACTTCATATAAGGCAGCTGTTCTGCGACTATGAGAGAACACACTTGAGGAAGGTCTTAGAAGGCGAACACAAGCTATCTGAACTTGCACACAGTGATGAGCTTTGTTGGTTTGTTTTGGTCATTTCGTTTGCCGTTTTCAGCCTTGTCAATTTATTTGTTCTCCAGTCACTCATTGCTTGTGAAGGAGCCACAAACCCATTTTCTGTTAATTTTCAAGACAGGCTTTCTTTTTCACTTGTGCTCATGCAGCCATCTAATTTTCACTATCAGCCACCCAATGAAATACCAAAGTATTTAAATCAGAATCAAGCTGTCAGCTCAAACAGATCACGTTAATAATATGAATAACTGTTAGTAGATTTTGCTAGTAGATTTGGCTTTCTTTCATTGGGCAAAGTCAGAGGGAATCCAACACAGAGAAGTCAGCAGTGTAGCAATGCAGCTTGGTGGATCCTGACACAGTAAACAGTCTTTCTGGAACCAGCCCACAGATATATAAAATGGTTGAGAGGAATTTCATGAATTCCAATGAATTACCAATCATGGCTTCCTCCACAGTGTTGTCTAGACACAACGTTGCATACCTGAGACACATATAACGCCACATACACAGACAGGCACACCTGTATATAGGAAAGAAGTGTTCAGCACTCATCCATAGAAAAGTAAAATAAATGATATAGAGCGGATGTAACGTGCAGCACGGCGGCACAGTGAGCAGTGCTGCCACCTCACAGCACCTGGGCTGGAATTCAGCTCATTCTGTGTGGAGTTTATATGTTCTCTTTGTATCTGTTTGGGTTTTTTCTTGGTGCTCAAGTTAACTGTTCATTCTAAATTGCCCATAGTGACCATGTGTACCTCAATGTGTACCTCAGGAAGTCTGTGTGTTACACTGTATACATGATTACTGAGAGTAAAGGTGTCACAGGTGACACACTTATAAAGACAGGTGAAACACTAGTCTATAATTATGAAACGATACATAAATTTTTAATCTGGAAAAGTGAAAACAGAGACAAATATGCAAATCCTGATGTTGACATGTTCAGTTGGAAACACAAGCAAACCCAAAAACATAAACATTGACTCATACACTGCCTCTGCCCATGTGCACCTGAACTTCCTACTCTACCTTTAAGCACAAAAACTCTGTCCAGGGAAAGGGAAGGTGGAAGGGGGAGGGGGACAGAAATAGAGTATACAGAATGAAGCACACAGATTCCGTGTTTGTGTGTATGGGGGCAGACAGAAGGGTAAGCTGCTTATCAGGACCAAGAGTGTTTTAGAGCATCCACATGAACAGACTGTGACTCTCTCTTCAACCCTCAATCTCTGCTTCTGTACCTCTCCGCCTCTCTGCTTTCGACCCAGTCCTCCTACTCATTCACTGCTCCTATTTTTACTCACGCTTCCGGCCTGGCCACAGTCCTGTCCACGAGGTGACGGCGCTCGCTCTGCACTAACTCCACAGTATCGTCCATGTCTATGGCCCAAGGTGGACACTGCACTCCCAGGTAGCTGTTTAACCCACTGACTAAGTCCTACTAAGGCTTCGTGTAGGCAGGTGCATTGGGAGGACTGTAACCTCAGAGAAAGCCATGGTCACTGGGGTAGATCCTCCCTGGAGCGACTGTGGGTACAAATTCCTTAGAGGAAATTGAATTAATGCTGTTCAGTGAATGTAAATCACGCATACACGAAAAAAAAGATGCTTGGGATGTTGCTTTAATTCAGACATTTAGATTTCATCTTCCTGATGGAAAAAAAAATCTTTACCCCTTACAAAGGGAGCATGAAAACGCTGGGAATGAGAGAATAAGAACAATGAGATAAGAGCCCAAGGACTCCAAAAATCCATTATGGAAACATCCCCGGTGATTTGATGCAGTTTAATGAGCAATTAAGCTTTCTCACAATGGCTACACAAGAAAACCATTATATTTAAATGGTGACAAAAATAGCAATTTAAAATGAAAAATTGAATAAGAAAGAACCACAACCATTTCTGTTAAAGCCAAGGGCACAGCTGGGGTACAAATGACAATCCAGTCCCTGTTCATGGTCCTGATGTGTGTGTCACTTTGTAGTGCCAGTCTTACATGCAGTTTTGCTCATAGGGTTGGGCATCTGAAATACTCATCAGTCACAATTTTGACAATTTCAACAATTTCAGCTGCATGCAGACAACCGGGACAAACGGTTTGGTTAATGCAGTTGGGTTCAAGCTGTGTGCCACACATCGCCCAGCCCCCTCGGCACTATTACATAAATCCAGCGTGTTGTGACATCATGCTGGTAGTAAAGCAAGTCAACTCTGTGGCAGTTGTTTGGAACACCAGTATTGTGGGGATGACAGTGGGCACAGGTGCTATGATTATTTTATATATTATTCAATATATTTTATTGGATCAAATTTAAAACAGAGTGACTATAATCTCCAGGGTTTCAGATAGAGGGGATGCCAGAAATATACAAATGCCATATAATGAGATTGGTCTGAGAAAATAGTTCTGTAGGAAAAATTATGAAAACTTTGTGCTGCCAGTTTCTGAACCCCCAATATGATAGTATCAGTATCACAGGTAGTACTACAGGAGTATTAGTATTGCAGTAGGTCTGAGCAGCAAAGTACGACATACTGAACTAGTGTCATATTACACTCAACACCCATATCAAAAGTCACTCCTCCAGTGAAAACTGTCGTGAAAAATTCTGATTTTCGTATAAATTGTGTATACAGAATTTCAGGTGGATTTGACAGGCTTATGGTTTAAATACTAAAGGGGAATGTTTACCAGTGTAATCATTTATCCATTTAGCGGTGGTTTTGGATGCTATTAGTTCACTGGCATGACAGCAAGAACAACACAAAGCTGCTAAGAAATATTTTTGCAAACTCACCAGGTCATGGTTTGTGGCATTGGAATCATCCTCAGGGAAAGGCTTGGACACTCCAAGAGCAACACAGTTTGCAAATATAGCAAGCAGGATGAACACATCAAAGGGCCTGTGTGAGAGCGGTTAAGGATGTTTCATTGCGGTTCGTGAGAATAATCAGAGGACGGTAAAGCCGTATACAAAGTTGCCGTATCTTATGAGACCATTCACTGAGATTAACCTGAATATAACCTTCTTCTCATCCTTTCTTTGACAACAGTAGAAACGGCAGCTAAATAATCAGCATCTGATATATCTTTGACTTCAAATGGGTAAAATCCTGAAACCTACTGTCCATAGGACACAAAGCCCCCTCTTTAACCATTAAACTCTTGCCAACTCTGTTTACCTACCGAGCAGACAGCGAACTGTTTGTCTCAACACAGAGGAAGTAATTTATTTCCCTCCATGAGTGAAGACTGGTAAACATAACCTGACAAACTAAACAAAGCAGAGGACACAGACAAGGTCACCATTCGATAATGAGAGCTCCCGCTGAGCGCGAGGGGCTGGATGAGGGGAGGATACTTCCACTCCACGATGGAGAGTGCGGCTCGGCGGATGGGATTGTTCAGCCGGAGGCAGAAGAGGGCACGGGGGGCCCGCTGCACTGTGTTGCCACCCTGAACCTGCTTTTTAGCATGCGTGCTCTTCTTGCGCTGAGTGCCAGTGGAGCTGGTGGCGGAGTTGAGCGTGTCAGTCCTGTTCATCCGCATCTCCCCTTCTCCCTCCATCTCCTCTGAGTCCTGCCACGGCAACCCTTTCTTCCTGGTGCCTCCTCCCTCATCTCCCTCTGCTCCTTCTTCTTCTTCCTCCTCCTCTCCTCCCCCTCCCTCTGCTTCACTGGCAATGGAGTACCCATTCTGGCCATCACCTGAGGAGCAGAGAATAGCACGTGGGGAACATCTGGTGGACTGCTTCCATGTAGCTACACTTGACCGAGGCAGTCGGGGTTATATGAGCACTGGTGCAGAACCCAGCTGCATCACCCGCAATAGTTTAAACTATCAGGACCACAATAAATACTCTGCCTTCAAGGTAGTTGGTAATACCATAAACCACACAAGGTGTGGAACAATATGTATTTCTTATGTGTTTTTTGACAGGAAAAAAAAAATCTCTGAAAGCAAATTTCACTATGTTAGCACTCAAGCATGAAAAAGTGAAAAACAGCTTCCTTGCATGCTATCCCTTTCGCGCTTGTGTGAGGGATGCTGACGGCTGGTTTCCGATTACTGTAGATCCTAGTTAACGTTGGTTCCGCTATTCATTTTCTGCCTTCTCTTTGAACACATTTTCTGCCATTTTGATCACTGACGTTACAGACAATTATAACATTGCATTAAAACAAAATGAATATGAATACCAACCAAGCAACTTGAGCTCATTCATATTCAGCGTTTCCCAGGATAAATCCCAGAAGTTTAAATACCTGCTTTCACATTTTCCCCCTTAAAAACCCCCATCCAGGAAATACCACATCAGTGATGATCATGAATGAATTAAGCTCTAAGCTCTGACAATGCTAATGAGAAGTTACGAGAAAAAAAAAGTCTTTTGTACCAATTTAGCAATAAAGTGCAAAGACCTTCAGTCTTTAGAATACTGAAGTGAAGCTGGGGAACAGAAAAGGAATCAGAGCTGTGAGTAGAACGCTGCGCAACCCAAAACTATACAAAGAAGGCAATCGGAGGAACGCGTTTTAAAAATGTTTCCTGCCCAGCAAACAAACAAAAAAGAAGTGAAAATCATAACAAAACAGCCGTCTGTACAAGTGCAAAATGCAGTGTGTGTATATGTGTGTCTACAATCTGCAGAAAGGAAGAAAGTTAAGATTTCGTGTTGGCAAAAGGCCGAGTGGGAAACCTCTAGAGTCTGTCGTGAGACTGACCGACAGACAGACAGACAGGTAAGCGTGCGTGTGTCTCCTGAGGGACACAGCCGTCCAGCAGGGAGGTGAGAAGAGCTGTGCTGCTGAGGACAGCTGTGACCTACTTCTGCATGGGAGCAGTGAGTGTGTGTGAGCAGCATTCTGGGCCAGCGCTTTGTGTGTTAGTACCTGTGGACCCACTGAGCACACAGCCAGCCAATAGCACAGCAGAGGGAAGGGTGAACAGAGACAGAACAGATCAAACTGTACTAATAGCTCATTAAAATTGTATTATTACCATAAGGCTTGAGCAGCACTGAAGGGAACCCTATTTGAAAATGATAAGATGCACCATAAAATCTCTACAAAAGGTATTAACCAGAGCACAAGAGGACAGACATTACTGGGGGTGCAAAAAGGTCACCTTGGGTGTACATAAACTCTGTTATTGACAAATTTTATATTCTGACGTTGAGGCTATATGCTGGATCTGACAGGAAACTTATTATATGATACCTAATTATAGTGAGTATTTCCTGAGCACTGTTAATGCGAGACACATCTCTAGCATCATTCTAGAAACAGGAAGACACTTTTTCTTTGACTTCTGACATCTTGACCTAAGGCCTCTTCACTTTATTCCCAATTAAAGCTCCCAATTAAAGTTCACTGACACTGTGTGTCACTGCATACTATACAGGGCAGGGACTGGAGCAACCAAGTAATTTCGCTGAAATGCCACATTGTCATAAATCAGGGCTGGGTAAGGTTGTCTGTCACAGAGAACCCCCTGAAGACTAGTTTTACCTGCTACCTAAATGTACCCATTTCTTGACAATTACAAGGACCTGTCAATCACACTTAGGCTGCTGGATGTTATAGAGGACAACTAAATATAATTTGACATTTAATTTGAAAATAATTTCAGCCTAACTGATTGGTCTGCCTTCTCACATATGAAAGTATCCCAGTTTTTTTTTTTTATTCACTCTCTTTACCTTAAAGGTGTCTCTCACAGAAATGCTTTTTATGCAGGCTTACACAAATACCCTTCATGCCTTATTTCCATTTGTGTGTAGCCAGATTACAGATACTGATTTTCAACATTTCTTTTGGAATATTTTGAGGGTGAGTATCTCACTAGACATGACTGAATTTACAGCTACAAAGCTGGGGAGATGTGTCCACAGAAACACACAGTAAAGGCATAAATTCCATATAATACACGATTAAAACATATTAACACAAATAATGTGAAAGTCCCTTTCTTCTGGATGTTCAAAAAGGATATTTTTACATATTGAAAACATAATCATAAACAACATAAACAAAATGTAAAGCACTACTATTAGTACCTGCAAAGGGTTTTAATAAGAGGGAAAGTGGAGCTGTAGACAAGTATAAGACAACCAGGAAAATTTAAGTATAATATATATTTCAGACAGTATTCATTCCTTACAATACCTATGCAGAGATTAACTTTGAGAAATGCTTAACATTGCTAATGACTACAATGTAGTATGAAGATCCTGTTTATATATGTATTCTCAAGATTCAAATCCTGGAGAAATGACAAGTTCAGTCAATATGTAAAAATATCCTTTTTAAAACACCCAGAACAAAGGGTCTTTCACGTCATTTATATGATGTGATTCCTGGTACACAAAGCGGCACAAATACCAGTGCTTCACGCCAGCTGTGTGCTTGTAAATGATGCTCACGACTGCAAAGTAGCGTTTATCTATTGTTCTTACATGAATTGCAGTGCTTATGACACATTTTCATAGATTCACAAATATTCAAGTAATATTTGTATTGTAAGCAAAATTCCTAATTGGCTTTGAAAATTTGGCCCAGAGCTGCACACTCACATGTGAAAATTTGTCATAAAGTGGATCATGACAGGAGGAATTCATGAGTGTTTTTCCAAGGGATGAGTTTTTTGTATTCAGTTGTGAATTTGTGAATGCTGCATTTTTCTGTTATTCTCTGTTTTCTGCTCTGGACAGTTTGGTGAAAATGTACATTTAAACAGCTGGTTCTTGTGTTGAACTGCATTTCAAACACAAAAACCAGGTAACGGAGAGGAGTCAACAGCCAGGAGCAAGGCCACTTATAGAGGAAAGGTAAGGGTGACTCCTGATAGACCCCCCCCAGCGCGCGCACACACACACACACAGGTTTTTCCTCTGTCCAGTTTAGGCTGGTTTACAGAATTTATTTTGAACCACAGAGAGGAGCATTTTTGTATACACTATCAAATGCTGACATTACAGCATCGCAACTGCCATAACTATTTGTGTGTTAAAATCAAGTTGTGCAATCTATCCCAAAAAGGAGGCCAGTAATGCCTTAAACTCACTGCTCTTTTTTAGGAATGTGGCGTTCTGCTCTACAGTTAGGCCAGAATGTACTATATTATTGTACAGCATCACCACCCTCATTCAGCACATGTACTGAGTCTTCTGGGTTTAACTCATTGAATTTACTCACAACTTGTTATTTTTTTTCCACATATACAAAAATTTTAAAAGTAAGAAGTAAGAAAACGGACATAGTTGGGCCGTGTGGCTCTCCGCGGAGAGCGCTGAGCATCACCCCCCGCCAGCAGCTCCCAGCTAAATCGTTTCACCTCATACAAATAATAATAATAATAATAATAATAATAATAATAATAACCAAGTGCCAAGTAATCAAACAAGAAGATCATATATACAGACAAAAGTGGACACGAACTAAAAAGGTGGTTCTATCTTACTTTTGCGGGTTTCGTCGTACATGACGGACTTGGGGACTCAGAACCGCCTCTTCACGGTGAAAAAAACATGTTTGACGTCACTTTTCTCCTCCTGTTCTCTCAGTTGCGAGGTGACATTTATCAACTCTGTGCGGTTAAACTCCGTTTAAAAGCCGCTATCTGTACAGATGTCCTTCAGCGAACTCCAAGTGCGATTCAGTGTAAAGATTCCCAATTAGCATCCAATAAATTAAACTGTGGACAGAAAAAAAACTTTAATTTATTTTAACTCCACGTAAAGCCTTGCGCAGAGTAACAGGTGACCGCCGCTCTTCTTGCGACGTGCGACACAAGTGCGGACTACTGAGCGCTCCCACTCCCCGCACGCCCCCGCGCTTTACCCATCAATTCGGGATTAGAGACAAATTGAGTCCTTTAAAGGGGATGGCAGCCTAGAAATTTATTAAAGGGGAGGACTTTTGGACTGGAGGGCGACAAAAATCATTTGACATGTGGTGCCGAGTGTGCGCAGTATGGACACACAGCCGCACAAATGAGCAAAAAAGAAATTCACATTTTTGTTGTTCGTAAATTTAACATTTCAATTCATGTACTGTTGAAACTAAGCATAGCATTGTAGGTAATATATAAAATAAATTATGAAAATAAAATAAAAATAATTGCATAAAAATGAAAAGTTCCGCGGTGGTTGTGAAATAATTACTTTATTTATTTCACGCTCTTAATAAAAAATTCAAAGAAGCCTATAGTGAAACTAGTGAATAGTAAGAACTTCCATCCTAGTGTAGCCAACATTGCTACATGTACACTACACGCTCACTGACACTCAAATATGCCCTCTAGCGGCTACATTTGTCACCTTTCAAACTTCACGTTCTTATTGCGAGCTCTGTAGCTGGTCCCCGACTTTCGAGTAACGACATTTTCGAAAAGTTAATTTTTTTTTTTTTTTACAAAGTCTGCATATTGAAATCGCGAAATGTGTCATCAATGCCCGGAGAGAGTATTTGGAAACAGAAAAGTCTGCCTTTGGTTTTTCAAACGTGTGAAATAGAAGCAAACGGTGAAAAAGCTGTAGATGATCATCTGGTTTGTATTCATGTAGCGGTGAAGCGCCACCTGTCCACCATTCACCACCTCCACCAAGCTTTGAGGTGAAGTTGTCTGTGCTTCAAGGTAAATAACATAAAACTTCCACTGTTTTTCAAATTTCGCATAATTATGCTTTGTATCTTATTTTAATGTTTCTATTGAGTATTATTCAATTTTGTGCAATGGGTGGACTAAAAGAAGGAACTGTGGGGCTTTAGATGGCCACAAACACCATGATCTCAATCTGCTCAGGATTCTTTATTGATCCTTCTTATTTACAGACTGACTTAAGTGTGTGCATAAATCATCCTGGGTCACCAGAAGAAGTAGCTGTCTTTGATTTACGCCCCACAAGCTGCTCAGTGTGGGGGGAGACAGTCTGCCACTCTGTTCCCATCAGAAACACCCTGCTGTTGCCTCCCAGCCCATGAAGCTGTCATGGTGCTGACATTTACATATTTGTCACATGCCAAATGAATCAAGCTAAACCAATCAAAATAATGAAAATGAAACACTTCAGCAAATAGATTATAGAAGGGGTCCTGTTATATATTGAAATTTTCTATTTTTTGCTTAATGCACAGCTAAACCATAGGTAAAATCTGCATCTAAATTGTTAATTACTCATGTTTGGTGTAAAAAAGCCTATGGATTAAAACCAGTGGCCCAAACACAACATCTTGATTAAATGAATGTATTTTGTTTATGCTGTTTGAGCTACAGAAAACTGTCATGAAATATATTATAGATGCACCTGAAATTGTGAGTTTGTTGGTATTCCTTCACAGCATGTGAAGTACATTGTATTCAAAGTTGGATATCAATATCGTGTCATGTGTACCATTTCAAAATGGACTTTTCATTAAATTATCATTGCTGTGATGTTCTACACCTGCGTCTACATTGACAGCTTTGTTCAGGTCTTCAGCAGGTCATCTGAAAGGAACAGGTTATGTTGCTTTGAGATACGGCAGCAAAAAAAAGGCAATGTGCAACAATCCAGATACAAATATGAACTAATCCCTTTGCATCACAGTCAACAGCAGGGCATTCTTTATTAAGCTGACCTCCTCTTGGCATGCAGGAACCATGAGGATCCTAGTGTATTGTGCCACATCTTTCTAATCCTTGTAGAACTCACTAAGGATTTCTTGATTCAATCTATGCTGATTGAATGTGTCATCATGAGCATCTGAGTCATGTCACAATTATGTATTTTGTGTAGAAATTCATGACAGTATCTTTTTAGGCAGGAATTTAATAAGTACTACTGCATCTTAGAGGTTGTGCCCAATTTAATGTTATAATTTTTTGAAAGTGCCATAAATGTTAGTTATATTTAGTTTATGAAGTGTTAATGGACTGGGGAGCATTATGACTGAAGCATGTTGAAGTGGGATGTCAGCGGCGACATGTATTTCCCATTTTGTGTCTAAATGTGGCCCAGAGCTCACATCTCACTGGCAAGACCTTCTTTGCTGGAGGAGAGCAACAGCAGCAACATGGATATTAAAAATTCACTTTCAAAATGAAGATGGAGATGTGTACTCTAACCCTTGAGTGGGGCAACTTGTTTTAGGGACCTTTAAAAGATGTCCATTAACAATCACAAGGTGTGGTCACAACTGGAGCAGCTTGGAGCCTGTGATTCACAAGTGAGAAGCTAAATATTGTTGATGGAGCTGTGGAGTGATTCAAATAGTATAGGAAGGAAAATAAATAAAACAACCATACAAGAACCCACAATAGTTTATTTTAAAATAAATAAAATTTATCCATTTCAAGCACCAAATACATTTAAAAACTATTTTACTTATACAGCTCTTGACTGCTGGTGATATATTTCAGACAGCAGGGAATCCAAAGGTGTTTTAGAGTAAACCCTGAGAAGTACAAATCAGGAAGCAGTTGAAGGGTGACACAAATACAGTATATAAGAGGAGTCATAGGTGCTAATAAAATAATTTAAGTCAAACAGACTTTGGAAAGTAAGAAAATCACGGCATTAGCCCCAATAGGAGCTTACACAATGTGCTGATTAAAGGAATCTCACAAACAGGGTCTGTTCAGATGCCCTGATCATGGTTATAACAGAAGAAAATTATAATTCAGCATCACCATGTCCATAAAGCACAGGCAGCACGACAAAGACCACAACTTTATTACCAGACAGCTGCCATTGTTACTGAGGGACCCCTGCTGTGCTACTCCTGAGGAAGGAATTTAACCTCAATTGCTCAAGTATAACCTCCAACTGTACAAACCTGTACAGTACATAATATCCCATTGTAAGAGGTAAATCTGTACATCACTTTTGTTGTCAGCTAAGTAACAAAACAATAACAATAAAAATGTGCGCTTACTGAGGTCACACAGTGTTGAGGTCATTAATTTTTGAAAAATATTAATAGAATGAGTCCACAGCCAGACACCACTCCAGTCTACACAGCTATCGGTCACAGCCCACAAAACACTAATCGTAAGCACCAGATTTGTAATTAGCGATTTCTGGACAACATGCTATTTCAGGGTTCTGAGTGATCTTGTGCCCAGCACAAGAACTGAAGAACAGCCTGACCAATTCACTGCAAAATGTAACAGTGTGTGTGTGTGTGTGTGTGTGTGTGTGTGTGTGTGTGTGTGTATATATATATATATATATATATATAAAAACAAACATTCAGGTAAAGATTTATTGTCACTGTATCAAGGGTTTTTCAGAACCTAGACAGTGATCTGTATTATAAAGCATTTATAACTAATAATTGTAGCTTCAGAGTGCAATGAAAATGAGCTAGAAACAGTGTTGTGCTACCAATTGTGTTTTTAAATTGAGGAGTGTTTGTACTGTAAAGTTACAAAATAAAAAAAGACATCATCTTTGAATATAGATATTACTTGTCATTTTCGTCCCCAAAGATTATTAGCATATTCATGAAAGTGACATTCAAAATCCCACATTATATTTTGCACAGGTACACACAACCTTCGTTGAATTCTACAAAAGCATAATTAAGTGCTATTCCATGAAAAACCCTTAAACATCATTGCAGTAACAACAATTTCCCCAGGAGATCTACATGGGGATCCCAGTCCTTTTACCCTGTAAATTGTCACGCTGCAGAGTTCAGACATCTATATAAAGCCTAGCTTGAAACTGTGGTTCAGGTTCTACTGGTGCTGTTCAAACCAATGGCTGTTCATAACCTGGTGTGGTCCTTTGGGGGCAGCTGGCTGGGGTCCTCTGTGACAGGGTTCACTGCACCAAACACAAGGCAAAGTAATGCACCAATAAGCACAAGAAACTGCTTCTATCCTCTTTGACCACTGCATTTACAGTAGTTCCACTATCTGTATTGCACTTGCTCTGTCCTCTGTGGTGCTCTACAGCACAGCATGCAACCTACTGCACACCCTGCAAACTCTGAGAAGCATCACTGACCCCTTCCCCATGTCCTCTTTTTCACTCACAGTTCTGAAACTGCTGTGCTGTGTATCTGTTGAGCAGAATCCCACAACCCTCAATCAGGGCCAGTAGAATGCCCCCCATCATGGCAGAGCCCACCATGGCCAGGGGACCACCTGAGAGACATAGAGGGGGGTTATAAGATCCTGAAGATTCACTCATTCAGATATAAATACTGGGCTTTAGGAACAATTCTTTTATTCATCTGTGGCTTCATCCCATTAAATTACTTCTATGCTTAAAGTACATTGTAGCTTATGGGACACATTTTTGCTAAAAATGAATCTGCCAAGTTTAATAATAACAAAGTAATATCACAGCATTGATATATGAAATTTTGCCCTAAAGTACAAGCTAGAAAAACATGGATGTCTTCCAGACGTCAGTTTAAAACGTCTTCATTAGTGACCATTGTTAAAACTGCAATAAGCAGCACCTATCAAGGACAATTTATTTAAGAAAAGAAACAATGGTACTCAGTGAGAATGTAGATATTTCTGAAAGTAGAAATATGACTGGCTGATGGTGTATGGAATCGGGAGAGGTTCTATTGTGCATCTACTTACTGCGTGCAGCCAGCACCGCCCCGGTCAAAGCCCCACTGGTGATGGAGTTCCACGGGTCCTCCTTCCCCCGGAGATGAACCAGCCCACAGTCTATAGTGGAGAACAGCCCACCCCACACAGCAAAACTGCCTGAGGGGGTACAAAATCAATGTCACAACCAATTCTGTCCTACAGTACAAAAACAAAACACCCATATATGTTTGAACTGGGAACATTGTAAAAATATTACAGCAATATTACATAGTGACAGTTATCTAATTTAAATGCTTGCTTTAATGATTTTCTTTCCAACAGAATTCTTAAATACTGAGTGTCAAAATAATTGCATTGAATGATTCAAAGTGAACTGAATCCAATGAGAAATAACTTCCTACTGTACATAAAAGAGCTGAAACATTAAATGAAGCTCACCTCCAATCTGAGGAGCTCTCACCCTCACCGCATTGGTGCTGCCTTTTAACCTGCGGCGAATGCTCTGCACAGAGTCACGGCGAGCTGTCAGAACCACTGACACACACAGTGCTGGACTGACAGATAAATAACTGAAGAAGTAAACGTAGATAATGATAATGATAACCTTAACAGATACCAAGCCTGTGCCTTTTTGGTCAGTGTTACAAGTAAAAATGCATGCAAGCAGGGATTAAATCTTACTGTAACTTATAGATTGTTTAAATGAGACTGTTGCTGGAAAACAGCTGCCAGTGGGCTGCTGTGACTCACCTTGGGGGCATTGCGGAACCCCTTGATGGATTGAAACACCCCTCCTCCAATGGCCCCCATGGTGAATGCACCTCCACAGTCATCCACTATTCTCCAGGGGCTGTAAGGACAAGGACATGTTGAAGAGTAGACAAGAATGGCGGACAGAACACACATGGTGGCAAAAAAGTGAACGTAATCATTACCTACAACATGTTCCTGAAGGAAAAAAAATATGAGGGTCTGTAAGAACGTTATGAAATTTAAATGTGATCACGTGCAAAGTTTGTAGGTGAAATAATATTTTATTTTCCAATAATAAAATTCAGAACTCCACTACAGTGTTTGTAATTATTAGTTTTTTACTCGATGCCGACATGTTCCCAGGTGTGCCAAGGCCCCCTACAGAGAGGCTGTCAGTGACAGTCACATCAGAAGCGGACACCACCTCCTACATCATGTTTCCATGACGTTCATGGCACTGAAGGAGTCCGCTTCGCGAAATAGCAGCTCTTTGAGAAATAGCGGGCTGACAACGAAATGCAATTATTCCTTTGGCTGAATTATACTAAGAAGTCAAAGACAAGGTGCTGCGAATGTAGTGCGAGGTAAAGTTCGTTTACCACGGTTCACGGGCATATTCCTCCATGTTGGAACGGCGGCGGAAAACAAGGAGGCGGGGCGTGAGAGAGAGGTGACTGACAGGATAGGCTCCCCATTTGTTTTGTACCGCCTCCCACCTCTGTCTGGACCAATTAAATAAGACTGCAGAGGCCCGAACAAGCCTGCTCGCCAATAAATAAATAGTATAAATAAAGAGGTAAAAACTAATAACACTTGATACTAAATTAAATCATTATCGGTTGTCTTTTGAATGCAATGCCACACATTTAATCTTACAGACTATTTTCTTTAGGGTTTGTTTTGTTTAATTTTGCAATAAAAATGCTTTTTTTGCATTCACTTATCACTTTATTTCGAATCGTTTATATGAAGGTGAGAAAACATGCGCCATATCAGCATGCTCTTATCAGTGGGCTCATAATAAAGGCGCATCACATTAAAATAAGCCTCAGTTAAATATAACAGTCTTCCTACACCGTAAAATTTGCTAAAATTGTAAATGTAAACATATGCACTATATGTATGTGGAGCTCTGAAATATGCGATCTGTGGCAATTTTGGATATGCGCTTGCGCGACGTGCTCCGTTAACTCAGGACAAGCTTAGTCAATGTACTGCCATCTAGTGTTCATTTACAATATTAAACCGTTATTACAACATCACTAATACCGCAGTACGGACAGCGTTGCCCGCCATTAACTCTTTCTGTGGTTCGGGATTTCAACATAGCATCTTAGATATAATTATTTTTAACGCAGAGACAAGCCACACACTTTGCATTAAAACAGCTGAACAACAGCTTGAATTTCCAGTTCAAAACAACAAAAGTACAAGTATTTCTATTTAGCCTCCAAAAGATATGTGTCCTCAAAAAAAAATTCCATTCAAATATTTTTGCCATACAGGACCAGTTCATTGGAAGAAACTGAACAGTGTGTTTTGCCTTCAAACAAGTTGAAGTAACCAGTCAGTTAGATGTGTTTTCCCCAACTATAATCATGAGACTAATCCATCATAGAGGAAGCACACCCACTGCAACAACAACAGTTCAGCTGAATCACATATCTTTGGACTATGGGAGGAATACAGAGCTACGGTGGTACGTGATGCAGATATGGGCAGAACACGCAAAGTCCACACAGACTGAAGCAAACAAACACAAATCTAAACCAACAGTCCAGAAGCTGCAATACCCCTATGCTGCCCCACATCTAACACATGTAAATGCTGACAATCTATAAAAGTTTATTACATCTCATTCATCCCCATTTCTGTAGTAAAGGCAATAATCGTAGGTTCACATTCAGAGCTGTGAAAAAATACACTTTACCTGCTGAATTAGCGCTTTATTTTTCTTATGTACTGCAGTCAGGTGTAGCTACAACAAGGATTAATTGGCTAAAGAGTATTGACTGCCAGGCTTTCTACTTCTGAAAAATGGATTCACATGGGATACACAGAACACAGTATGTGTTACATGCCTGAAACTGCAAACGTCTTTCATCTGAGAAGAAAATTAATGTGACCTTTTTTTCCTGTGTCTTATCATTGAGAAAACTGCACAACTTGGGCAAAGCCTTATTTTTTGCAGGTTGGCATAATCTTACAATGACATCCACAGGTTCATTCTAGACATTAATTGGCCATGTTAGTGTGAACAAGGTGAGCTGCCGCGTGTATAATATATAATACATAATACAGAATAATGCCTAAATATCATTCTCGCTAAAGTTGTTTTGTTTGAGCACAGCATCACCTCATTACCACTGAATGTTTATTCTTTTGCACAGAATGTTGTCATTTTGTGCTGAGTTATCTGTACAGAAACTTGCAAAGAGCTGTATCCTCGCAGTTACTAAGAAATATTACACAAACAGGGTACAAACACTTGCAGAAATAATGACTCTGAGTATTAAGACTGATGATCTAAAGATTCATTAATAGGCAACATATTATTTACAATATATTATACAATTTGATGTATTGCATGAAATTTGCAATAATGGTAACTGTACATTTTTACCTTATAGCTTCATATTAATGCTTCCTGTTGCTGGTGGGTGTATATGCTCAGTTTTGTTAAGCAAATGCTTAATTTTGTCACACAAATTTAATTCATTGTGGTAAATATGCTTTTATTCCTTTGTAACAGTTTAGATATTACATGCATATGAGCTGCTTGAGGGCAGTGAGGTGGTGCAGCAAACAGGAGTGCTGCCTTATAGTATCTGGGTTATTTGGGTGTGGGTTTGAATCCAGTTCAGTCAAGTCCAGCATGGGTTTCCTCTCATAGTCCAAGGATATGTGTTTCAGTTTAACTGGTCACTCAAAGCTTCCCATAGTGTGTGATCATGTGCATGTTCAGACACCCTGTGATGGACTGGCCTCCCATCTAAGGTGCAGTTTCATAGCCTGGCACCCAGTGACTCTGGATCGCCATAACCCTGACCAGGATAAAATGGTTAATGATACTGGATGAATGGATGTGCACCTTAATTCATTTTCATTATACTGTTATTTTACTCTACATTTTTTTAATGTTCTTTGTTATAATGTTGTTGTAATTAAAAACAGGAGTTAGCTCACGTGAAGCATTTCCTTCATGCAAGGATTTTGTATCCCAAAGTTTTGATAATGAAAAAAGCTTTTATCCTATCATATGTGACAATTACGTATTGTTCTGTTCATTATTACTATATTAATGCCCGACTTCACTAAAGTTGAATACATAAATAAAGCAGATGTTTGTGCTTCAGATAAAACTGTCTACACAGCACCTTATGGCCTAAGGCAGGCTAGTAGTACTAAGAATTTTTTAAATCATAGTTTGATAATTTAAAAAACAAACAATGGTGCAAGATGCACAGATGGATTTTTAAAAAAAATAAAAGTGGAAACTATATGTGAAATTAAATTGATTGTAATTTTTCAGATGTATTTAATCTGAGTAAAATGCAAATTAGCTTTCTTGTGAGTTAATTTGTGTTGTACCCTGACCCAGATGCCAGTTTTTCCTGTTTCCCACATTGCGTGTCTTTATGCTCAGCTGTCCTTTTCTCTCGCTCTTGCTCACCATGATTCCACATCTCTTTCTCCTCCTGCCCCTTTCTTCTTTTCTCTGCTTTTCTGTCTTTATCAGCTTTGCAGGGTCTGCCTGTGCTGGGGGTGGGTAGGCTGTCATCCAAGAGATAAACTGGGATTATTGTTTGTCACGTTGGTATTAAATCACTCCAGTGTGACTGTGTCCTTTTAATCTCAGTATGTCTCAAACACATGCAGCATCCTTTTCTTTTACTGTGGCAATCCAGATGCGCCAGGTGTCCTTTCAGGAAGCAGGACCACGTGCCCGGTTGTGCGTCGGGTGCTGACCTAGGGTATAAGTGGAGAAACCACACATAAAAATGAGGCGTGTTTAAGGGTTGTTAGTGAGTCTTCAGTCAGTTAGCATCAGACAATGTGTACTACCACTGTGACAGCAGCTGTTTCTCACTTCAACTCTGATGTGTGCAATACTAAACAGGTTCTGTTTACAGGAAACAAATTCTCCAGGCATAAGTCAGGGTCCACAGGGAACTAACACAACCAGCCAATTTTACAGCACAATGTAATGACTGCAGATTTAGAGCGCATATTAATCCTTGTAATAATGCAGTCCATTTTCTTCAATTGGCTGCAACAGGTCCTCATTCTGGTGTACTGAGTTTAGGCTGGGGTTGGCAACAGGGAACTGTCAATCAGATCAACCTCAGCCCTTGCCACAGTGGCACCCATATGAGCTCAGTGTTTTGTCAGCGTTATAGGATCATATTCTTAGTATGATACAAGACTGAAGATAACATTGTTTTTTCTCAATACAGCACAGTCATCATTTTCAAGATGCCTCTGGAGATAATCTTTAAATTTCAAGAAAGAATACATTTTCCAGGACAGCATTGTAGCTCAGGGGTAGTGATGTCATCTCTGTGCAGGTGCACTGTGCTCTGCACAGTTTTATTGCTTCATGTTTGTGTCACTTTCCTCTAAGTGATTTGGTTATGGTCCAAAGATGTGGTGTTTTTAATTTCTTTACTTAGGGGACTGTGTGTTTATGTAATTACCTCACTGTGTCATTCGGTCCAGGTTATAGACCACCTTATGTCCTGCGCTGTGAATCACTGTGACCGTGATTAAATATTGTATGTGGCTGTAGATAAATTGAGGAATTAATATATTAATTAGCACAGAACAGACTGCATGCTTTTAATACTGGTTTAATGACTATTCGGCTCTCATATATGCAGTAAAATTGCCCAAAGGGCAATTTGTAGATTGATGACAGTGAAAACAACAAACAGAATTCAATGATACACAAACACAGGAAAATGCAGTCAAGAATGGAAGGTTGCAGTTGACAGTCTTTAGGAAAGTTCCACACAGACACCTGCAAACTATTCTCCTGGACCCCCTCCTGTGCTGCCATAACAAGAATTCCTTTTTTGTAGCCTTTGAGTCCGTATAACAAAACATAATCTAAATTATTCAGTATTTGGAACCCATGTCTTTATTTGTTTTTTCACAGGAATCTGTCACAGTTTAGTCCTGTTGTGCTTGTGCAAACTGTCGAGTCCTTGTGGAGTTTAACCCTAGACAACAGTGACCAGAATGAGCTGCATTTTTTCTTGTTGGTTGCAACACTCACAGCTACAATATTTAACAATTTTGACATGACAATTATGTAATGAAACAAATATTTATTAAGTCAGTGCACTCATTTTTTTGCATGTATTACTTCATAATATATATACATGTATACACATATGCTGAACATACATACACACATATACACACACTAAGCACAAGGCAAGAACACTGATCTTTTTGTGTTAATAAAATGAATCACAGTTTTAATGGCCATAATTGGAAAGCATGAAGGTGAGCAACGTTTTCTGTAGCCACTGTGTGCGAAGGTCAGTGTCACACACGTCCTGAGCCAAACTCTCACATGTCATAAAGACAAAGGATTCGGCGGGATGACGTCACACAACTAGGAAACTGAAGGTACTCTTACGACACATATCACATCGCTGAGTAAATAAGTTTAAACCGTTCTTACTTTTTGAATGCAATATATATTTTTATTGAAAAAATGGTAAGATATCTTTCTGGTCGTTTGAATGCCAGCCTCGCTGGTGGCTGTGGAGCGTAATTTACACCTCTGAGGTGAGGCAGTGTGGTAAAGCAGTGTGATAAACATGCTACCCAGAACACAATGCTAGACCTTAACAAACGAATGCTTGGCGTGTGCATTTCACCATGTTCTCCATATTGTCCGTGAGCCCTTAGTGCAGAGTAAATATCCATTTTTCTTCGCTTTTCCTACTGCCTTTTCTCTTCAGTCTCAGCCCTGCGGAACCGCCCGCGCTCGGTCTACGCGGCGGACATGTGTCAAAGCGGAGCCCCGCAGGTCGCGAACCACACGGGATGCGGGATACTACCGCACAGCCCAGTGAGTGCAATGGGCGGTCCTCTTTCTTATTATTTCATTATTTTTTTCCACAATACTCCCTCCTCTCCGTAGCCACCCCCCCAGCGAGGCCCCCGCGCCCGCGTCGCTCCTTTATTATCAGCGATTCCTCGGAGCCACAGCGCGCGAGAGCTCCGGCGCCTGGTGCGGTGCGGCGGCACTGCGATGTGCACGCGCTCACTTACACACACAGGCATGTGTGCTCGGCCGGCCTGTAGCGGCGGCGCCGCGCCACCTTCCCCTGAGTGAGCGCGCCTCGGCATTGCGCCTCAGTGTTCCGGAGGTGGAGAAGGCACGTTGGCGAGTGCACCACCGTCAGTGACAGAACTGCAGTCTCCCGCACAGCGCCGAGAGCGAGCCGCCTCCGCCGCAAAGGACGAGCGAACACGCCGAGGGAACGCAGGAATTATGAAGGTCTGTCGTTGCGCTGACACGTTCCCAACTCTGCATCTGCTCTGCAGTTTCACTCATATCGCCGCCATGCAATGCAAACTGTACTGTATGCGGTTTACATATCAGTTTATATGTATCCATATTTTATCTCGCTGTGAACATGCTGTCGTTTGTCGTGGCGTTTGGGGCCCCTCGTTTACATGACGAGTGCACGCGCTGTCACACTTGTCGTTTTTTCCTCTCCGAATTCATCACGGGTCTCGCGTTCCTGCTATGAAGCTACCCCCCCCCCCCCCCCCCCCCCCCCCCCCCCCCCCCCCCCCCCCCCCCCCCC
>UFQX01000704.1:174106-211164 GCA_900497675.1 Arapaima gigas | reverse complement strand
CCCCCCCCCCCCCCCCCGCACTCGCGCGAACGACGCGAGAGCCAAGCGAGTCGTCGCATCTCCGCGCGGACCTGCCGAGCAGCAGCTTTAATACTGAAGGCGAATTACTGACAGTTACATACCTTTATTTCTGTAGGGCAAAACCGTGTTGTTGTGTACCGAGTGGTGGTAAAAATACTAAAAAAAACGTGGTTTAAAAATTCCCACTTGGTGCGACCGCCGTGTGAAGAGGCGCGTTATGTACATAGATGTGTTGAGGCGACTCTTTCTGGAGCGGCTCGGCTGCGTCGTGAAGACAATGTGCTCGTGTGATCGGCGCCTCAGGTCAGTAACTGTGTCCACACACACACACACACACACACACACACACACACACACACACACTGTCCATGCCATTTCTTCACAGGAGCTGGAAGGTGTCTGAAAGGGGGTCAGAAACGTGAAACGCCGATGTTATTATTACTTTAGGTAGTAAATGTGAACATTCCATATTTAACGAGTGGCTAAGGTGATAAAAGTTGAGTAAAATGTGTAACTATCGCTCACTCGGTGTCTTTAAAGCTATTAAGTTATTTTTTCCATACTTAAAAGTCTTTGTTTAGCAGTACATTAAGCTTGCTTGGGTTATCACTATAGTGATACAGTAACTGTACCCGAGGCAGGAGTTGAGCTCTTTCATTCATTTCTGCAGGTTTGGTCATTATTATTTCTGTACATTTGTACTCAGCTGTAAGTACAGAATGCATCTTTCGAGTGAAATTTTGTGTGGGGCTGTAAAATTTTGTTGTGTGGTGTCCAGGGGTAGCCCACTATGCACAAAAAAGTGATTCAGGTGATGGATGTGCTGACCCTCATTTTACATTGGTTCACTGAGAGCTCAGTCATGGCCATGCTGTTATAAATCATCACTTAAATTTGTCCAGAAGCTGAGTTGATGAGGCCTTGGAGGAAGTGGTAGGCTGCATTCACCTGCATCCACATCTCAGCAAGTTTCATTCCTGAAAATTCAAGCTCATTGGAAAAATTATATTTCCTTTGATGTGCATGGAGTCCAGTTGTCTGTAGGTATTCAGTGATACTGAAGTCTGATTGTGTCAGATGTTCCCAGTGGATGTGACATTAATGTATGTTTGTTTTTAAGTGATATTAACTACTGTAGTGTGTGAGTGGGCAGCATGGTGGCACGGTGTGTAGCTCTGCTGCCTCACGATGCTTGGAATGTTTGGGCATGGGTTTGAGTACAGCTAAAACTGGGTAAAGTTTGCATTTCCTTCCTGTGTCTGTGTGTGTTTCTTCCTGGTGCTCAAGTTTCCTCCTGCAGTCCAAATGCATGTGTTCAGGTTAATTGGTCACTCTAAATTGCCAGGAGGTATAAGTGTTACTGTGTGCGGCTATTACAGTAGACTGCCATCCCATCCAGAGTGTAGCTTCCTAATCTAGTGCCCAATGATTCCACTATAGGCTCTGGACTGCTATGGTCTTGACCAGGACAGCAGTTAGGGATAATGGAGAAGGTCAGTGAATGGCCTGGAGCTGGATACTGATGGTGAGCTAGTAATATGGTCCCTGCCTTTACCCCGCCTTTTCCTTCAGTCGATCGCTGTTGTAATCTTGATCACTGTGCTGTGATCTCTGAAAATATGTGTTTCATTTCCTATAGCCTAATTGGAACTCCTGCATTTGTGCACTCCCATTTTCTCTGGACTGTCTTCCCTGGTCTCTGTGCCATCTTTCTTTTCATCTAGTAGAGTGCGTGTCTCCTGTGTTATGTTGACATTGCATTTCATTGTTAAATGTGAAGGTATCAGAGAGGTATCAAATATTTAAGTATTCCTTAGTCATAATTTGTCTAATATTTTATTCCAGTGAGGAATTAAGGTACAGTATAGTTAAAGTACAGTTAAAGTTAAAATACAGTATAGGGTTATTAAACTTCAGAGCCATTTCGCAAACTTAGATACATTAACTCAATGAAAGGACACAGTTGTCTAAGAATGTCTTGTACTACTGTAGTGAATAGTTCTTTGTTAGTCCTGTAACATGATTATAAACAGCTGACATTGTAAAATGATTCTTCTTTCATCAAAATGTCAGTGTTCTAACTAAAAATATATTGGTATTATTTATTTGTAGAATGGATACTGTTAATGTTTTTCAGAGGTTAGTATTAATACAGATATTTTGCGCAAGACAGGGCAATATTTGTGCATGTGTTTGTGTGTTTCTGTTTTTGTGTGCATATATGCAAACATTTCTCACATGTTAGGGTAATTTTCTATGCTGAAATGTGAGGGGGGTGAAGTTATTTCTTATGGAGGAAAAAATACCATTATAAAATTTGTTTTTATAATGTTTGACCCTGAGACACTCTGTAACTATTTGACCTTTACCCCTCTCTGTATGTAAATGGAGCGCAATGTCTTGGTGTACTGTGTCTGCGTGTATATATTGTTGTGATTGTCATGGTTTTTATACTTGCCAAGGATGACACCAGCATATTTTATATTTGTAACAAAAAACAACAAAAAGTATTTTCTCACTTGTCTTTTAATGTTGTATTTTCCTTCTTTCTTTTTTGCAAAAATCACTTGACCAGTGCTGAGATGCAGAGGTCTGCAGTCTACCTTACAAGAGTAGGGTGTAAGACCTGGCACACACTGGACCTCAGCATCCCTGCACTGGCTGGACAAACAGTTAAGAATATCAGTGCTCATGTTGTCAGAGGTATGGCATTACTACCACATGTGTGAGGCTAGATGATCTTCCTCTGATTGTGAGCTTAAGACTTTATGATAGTGTAAAAGTATTTATGGTAATGTTGTTAAAGCTCTTTATATCATTTACGTAACTGAGTTCATAGTTACATGTTCACGGTTTATTCCTAAGCGCTCAGGTCTCAGCTTCAAATTCCACTCCTGTTGTAATACTCTGAACCAAGTTAATTACAGTAAATTACTTTAGTAACAATTATCTTGGTGTATAAATAGGTAAATAAATGGGTAAACCATTGTAAGTATCTTAAAATTGTACATTTGGTTTGGTTATGATCTGTGGGTAATGACTAAAGGAAAGAGATTGTGGATACAAGTGGTCAGAGTGAGGTTTCTATGCAATATTGTGGAACACAACGGGGTGAGAAGTTTGATGATCCAGGTGAGCTTCAAAGTAGAGTGCTACTCTCTTGATTGAGAGGAGCCTGCTGAGGTGATTTAGTAATCTAAATCTAAATCTAATGTTGTAAGGATGCTCCCTGGGTGACTTTCTTGAGAGTTATACCATACACATTCCAGTGGGAGGAGACCCAGGGGCAGACCGAGGGCACGTCGAAGACATTATATCTGTTGGCTGGCCTGAGAACACTTGAGGAACCCCCAGGAGGAGCTGGAGACTATTGCAGGAAACAGGAGTTTTTAAGCCTGCCTTCTTAGCCTGCTCCCTTTGCGATCATCCTCACTGTACCAGTCCTGTGCACTTGGATGCCAGTTAATATCTGGCTCAGTCTGTGTGGAGTTTACATATTTTCAATTTGTTTGTTTCCTTTGAGTGCTCTGACTTCCTGCCATTGTGCAGAGATGGTTCAGGTGAATTTGTTGCTCTAAATTGTATGTGTAAATGAATGAATGTGTGACAGGCCTGTGATGGACTGGCGTCTGATGCATGGTGTACCCTGCATCATGCTTTATGCTACAGGGAAAGGCCTCTGACCACCTACAAAATTATTATTGACATGTAGTTTTGATAATGCATTGATAGATTTCATTTATAAGATGTTGATTATTACTCATATACAGGATAAGATGGCATGTATCCTGCGCTTACCCACTGGGATGAAGTATAGGGCCCTACCATACCAATCTAACAGCCTGCCCACCTGCCCACCCAATCCCGCAACCCTACCATGCCACCTTGTAAGCTCTTCACTGGGGTCATCAGGTAGGGACCATCCTTCATTGGTGTTTCGCTGACTTAAGCCCACGACACCTCTGGAAGGCTCAGCAGTGAGGTCTGGCGTCCCAGACCCACCCCCCTCTAAGCTTACTAGGTTAAAGGTCCACATAGCCCCCAATAACTATCCTGCAGCCCGTAACACCTTCAATACCCATATCCCACCTTTCCCCATTCTAGTTGGGCTCTCCTCAGCCACAAGCATTGACTAGCCCTCTCAGCTACTTGCGACAACTCCTTCACCGCTTCCCTTAACCTACGTCCTCTAACTCCAAACCCACTCAACAACGAAGTATTGGTTTTTTCGACAAAGCCTCTGGCACCTACCTTTACCGGCTTAACATATGCCCCCCCCCCTCCCCCCACTCACGAACTTCAGCCACCAGTTCAGCATACTTCAACTTCTTCCTTTCATACGCTCCCTCAACGTCACCCTCAAACGGTACTGTCAGCTCTATGAAATATACTATCCGCCTAACCTCGGAGTACAACATCATATCCGGTCTCAGTGTAGTCACCACAATACAATGCGGGACCTGTAATTTCCTACCCGCATCCACCTGTAACTTCCAATCCCTCGCTCCTGACCAATTACCTACTCCGACCCTTTGCTTCTGTTTGCATTTACTCTGGCCCTCACGCACAAAAGTAATTATCTCAACCCTGCAGGCAGTAGGCAAAGAGTTAACTTACAGCTGCTTCCTCTCAATCACCACCGCCAAAGAACGAAACATCTGATTATTTCTCCACGTATAACACCCCTGCGATAAACTTACTTTACTCGATGATAAAAAATGCTTCAACATCCTGTTCCCTGCACACAATTTACAACATGTATCCTCACCTACCCACTGTCCAAGATTCTGCGGAGTCGGAAAGACGTCGTAGGTGGCCCCCAGCAACAACTTAAAATGAGAATAACAGCTGTTTTTATTTTCACATTCAACTCTTACAAGCTTTCCGACTGCAGTTTCTCATTTATGAACTGTGGAAAGGTGGTCCACTAATATGACATTAATGCTGTTTTTATTTTTTCAGTTAACCATTAGATATTATCAACTGTTTTATATAATCTTAAAATGTCAAATACTGGCCAAAATATCAACCATCATATGAATTTCTATGACACTATTTAACTTTCTGCAATTCAATAAGGTGTATAATTATTTCAGGAATACCTTACAAAAGGAGACATAGGTATGGACTTCAGCATTCATTACTGAATATCAAATATTGAAAGGCTGCACTGTCCTAGGATGATTCTTCCCTACTACGTAGAGCAGATCATTAAGAATGTCAGTTAAATATCAAATTTATTAGCAAAGTGGTATTGCTTTGCTTGTTTTCATCAGCCCAGGAGTCAAAATATGAGCTCTTTAACTTATCAGATCTTAATCTCTGACTTTTAAGTCAGCCACCACTGTCCGTTGTGTGTGCATCAAGGCTTGTCTGCCCTAGATTTGTAAATAAATGAGCATTGCCTGACTGTTGGATATTAAAGGAAATACAGAAATGGTGGGGCTATGGTGCATTTAACCCCTGGAAATGCTTTACAAATTAAATTTGTGATTGGTGTGCTAATGTTTGCTTTTTGGTCTCTTGTTAGTCTGACCTGCAGTTACTGTTTACTTCTTTGCCCCACTGACTGACCTTCAAAATGTCTTAGAGACAGAAGATGTAGGACTTACAGCAAAGTACCAAAAGATTGGCCCAGATTTGCTGAATTTGTGAGACTGTTCAGTAAAGCATTCTAAATAATTTATGCCAAAATTCCTGTAAGTGAAAAACAGTAGCACTGCAAAATTTACAATATTTGTCAGTGTTATTTACATTTAACTAAATCATTCATATTATAATAATGGTTTAGTGCTGGTTTTGAGTCTCAGTCTGTTTGTGTGGTTTTTTTATGTTTTCTGTTGTGTAAATTTTACAGCTTCCAGAATCAGTGGCCACAACCTTATGCATCAATAGAGAAGAACAAGGCTAGGCTCTGAAAAGTCGTTTGGAACAATGAAAGAGAATAATGAACCATGATGCTCTTTTATTGAAATGTGCAAATGTTGTATTTTGCCATACACCTTGTCATCGTTTACAAAAATAAGTATTCAGTTTCCTTATTTTACTTTACTTTTACATTCCATGTTTAGAAATACCTGTTTCAAAAGTAACTGACAGAATATATTTTTTCTAGCCATTGCAATTTATTCTGTTATATAAATAGCTACATGAAAGTCTAAAGGCCTTCTGTGATTGAATAGGAAGACAAATCTTGAATTGAAATCAGATTGCTCAAATCTACCCCACTTATAACTCAGTATGATGCTACTAGGTGAATAGAAAGTGATGTACTACCTTAGTTAGTCTAGCAAGTTGACATATTTTTTTTTCAAAAGGCAAGATTAGAATCATTAATGTCAGTTAGACAGGAGGGATGCATATTTAAAGCATGGAAAAGCAGAACTGCATTTAAAAAAGCAGTCACTCATTCAAAACTAAAGCAGTTGTACTGATGAAAGATTTTCTTTGATCTAAGTTTGAAATGAAAAGTCTGTAGTCAGTGAACTACAGATCCACAGAAGTTGCAGGCATACTGAAATGATATTTGCAGTACAAACTGCATACTATAAGTGCAATGTTGCTTTGCTGCTATTGTAACCCTCTCTGGTCATTATCTTTCCACTTTCTCAAGACACTGTGTGCTGACTGTGTAGTGATCCAATGTCACTGAGGAGCTGATGTGAGCTTATGGTGGAGATGCTGCAAACTGGTTTACATTAATAAAGGCAAAAGTAAAACCATGTTTTTAGACATTCTAGTCTGGTTAAGGGATGCTTTGTCAGGGGTTATTTACCTTCTCCAGACTATATACTTTCTAGTGAACAACATTTTCTGAAAGGCTCTTAAGGATACACATAAGGGATGGTAATCACAAGCTGTCAATGATAAAAATATATATCAATTGCTCCATAAAGAGGTTTATAGTTTGTGAACAAGGTAATGTATGGTGGAGTGATTGAGGCTAATTAAAAGTTCTATAACTGCGTTTTACAATAGCTGGAAATAGTAAGCTGATGAATGTGTGGCAGCATCCACAAAAAGGAGCAATATATTTCATTATTATCTGACAGAAATGTTTCATGGTGTTGAAGATTGAAGAATGTGCTGGTTCATTTTGTATTCATATTCTGGTCTTTACAAATGTTTATTGAAACACCCTTCCCATGAGGATTGCTCCATTCAGATATTTCATTCTGTAACTTTTAGGTCAAACTGCCTCATGACTTTTTGTAATGTGGCAAGGCAACACAAAAAGTGAAGGGGATGATAATCTGGAAAGAGTACCTGTACCAACTGAAGAAATAAGACTGAACCTCTTCAGGTTGTTATGGCTTAGAGCACATGTCTCCCAAAACAAAGATAGTGAAAAATGTTGTCTGGAGCTAGATTCTGTACAAAAGAGGAGAGAGATATATATTAGTGAAGACATTGCAGTGCATTATTTGCTATATCTAGACTTCTAGAACAGGACTTCAGAAAAGAATGGACCAGACTGAAATAGGTTGGGAAGTGAGGAGTCAGTTGTAATGCAGCCTAAAGAGGGGATGAGATTGCAGATCAGAGGTACACTGGACCCTCAGATCCACTGATGGCCAGTCCACAAGGAGAGTAGTGTCTTATAGGCATGTTGGAGAAGCTGTACCAAAGTACACCGTACTGTTCTTTGGACCTGGCCAATACTAATAGTCACTTATCAATTATTATTGTTTCTTGTATAGCTGGTGTAAAACCATGTGCAGCAGTCAACAAGTACTCTGTTGTCCCTTGCCATTTGACATTTGATGTTTTGAGGAACAAACCAGCAATCGTCTCTTTCCTGATGTGTAGAAAATGCACATGCAGCACAAGGTTCCTCCTTTCCTCCAGGAATCCACTTGACTTTGATATCTGGAGCTGTAAAGTAAGTTGTTACACAGAGCTGTAGGCTTTTATAGCTTTAATAAAAATCATTACTATGCTCATCCTGCAAATACTTTAAGCAGTTCTTATGATTATGTTGTTTTACGTCAGTTGATGTACTTACATGGCAAACATGGCTTAAAATAAAGATTCTTTATTTGTCAGGAAAGTCCAACATTGCCAAACATTGGGATGCTTAGTGTGACATGGTATGCATGAGGAAGAATAAGGAAAGGAAAGAAAAGGGTAGCAAATTAAAAGAGAGAGAAGACGAGCAACACATCATCTCAAAAAGAGTTTTGCCTAGTATTTACAGGACATTTTAGTTCAATATCTGCACTGACCAGTTTAGACACTAATTTTGATGTTTTTCTTTTGCACTAGAAGACTAGTGGCTTGAGGATATAAGAATTCATAAAGAAACTCATTTGATACACCTGGCTTTACTATGGCTGCAGTAATAAAATTGAAAATTTTGTACTCCATAGCTATGTTAGCTTTCAAGTTATTGAAATATTTGTTTATCCATTATAAAAATATTTTCCATAACATTAATCAGCTTATTTTCCTTATTTTTTTTCTTGTCTTAATGAAAGGGTGGCAGAGTGTCACAGCAGGTATGGTTCAAATCCAGCTCAGTCTGTATGGCGTTTGTGTGTCCTTCCTCATGCTTCCCTGATAGGCTTCTTACCTTCTTCACCCTACATTGGTTACTTGGTAATGGTGGGTAAATGTTTTAATGTGGAGTAAGTTTTGAGAGAGTTAATGTATGTTATATCCTGAATGGAATAAGCATTAATAGAATTACTTTTAAATCATAAGAAGTTCACAGACTTCTTGCAACTGTTCCTCCCTTAAATTATTGAGCATTTGCTCAGTTGTGAAGCAACTTAGAGAGGGGATGAGGTTGCGGATGAGAGGTATGCTGGACCCTTAGATACAGTGGTGACCACTCTACAGGGGGGAGTGGTGTCCCTTTGCAAGTACCTGGTTGTGGGCTGATCATCATCTAAGTCACAATAGACGAAATAACAGACAGTTGCATCTTTCATATCTTTACTAAACACATTGCTCAATCATTCACAGTGCAGGCTGGAAAAAGTATGTGAACCCATTCTATAACTAGTAGAACCTCCTTGAACAACAATAACCTTCACCAAATGTTTCCTGTAACTGCTGATCAGGCTTCCACAATGTTAAGGAAGAACTGTAAACCATTCCTCTCTACAAAACTGTTTTAGTTCAATATTTCTGTGATACCTTGCATAAGCAGTCCTCTTCAGGTCATGCCACAGCATCTCAGTTGTGTGTGCACACTTATTTGGCCATTCCAAAACTTGAATTTTCTGTTGATTTATTCTTGTATGTTGGATAATTGTTTTGTTGCATCATCCAATTCGTATTAAGCTTCAGGTGATGGACCACTGCCCACATTCTTGTGTAAAATTTCTTGATACAATTTTGAATTCATTCTTCCCTCAACAGTTGCAAGGTGTACAGACCCTAAGGCAGCAAAGCATGGCTCAGATCATGATGCTCTCTCCACTATGCTCTAGAGTTGGGATGAAGTTTTGATGTTCACGTACAGTGCCCTTTTCCCTCCAAATATAATAGAGGCCAAAAGAAGTTCAGCTTTTGTCTCATCTGTACACAGAACATTTTCCCAAAAGTGCTGTGGAACATCCATTTGGTCTGTTGCAATGTTGAGATGTATCTTCCAGGGGGGCTACACTATCTTCTAGATATTTCTGCAGGTCTTTTGTTGTTACCCTTGGGTACTTTTTTACCTCGTTCAGGATTGCTTTTTGTGCTCTTGGTGTGATCTTTGCAGAACAACCACTCCTAGGGAGAGAGAATAGCAACAGTACAGAATTTCCTCAATTTGTAAACATTTTGTCTTACTGTGGACTGATGAACACACGGGTTTATAGAAATACTTTGGTAACCTTTTCTAGAGCTCAACAGTTTTTCTAAGGTCCTCTGAAAGTTGTTTTGGTCAAGGCATGGCACACATGATCAGATTTTTCCTGAAAAGAATATCAGTAAACTGACTTTGTGTGTCTTTTTATAGGGTATTACACCGCTACAACAACCACACCTATAAATCTCATCTCACTGATTGGAACACCTGATTCCAATTAGCTTTTATGGAAGTTGATACGCCTGAGGTCTGCATATGTTTTTGAACCTAGACTGTGATTGTTTAAATGCTGTTTTCAGTATTCACAAGAAGAAATACAATTATTTGTTTGTCACTACATTAAGAAGTTTGTCCATTGCAGAAATCCAGGTAATTGCAAAGGGTTCACAAACATTTTTCACAAATCGGAAAATGTTAGAACAGTAATGCAAATATTAACTGTTGGAAGTAGTAGTGTTAAAATTCATTATATTTGCATATACTGTACCTGTACAATATTTCATCCAAACCTGCCATATTTCTTGTTTTTAGCATGGCTGCAAGAAAATTGTAATATCTTTATGATCTATTATGCAGACTAAGCAAAAACTACAAATACTTGCAAATAGCCAGTACAAATGTATATAAGTTCAAAGTTGAAATACTGTGTAGACTATGTGCTGCTTGAAACATCATACTGAGGAAGAAATCGAATGCCTGAGTATATTCTAATAGTAAGTTTATACTGTCATTTTTCACTCTGTTTTGTCCCGAATTGCTGTGACACCTTTCTCTCAATAGCTGTACTGTCTGCTCTCATTGAGACACTCCTACCAGCAATTCCTCAAAATTTTGTTCTCTTTACCCACTCCACCCCCTTTCATTCATTCTCATCCTGTCCTTCTCAATTTCACACTGTTTGCATTGGGAGAAAAAATGTTATGGCAGATTTTAACCATGGGCATTAGTGAAGAACTGATTATTAAAAAGCAGTTAAAAGTGCTTGGTTCACATGGTGTGTGTGAAAGAGTGTGTCCCATAAACAAAGCTGAGTTCAGAGATGGAGCAGTAGTAATTTATAAATTACAAAAATATCAGTATTGGGTATTTAGTACTTTTTCATTTATGATCACTTTGTTGTCCTCAATAGCTCACAATTTTGTCTGAAATCACTATCAGATTATCATGTTCTAGAAGTTGGCAAAGTAACCTAGTCCTACAGTTCCTGTGTCTCCTGTGGAAGGATTGTATGTTGGGAAAACATTTACCACAGAAAAATACAGGGATTACATTGTACTTTTAGTAATTCAGGGCAAAATTACAAATGGATGTCCATTATGTTTACACTAAAATAGAAGGCATTAATTTTTTGCCAACCTACCAGCTTTGAAAATTATGTTTAGACAGTGTTTAGACACCCTGGTGAGTTATCCTGTGTTTGTTTGCTTCCTTAATTAACACAACAAATGTAAGAAGAACCTCTGGGGATTATTACAGGAAATATGCTTATTCATACTTTAGTTTAGAAAACTAACCACCTTGACTTCGTCTACAATGTCACACTTCAAAAAGTGTGTTTTGAAGTGTGTTCATCCATGTGTCCACTTTTGTTTAACGACTGATTTCTTTCTTCCCAACATCTTATCCACCTATAGTGCTTCTTAACAGAACATAATTATTGTTAGAAACAAGAATATAACAAAGAATGAAAATGAGCTGTGTGTGGAGTCTGAGTGAGGACTCCTCACAGCTTCTGCGTATTTAAGCATATTTCTATCCAGTTCGTATTGATTGTTCACCTCAGGTGTTCCAAAAAAAATCACTGAATGATGGTTAGTGTCCAGTAGTTCATTGCATTACATTCCTAGTCTGGCTGCTTGAAGGATTCACTTCCATCTCTTTCCTTGAAAGTAATGAAATATTAATTTTTTTGTTGTTCCTCCAGCTCAGTGACCATGTCTAAAGCTACAGTGAAGAAGCTGCACTGGCGCTCCAAAGTCCAGGAGAGCTTTGTCCCTTTGGGTGAGGCCTCCGGAGAGCTGGGCGTGGCAATTGGTGGTGGAGCTGACTACGGAGAGTTCCCATTTGTCACTGCAGCTTCAGGAGGTGGACCCACAGTAGGAGACATCATCCTTGAGATTGGAGGAACACCTGTGTTAGGGATGACCCTGGGTGATGTAAGGGGGGTCCTTAATACTTGCCCCCAACCAATTCGCATCAAGACCGTCGTCCCAGGTACTGGTCAAAAAGCTGTTGACGTTTGATTCCTGTACACTGTTTTGAAGGAGAAACTCTCTTCAGGTGACCTACAGGAGAGCTTTTTTGACCAAATAGCAGTGTATGAACAAGATCTTCTGTTTTCGTTTCATTCATGTTGCATCAAATTGCTGTGTTGCACCACATTACTTAGCTATGGAGAAATAAAATGTGGATACTAAGCATCAAAGTAAAATACAGTGCACTTCTAAAACCATCAGTTTGCTCAATGACACTATTGACACTGTATGACACTGCTGAAAGAATGTAATTTTTTTCATATAGACAGTCAATAATTAAAACATTCTTTTCAGGTCCACGTGAATGATCTTACATACAGCACAGCGTCATTACAATAATCTTCTGAATTCTCAAGTTATCACCAAACTGTGGTGAAAATTTGACTTGGCAGATATCACACAGGACGTTTTGCTTGTCATCCCTTTGGGTGCATAACGAGTGGGAAACAAATGTGTTGGCATAGAGTGCCTGAACTCAGCTATATTTTATCTGGCTCTGGTTCCCCTGGCCTCTATATACAGATTGATGACTGCGCTATCCAATGCACCATAAACAGGACACTTAGTCCTGGTTCTGCTTCTGTCTTTGTGTCTGCATCACTAAATATTGCTGGCTTGTCAGGATTTTGAGACCTATGATGTACTGCAGTACTGCCCCTTTTATTGAAGCCAGCACATTTCCAGGGCCTCGCAACTGCTGTATATTCTAACTAAAAATATTTTTCAAATGCCAGAGATAGATTTCAGCACTACCAGGACAATTTTCAATTTTGACAAAATTAACTGAGATTTGATGTCTCTTAGTTTTATATAATATTTTTCGTAGTCTCACAAAAATATTTATGGGTTCAAATATGATTTCAACTCTGTACAGATGTTTTCTGACCTCCATTTGTTTGTATTCATTTTCTTCTAGTACATAAACAGGTAGTGATAATAGATAGATGCTGGAAGAATGAATCTGTCTCCCAAGATATTTGTTGCTTTATTTGCAAACATATTTTATAAAACTCTCAGCCACTCATTTTCTGTAACATCTTCTCCACGTTAGGCTCCAGAGAGCCGTGTTCCTATCTTGGAATTATTAGATACTAGGCAAGGAAGGTGTGTGCTGAATGGGCCCCTAGTCCATTACACCTTTTACAGGACTACCAAGAATTCTGTAAATAAAATTTATATATATGCACATATATACACACCCTGGGTATGCAAGCTCCTGGTTTCAAAATTCCTGATATAATGAGCAGTATATATTAATGTAGCAATTGTTATCCAAGTCCCAATAAAATGAGCTCTATTCGAATAAAGCTGAAGCAGAGAAATATTCAAAATTGCACGAGTAGGAATGCGAAGTGTTTGCAAGAAATGCACTCGCAGCAAATTCATTTCTTGCCCGTGTTCAAATGCAGTTTGTGCTTTTGTAATTTGGTTCACTTCTGTTCAGTTGGTAAGAACCCCAGTAACAGTGTTTCACAGTAGGTTAGTTTTATTGTTTTTTTTGTTTTATATAGTCATTCATTTATCTTTTTTTACGTGAATTTCACTATTAAATGTTAGTTGATATTACTACTTATAAGGAATTAAATGTAATGTATAATACCAAACAAGCAACTGCATATAAATACAAAAACCAGATTAATTACCTCATTAACTGTGTTTAAAGTGTTCTTTATCATGATGAAATGGGTATTTTAGAGTGTTATAGATATTTGTGGGTTATTAATTGGGGTTTGTCAAATGAACTTGGAACTAATCATAATTTTCCTTACAAGGAATAAAGAAAATAGGTTCCCGATATTTTAGTTTGCAATATTTGAGCCATTTATAAAAACTAATAACACTCAAATACTGGGGTATAGGTGTATACGTACTGGGAATTATTCCTGAGAAATTAATCATATATGCTAAATTGAAGTGAATGTTTAAATTTGTGGGATGACCTACATTTTAGTATATACTACTACAGATGTTTCCATAGCATGGTGGTTGTCAGATCATTGTCCAGAGTATGAAGGCCCAGTTTTGCTGATGCCTGTCAGAGTGTCCACAACAAGGCTTCACCCCTGTCCAAGAAGCATTGATCACTGACATGGCCCAACACCCTGACCACTGTGATCTGTGTTACTGATGACTGATGGATGCATTTGGCCAGTGAGTGATGGGAAGTGCCTTGTTTTGAGATTCATAAAGCGCTTCATCTAACAGTCCACGAGCTTCTGGCACTGCTGCAAAAGCACTCCGCTATGGCGAGAAAACTGGAGACTGGATGATGCTACATGGAAAATGAGATGGGTTTGACAGAATCATTACATAATTACACGATTGTACGTTACACAAGTGCTTGTGTGTGCCACCTAGTTTAAATTGTGTTTGTAACGTATAGAGAGTATATAATAGTATTAATAATAAAAGAGCCGATACATGATAACACTAAATATCATAGCATGTCATGCATGCCATCATATTTTTCATTGGAGATGAATGCATTGTGCATTAGTCTTTTGGTTTTGTTGCACTTCTGTGTCAGCTTTAAATTCTAATCAGCTCCATTTCATTTTTTGTTTGCTGTATTTAAAAAATTATGAATTATGTCATTACCTCAGTGAGTATAATCAAAATTACTGAGTACAAACAGTATGCAGACAGTTTAGTCTGTACTGTAGAGAAGAACAGAGTTGCCTTGTTCATTTACATTGTTTTCTAGAAGAAACATGTTTGCTGCAGTTCATTCTGTATGTCTGTTATTTTAGCACTTCACACATCTCTAGCTGGACTTTGCCTGTGTTTGTTTTAAGGTGTAATTGGTTTTACTTTATGGTCATTTAATTGGTTTTACTTTATGGATAATTATGGTTTTACTTTACATTCTGTGAGTCTGATGATATCTCTTCTGTTACCTGGGCAGGCTCCACACTCTGTAAAGACCTACGGCTTTACCTGAGTAAATGCTTCACACCGGGCTCCGTGGACAGCCAGCTTCAGCAGGTGATACGGGAGAACCTGTATCTGCGTGCTGTGCCCTGTGAGTCTACCTGAGCAGTGTCATGATACACAGATCACTCAGTGGGGTGGGCATAGCAAGCAAACACTGAGGTGCATTGAGGCATGCACAAAGTACTGGACATGGAAATCCTTGCATATGCATGGACCAATATAAATAGCTATGCCACTGTGTACAAAGGAGCAGGAGAGTGAGAGTAAGGACTTTTATGACAGTTAATCTGTAACCCATGTGGTGCCCACGCACAAATTACTTAAGAAGTCAAAAGTTCAGTGGGAGAGAAAAGGTACCTGAAAAATGTTTGTTTCCATGACAACTGTCTGTCACACTAGTATGTTTATGTAGCATGGTGGTCCTTCATAGCTGTTTTGACTCTTAGATTTTGTCAATTTCTGCATTATGCTTGGAACAAATATATTAAAGTGGCCTTCAGATGTAGTATGTGTTGTCTTTTATTGTGCATATAATCTCTGTTGTAATGCTATTTACCTTTTTTTAGCTCTGGTTAGACTTGGAGAACTTAGTTGTAATCTAATTTCTATGCTAGGTCAATTGGAATGACATACTGAATACAAAAATATAAAACTAAACAATAGCTGTCTTATGTTCATAATAATTTTTCATGTGCTATTTATATGCATGCATAATGTTTACTCTGTTATATTACATTTCCTAATATTTATCATGACTGATTTATACGAAAGTTATTTTCCAGAAGTTCCACTGAAATTAAAAACAGTTTGAAATTATATGCTATTATTTTAAAACTTGCTGTTATACCTGCTTCACTGTAACAGTTTTAAGTACTCTATATATGCATATTGTGTTTTAAGTTTGTTCAGGATCACAAGTACATTTGAAATCCAGAACCTTAAAAGGAGTATAAACAGGTTTTCAATTTTAGGAAGACTGACAGTCTACACTTGTCCCGATTTGTATATTTAAATTTTAAATTCATTATAACACAGTGCAAATGGGTGAAACCCAGGACTAAAATAATGGAAAGTGTGTGCCTGGGAACACATGTACAGTGGTACATCTGACTTGAGTGTAAAATAAGGATGACTCAGTAGAAGTTTCATGTCACTGATCCCAATACAAGGTGGCATTTTAACTAGTAGCTGTGTTTGGTGTTTTACCAATGATGAGTAGGCAGCTCTAAAAGATGCATATCAGCATGCATCAATGTCCAGGACAATTTTTCACCCACATCCAGTGTGGACTGTAAGTTAAATCTGCATATTTAACAAGGCCTTGCCCCCAAGCCACAGTGAGGATTCCCTGAGATCAGATATCAGAATGCATTACGAGATCTGCTGTTAAAGTGCAATTAGTGGCCGTGTTTGATTTTCTGTCCCCTTCAGCTAGAAATGTGCATACCAGAAATATGAAAAGATACTGAAAATATCCAAAGAATATGGCTCCAGAGTGAAAGTGTGACTAAATATAACTTGGCTTTTATTTAATATGTATCAAGAGTGTTTTTCAGTTATAGGCATAGCAACAGTGTCCAAGGCTTAGTATCACTTGGAACACTGAGAAAATCTCAGAGGAATTTGTGGAAAATTGAGCAGCAGTGTACACTCATGGGACAGGCAGTGTGCATAGTGTGGTGTAATTGACACAGTAGTAATTCTTTAAATAATATAAATTATCTATAATTCAGTCTATAGCATTAGTATAAAATATATGAAGAGGTTTATATTTATCAGTCATATTTGTCATTGTTGCTACCTCTGAAGGTGTATCCCCTTCTAGTACATACAATCTATTTCCATAAACAGGCTATTTTAGGTCTGCGTTGACCTAAAAGGCTTGGGGTAGAAGTAGGTCATAGTTACAGTAAACCAAAATTTTTTTTTGTAGGTGAAAATTTTTACAAAAATAGCAAGATACAGTCGATATTAAAAGAAAACTGCATTACTGAAATTTCAGATTTTGTTGACGTAAAGGACAAAATCAAAACAAATCATAGCAGACTTTTTTGCACTGTAATAAGGTCTTAAATGATATTTAAGTGAAAAATAAGTTAAATAATTGGTAACTTTTAGGAAAATAATTAAAAATAAAACTCCTTCAGTGGCTTAGTTGCAGTGAAGGGAATGAGGAGCTCTGGAATACAGGTAACAGTATTTCTAATGCAAACATATATTTTCATTCAGTAATCTTTTAAAAAACTACATGTATGAGCAGCAATGCTTTGTATACAGCTGCATCAGAATCCGTTGGAATTACCTAGATTACCGATTTCTGCGTTAATTGCTCAAAAAATGTGGTCTGATCTTCATTTAAGTCACAGTAATAAACACAGTCCGCTTAAGTTAATACCACATAAATAAGTGTACTTGTTCTTGTTAATACTGGTTACATCATTTAAACATTCACAATCCAGGCTGGAAAAAGTATGTGAACCTATAGGCTAACTCAAAGATCACAGCAAGAGCACAGCTTAATAGAATTTGGGTGGTGTAATACGACAATGACCCCAAGAATAAATCAACAGAGTGACTTAAACAAAAGAAAATTTGTGTTTTTTTTTAATGGCCAAGACAGAATCCTGACCTCAACCCAGTTGACCTGAAGATAACTGTTGAAGAAAGGAATGCTATAAATATCTATGAAATTAAATTTTGTTAGGTGAAATGGTGGAAAATTCTGTTTTACAAGACTGATCAGCAGCTTCTGAACACGTTTGATGGCAGTTATTGCTACTAAAGGAGGTTCTGCCAGTTACTAAGTACAAAGATTCACATACATTTTCCAGCTTAGACTGTGAATTTTTAAATTATGTATGAATGAATTTTATATCGAGATTCAATCCTCACATCTCCAAAGTTCTTGTGTTTGTATGGTTGATGGTGTTTGTTCCCTCTGGTTTCCCTTGCAGGTACCACCAGGCCACCAAGGGATGGGGAGATCTCAGGGGTGGACTACAACTTTGTCTCTGTTGAGGAGTTCTTCTCCCTGGAGGAGTCTGGAGCTCTGTTGGAGAGTGGCAAGTTCAAGGGTTAGGATAGAGCTAGTAACCATACACATACCACACTTATATATAGTGTACATGAGAAACACACTGAAACCTCTCACTAACAACTAATCTAATGACTCTTGCCTATGTGTGGATGGTTGAGGATTTTATGCTGTTCTTTGTTCTTCTATGAGGTTCCAGTATAGTGTCCTGGGCCAGCATGTATATGCAGGATTCCCTCCTAAAACAAAGGTTCCTCTCACAAGAATTACAACTTAAGAGCAAATTTACTGTAATTTCATACTTACAAAGCATGGATACAAGAACAGATTTCAATTCAAAATATGCACCTTGGTGATGTCAAATACCATATGAGTCAAGTAGTTTCCTCCCCCATGCAAGGCATTACTTCTGCTGCATGTCAACTGTGCTGACTTGCAAGCAAATCAGAAATGTCATTACTCTTTTTCATCTGTAATAAAAATGAGCACTAAAGCAAAAAAATTCTGAAGAATGTGTTAGAAGTTGGAAAAAATGCAAAGTGAAGTCCTATCTGTTCTTAATGTTGGAAGAGATGAAATGCAGAGAATTCTCTTGAATTGCAGTATCATTATGAATGGCTGTGTGGTATATTTTACTATTTCAGGAGTTGGAACTATTAGACTGGTTTGGTGCATTTGGAAGGATGCTTGGTGCACTGTCCATTGGGGCTTGAAGTTTGCTTGAGCGCTTGCACCTGCTGTCAAGTGAGGTTGTTGAGGCTCCCCAAAGCAAGGTGGACTCCAAGTCAAAGTAACCAAAAGAAATTATGTACTTTTGCAGAGCAGATGGAGATTGGTGGGTGCATGGATAAGGGCTAACATGGAAGAGATGTATGCAACTGGGGTGTTTGAGCAAACTGTCAGATGTGTTAAAAGGTGGCCGTTTGTGGACATGAAGTACTTGTTTGAATGCGTACAGAAATTATGAAGGAACCAGGTGAGCTTTGTTTTGAGTCCTGTGCAGTAGATATAAACTGATTTGGAAGACTTGCTTTCTCTTTACAGCAATAGGAGTGCCATATGACATGTGGGCTTTTACACCAAGTCCTAGCTGGTTATGCATCTGTTTTGGATTGGTGAAGAAGTTGAGTGGTCATGCAGGAGAAGGTCAGATGTATGACCCAGAGACACTATGGAGAACATGGTAACAGACTAAGACAGCCATGCAGGAGGAAGCTGGGGCAGTGATGGCAAAAGAGCACAAGGCAGGCAGGAAGAGAATCGAGAACACCAGAGCACAGTGGGGGAGTAATGCAAGGCAGGCTGCAGAAGTGGGTAGAACTGGACAGCAAAGCACATGGTAGGAGCTAAGACTGTATGTAAATAGAGGCCCTGCAGCTGACACAAGTCAAGGGAGGGTCAGTGCAGTAAATGACCAGGTGCTCGGAATCTGAGTTTTGTTATTGGTTATTGGATGTGCAGGACGCTGGGGCAGTGGTAATTTATGTATGAAATGTGTATGAAAACATCGCCTGTGGGGCAGAGTAGCAGGGGGTGTATATATTTATACATATATGTATGATTAATAGGTGGGTATGGCCAGGTGGTTGGTCTAATACTTCTCAACTAGAGTTCGTCTTTTACAAAACTTGAATTTGCTGCAAAATAAACAATACAGATAGCTCAGCAGAGAGGGATAGTGAGTTCTACAAGTGATATAAAGTAACAAGTTCTAAAACTGTCTTTTTCAGTAATATTCTTTAATTATTTAAAGGCAGCTTCTCTAAGCTCTTAACAATAAAAAAGAAAGATATATAGGATGCAGCTTGAAAGAAATTTACAAGAAATATCAGCCTATAAAAGAATACAGTAGCATTAACAGAATCTGTCCACACTGGTCCAAAGCCTCTCCCAAAACCATGCAGCACAAAGCATGATACACAGAGCTGTAGCTAACTGTGGTCCCACATTCATTCACACATACATACAGAGATCAATTCAGTGTGACTAATTCACTGGGATCATATCTTTGGGCTGTGAGAGAAACACCCAGATAAAAACCATGTGAGCACAGGGTGAACATGCAAACTCTGCACAGATGTTTGAAATCACAGCAAAGAAGCTTTGAGGCACATATTTCTCCACCATGCTGTCCAGAAGGAAAAAATTAATCAATAAAATAGGAAGAGAAAATATTCAAAAAAATTATGAGAGAGAAAAGGGTTTGGAAAAGGATTTTGCAAATGTTTTATGTCTAAGTCATTATGCACATAAGGGTCATAGGTCTGGATTTAAAGGTGGCCAAAACAGTTCTGATATCATAGACTTGTATTTGAATTGGATTTTCTCTGTGTTAAACAGATAAGCCAGAAATTTTGTATACTTGGTAAGAAAAAAAACAGCTAAACCCTTGCGAGAACGCATCATTCATTTTTATCATTTAAATTAAGTTATGATAAATTCTTTTTAGGAGAATTCTTATGAATGGATATTCAGAAGCAAATTATATCGGAGGGAACTCTGCATTCATGGAACACCCATGAAGTAATTTCAAGAACAGATACACAGTACATGTTTATGTTAGGCCATAATATTTTTTTAAAAAGGAAATTACTGCTGTTTGACATAGAACACGTATAAACATTGAAATTTTTTATTTAAATGGAATTGAATTCATAGCCAAGTAATTGCCTAAAATATTGTTACTCCAAATGAAACAGAACAGCAGTGGCTTGTATTTTCATTATTATTCACTTTCATGCAATTATTACTGTTAACTGCCATTCAGCTGGCATCTTTGGCCAAGGTGAAGTTAAATAATCATCTTTAAAATGATCTATTTACTTTTTTAGTTAAGGGCACTACCACATAGCTGGAAGCTATATTTGAACACAGAACCTTCAGACTACAGGATAACAACGTTAATTACTACAATGTCTGCCAAACCCATAGGTTTATTTGTAGCTGTTCTTGACTGTTCAAATCATAAAAATAATAGGATCTATGGCATAAACTATGACTTAGATTTTGTTTTCAATTGATTTTGAAGAAACACATTGTCTTGCAAAAGTGTTTAAACCCCTTGAAATTTGTGAAAATTGCCTGAATCACAAGTTATACTAACACATATTTTTCAGTATTTTTACTGTCAACTTATATGCCCTAATACTAAATTGTCAGAGCTAAAATAAATAATTTTTTGCAGAAAGTTGAATAACATGAAAATGTCCTGCTTGCATAAGTATTCAAACCACTGAGCTCTGGAAACTCCCAAGTTTACACAGAAGAAAACAACTCCCTAACAAAGACACAATTGTATCTTGGACATAGTTGGTTTCCTTTTAAAGTAAAGACCAACTTTTCTATGTAAAAAAGTTTTATGCATCACTGGTGAGGCTGTGAACCTGAATGAAAGGTGTGGAAATGAAGATTAAAGAATATACTACAGAAGTTGATAAAGTCATCAAAATGCATAATTATGATTAAGATACAAAATAATGTCCATGTGTTTGGATCTCCCACTCAGCACTCTTGAATCAGTAATCAGGAAGTAGAAGCTGCAACGTGCAATCCAGATACTGCCTAGATACTGCCTACTGCCATCCCTCAAAATTAATCCAAGCAAGATGTAGACTTGCAAGGGAAGCCACAGAAAAGCCAACAATCACCGTGAAGGAGCTAAAGATGTTGGTGGCTGAACGTGGAGGAAAGGTGCACCAGTCCACAATAACAAGAGCTCTGCATAAAACTGGCCTGTGTGGGAGAGTGGCAAGAAAGAAGCCATTACTCAAAAATCTTATCAAAGCACATCTGTAGATAGTCAGAGGCGTGGGAAAATGTTTTGTCATCAGATAAGGGCCAGATGAGAGCTTTTTGGCCAAATTTCAAAGCGCTATGTATGTTGCACACCTAACATTGCTCATGCCTCAAAAAACTCCATTCCTACAGTGAAGTATGGTGGTGGGAGTGCCATGCTTTGGGGATGCTTTTCATCAGCAGGCACTGGGCATCTTGTCAAAATTGAAGGAACAATGGATGGAGCAAAATACAGAGAAATATTGCAAGAGAACCTGATTCATTCTGCTAAGAAACCGGAGCTTGGGAGAAAATTCACCTTTCAGCAGGACAATGATCCCAAGAAAAAGCCAAAAGCAACACTGCAGTGGCTGAGAAACAAAAAAGGTGGATATCCTACAGTGTCCCAGTCAAAGTTCAGACTTCAGTCCTATTGAGAATCTGTGGCATTATTTGGAAATTGCAGTCCACACGAGTCATCTCACCAACCTGAACAATCTGCTACAGATTTGCCAAGATGAATAGGGAAAAAATAACTCCTGAGCAGAGTGCAAAATGGATACATACTTACTGAAAAATCTTAAAGCTGTAACTGCAGCATTAAGGTATCACTGCCAAATATTATGCGTGAGGGTTTAAATACTTATGCCAACAGCATATTTTTGTTCTTTACATATTTAAAATATCTGTAAATAACTTGGCACTGACAGTTTAGTTTTAGGTCATGTGAGTTTGCAATAAAAATACTGATTGGTAAAATATGTGTAAGTATAATTTGTAAACCAAACAATGTTGATAAGGGATTTGAATACTTTTGCAAGGCACTATAAATGTTGACAGATGTTTTACCAGTGATCATACATTAATTACTGCTGTAGGAGTAATATGAGATTTTACAATAAAAATGCTCAAAATGCTCATATTTTGTGACATGTTAGTTAACTAGTCATTTTAAGTACAGTTCAAAATTTTGCACCCTGTACTCCTCAGGAGAATTATAATTATACTTGCTTTGACAGTAACAGAGCCTTAATAGGTGTAATTATATCCCATTGAGACTAAAAACCTTCCTATATATAAGAATCATTTGACTCTCTTGGAACTGATATATTTGTACATGCATAGGTTTTTTTTTTTATTTTGAGAGGTTTTAATGGCAAAATATACTATGGTAAAGGCTGAATTTTTGGAATAATTTTTGTAAAAACATTTTAAAACAGGGTCATTACATATATTTCTTGCTTGCTGACTTAAAGGACTGAAAGTGCTTTTCAGAAAATATAAACCATATGCAATAGATTTCTTTGATATTTTTTAATAATTATTTAATGAAGCTGTGATATTTCACAAAATTCACCTGCCTTCGTAACTTCATACTAAATGAGAATCCTTTAAAATTTTTGGGCATTCACCAGTTTTAACTATCTACTAATTTTTAGTTATATTTTACAGTTATATGTTACAATAAAAATATGAATTAAGAAATAGTATAATAAGCAGTTGCAATAAACAAAAAGTATTGACATTTTAATTAGTTTAAAACCATGGCTTGCAGATAATATTTAAGATGTACTATACATTTAAGGACTGGAGTATTTTTCAATATTTGCACACAGTAGGGTGGAGTCTATTTCTGAAATATAGGCTGTGAGCCAGGGTACACTGTAGACAGGACACCAGTAAGTCCTAGGACAATTACACCCATGCTAGTTACTTACACATATACACTAAGGGCAATTAAGTTCCACCAGTTCACTTGAAATACATTTATTTCCTTAATGCTGAAAAAAAACCTGGAAATTTTAGTCAAGTTTTTAGAGTTACGTCACCACCTAGTGGAGAACTGCAATTTGACTGACAATACCTGACGCTGCCACGGTGCAGCACAGTTATGGTATATGTAAATGACCTCAATAACTATGCCCAGTTTTAAACACAGCTGCTTCTCCAAGAGGCAAGGCACCAATTCAAGTAGTTGTTAAAGGTAAGATATAAATGGTCTTTCTAGTTCAGATACATCCTAGAAACCGTAAAAGTTAAACTTAACCCTTGCATAACAGTACCATACACTGATTTCTCTTTGCTTACTTTTTGAAGATAAATATATTTCCCAGTCTATTTATTTATTATTTATTGTATTTTCTTCAACATCCTCCTTTCTAAAATTTGGTTGTAGAGTAAAAGAAGCTTGTGTTTCTGCATCTAGCCACTATTTTGCATGAAACACACCCAAGCAGAATAGAAGTATGAAACTAATACAGTTCACTTTTGTCATTGTTTACGAAAAAATTTCTGGCATTCTTGAGGGTTGGTGATTGAAAACTGGATGTATATGTAACGAATTGGTCAACAATCGGCATTAAATAGAAAATTGCTATATCCATGATTTTTACAGGACCTAACCTGTAAATAGACCGAGGGACTCTGAATTATTAAGCTTTGTATTTATAAATTTATATGTTACTACTACTAGTACTACTACTACTAAACTGATAATAATATGTCGATAAGTAATATTTAGCTGTTCGATCTAGTTTAATAGAAGCAGAATAAGGATAGTCCTAGACATTAGAATGATTGTCACAGAACAGTTCCTGAGAGTGATTTATACCAAATTAAAAATTTACCTCACTGAGTTGAACAGTCCATTGTTTACTTTATGAATGGCAGTATAACTGCAGCATCCCAGTTACCTGAGGTAATTTTTTCCATATTTAAGATACTGCATTCTTGTGAACAAATTCATTGATATTTAGAGTTGAAACAACTTCAGTTGTGAATTATAGGTAGAGTACAAAAAGAGGCAGCCATATATAGAATAATTGCTATAAAGAGTGTTTATGCCAAAGGTTTATGTGATTAAGTTGGTGGCAAGAGAATGACTGTGTCATAAAGTGATGTTTGTTTTGATTTGTTTGTGTAAATCAATTTAGCTGTATTATGGCATAGAAAGATGGAATATATTTAGCATTACAAGGACCAGTGATGAATTCTAACACTTTTAACAAAAGACAAAGATGAGAATCCACTTCCTGGTTGAAAGTGTCATCATAATCTATAAGCAAGCTAGTTGTTCCTATGAAAGAACACAGACTTAAAGGCATTATGTGCAGTCAGAGAAAGGCTGTTCATTTGTTATTTTTCTATTCTATTTTTCTAGATTCCTGATTGATAGCAGGTCTTAAATTTGCCTCTAATAACATAACTGTTTCTATCAAAGACTGTAGCAAAGGGTGACAATCTCCATAGTTGGATCATTTGCACAAAATGATTTCTACTGCAAGCCATTAATCTCATCTGACAGCAATTAAAATTAATTCACTCTGCTTCCTTCATTTTGCTAGCAGGGAGGCAACTAATATTACTTGCAAAATTCAGTATAGGATCCATTCATTAATGACAAAAAATGGAATACAAAATGTTTATTTGAACATGTATTTGCATACTTTCTGGTTAATGTTTTTTTAAACTAACTATACCATAGTTAAATTTATGGTCAATTGATTTATGTTTTGTCAGTATAGGTTGAGCTGAAATGTTGACTCTAAAATGCCACACAGTTCACTGTAGAAATGTGGGCTGTTGTGCAAGAGAGAGGAGACTTTGGGGCTTGAGTCACATCATCAGCAAGTCAATGTACATGAATTTTGGGTCCAAACAGGGGTTCAGGATGGATTTTCTGACTTTAGCAGTCTTCAGACTGCAGAAGAGGAGATAAATGGAAATAGATTTAGTTTTTAATTCCTCCAGCTTTGCATCCCAAAATAAAGAAGCTTTTCTCTATAATCCCCATTTCTGTTTTCTCTAGTTTCTCTTACCTCACTCAGTGTCTCTACCTTTCCTATTCTCCTTTACTTATTTTTTCCTTTATGCAAAGCTGTAAGGAATGATTTCTGACTAATAGAATTAACTCATACTTCAATTTTTACAAAAATACACGTTAATCATTTGTTAAAGGTTAAGGCTTTTAATGTCTGTATATGCAAGTAAGTTTTATCGGATCACCTTTTCCTTTGCATGCTTTAATAAGTTTAAGATGCTGCAATTAAAGGAGATGTATCAGGTTTGTCAGCGTGTTTGTTGTTAAAACCATCATTTCATTCATAATCCTTTTAAACACTGTGAACTCTGAAGCCAGCTGGGTTAATGGAACAATGAAACTGAGGCCAACAGCTGTAAACCCATCATTATTAAAGACTGTGCTCTCTACCTTAACTGACTCAATAGCCCAGCCCCCCTTCTTCTTCCCTCTTCACTATTGACTACAAGTCAGCCACATGAGAACAACAACCTTCTTCACCACCTCTGTTGCTTTTCTTCCAAGGCATGGAAGCATTGATCTTTCTTCTATTTATGACTGCCTTGTTTCGTGGTATTTTTCTGCTCTGTCAACTCCCATGCTGGCTTTCAGGAAACTACTATGGCACCCCCCGTCCAGTCCACATTGGACCTGAAAGCTCCCCCATCACCTATCAGGAGCATCGCAACCTACTGAGGAACTTCCGCACCCGCAGCAAGTCCCTAAGCAACCTGGAGAAGGCAGCAGAGGAGGGGGAGAACAGCGAGGAGGACTCAGGTCTTTCAGGTTTGCCAGCTGGACACCATAGGAGCACTTTTTGCATCAGACATACACTGCAAGTATAGGATGCAGTATTGAGATTAACTGTAACTTTTACCAATTTTATTTGTATTTACTTATTTAGCAGATGCAGGTCCAGAAATTAGGATGGATTTATAAGCTTGAACCTAAACAGTTAGCACAGGTCCTGAAATTATGTGAATAATTAAAAAAACATACACAGTAATAGCATTAACCTTTGAGCTGATTTGACATTAACCAGGCTAGCATAAGAACCAGGTATTGATCAGGGGGCATTTGCCAGTGGAAGAAGGGAGGTTTTCACAAGATCTGTTGTTGCATTTCTTCAGGGGCTTCGGTTGGTGCTAGTAGTGCTGCTCCCCACCTCTCCTCACCCAGCCAATCCCGGGACTCCAGTGGGGGTGATGGCAGTGCACTAGAGAATGGTGGGGGCACCAGTGGAGGGGCTGTTGGGCTGCCTGAGAACTGGGAGATGGCCTACAGTGATTCGGGAGAGCCATACTACATTGAGTGAGTAGCACTGGAGATCGGCTTCAAGGATTTGGGGTTCTAGAATGAATTGGCACAACATGAATGTGGGGTTTATTTTGTAGAACTTATATTTTCCCATGCTTTTCGTTATCACCTAATAATTCTTTATACATGCAATATCTGTGTGTTTGCCTCTCTTTCTTTATGTGAATGAAAAAACCTGATTGGTTATGTACAAGGGAAAATGTGAACTACAGGTATGTCTTCCTGATATGATGGAGATGATGATGAAGGATCTTTTTCCTGTTTTCAGTCACAAGTTAAAGACCACTAGCTGGCTGGACCCACGGGCTCAAAGCAAGGAGATCGTCAGCAAGACTGAGTGTAAGCTGAGTTGTTGTATCCTCTTGTTTGATTCATTAACTCTCATTGTACGAGTCCTTTCCCTGACATGTTAATGCATTATTCCTTCTATGACAAGCAGAGCTCAATCCTTCCTGTATCTTCCCAGACAGAATTCATGGTTTTTACAAAAACTATGTTCTTTCGCTTTAACTCTTCTAGGAACACTTTTGTTTGCTTTTCAGTTGTACTTTATTTTAAAGAAAAGAATCTACTAATTGCATAAATCTAACTATAGGTTGCAGTGCTTCATATTTGCCAGCAGATGGCATTGACAGTTCATGTACACGTTTCCACTAGCAGTGTATACTGGGGCTACATATTGTGGCAGACCATTTGTACTGTCACTTTATTTGACTTAACACTGTGTAGTGTATGTTGTGTCAGTCAGTGTTTTAACCTCATGGTGTTTCCCTTCAGTGCCTCCTTTCACGGATCAGCCGAGCCAGCTGAGGGGTTACTCCATCCACACTCGTTTGTCCAAGGGTCCTCGGGGCTTTGGCTTCAATATTGTTGGGGGGAGCCGGCCCAGGGAGTTCCTGCAGGTGTACAGTGTGACACCAGGAGGCCCCCCAGCCCTCAACACAGGTACCAAGAACAATCAGAACATGTAATCCTGATCTTTGTGAGGCACTTTGTAAAAAATCACCCACCTTTATTCATTTACAGTGTGATAAGAAGAAGCATCCATTATCATGTCAACGGTATTTTGTGCAGACTTTGCACCTCTGGTTTATGTCATGTGCTGTTCTTAGTTCTTGGTAAATTTGAGTAAAGAGATAGAGGGTAGGCAAATTATTGATATTATGGGTATAAGATGAATTGTATGAAAAGATGTCGACATGAATAGCATATTTTTTACTTTCTTCTTGTTGTTCTCCCTCATTGTAAGACTCCTCTCACCCCCCACTGCACACACTGTCTGGGCTTGTTAAGTGCTGTGGGATTGGGTGCCGTAGAGAATCTCCCAATCTTTCTTTAATCCCAATGGGCCTGAAGGCCCTAATCCTACGATCAGTGATACCTGCTGACAGCACACTCTCGTGATGATGAAGACACGAGTGTTCCCCTAGAAACAGAGCACTAACTGGGATTAGCAGACACACCAAGTCCACAAAGGCACAAAGGGACACACACTTACCCACGGTGTTGTGTGCAGATTCAGAGGACTGCACATGTGGCCACAGACTCATGCAAACAATCCAAGTGTAAGTGGTTCATAAAAAATGAATTGAATACTGCAAACTAGAACATCAGGAAGGCTTTCCCATTATTTCTTATGAAGAAAATTATGATTTGTTCTGGGTTTACCTGAGAATCCCCATTTTCACACTCTAAAATGCCTATTTTAGCATTATGAAGAACACTTTAAACATCAATTACCTAATTACCAGAGTTAATGAGTTAATTAATATGGATTTGTGTGTTTATTTGCAGTTAATTTTTTATTTAATATCATACATTACGTTGCATTCCTTATTATAAGTAGTAGTACCAGCAAACATTTAAGAGTCAAATTTATGTAAAAATGGAGCAACGAAAAAAATATAAAATAGGAAAACTATAAAATTTACCTACTGTAATAGCTGTTACTGTAATGAAATGATAATGCAGTAATTACCAACTGAACAAAAGTGAATGAAATTATGAAAGTGGAAACTGTATGAACACGAGCCATGAACATGAGGCAAAGTCCAAGAAAGCAGATGCTTGGGTGCAGTGCTGCCACCTAGCTTCATATTTGTACTCGTGAATTTTGAATATTCTCTGATGTGCTTTGGCTGCAGTCAAATAGGAGTCATTGTGCTGGGACTTGTTGACTCAAATATTGATTGGGGTTTTAAGATATACCACTCATTAAATTGGGAATTGGGAAACGTAGGAGCTTGAATACTGAGATTGTGAATAAGGCAAAAAAGAAAAGGTCACAAAAGGCTATGGGGGGGGGGGCTACAGTTATTTTCCATTATGTCATGGAAAGCAGTGAGACTTGTTTTACGTTCCTACAGTTAGCAGAAAAGTAGCACTCTGCTATGCTGAGAGATTACGGTCAATTTTGACTGTTGGGCAATGGCGTCTGCATGCTGCTGCAAGTGAAACTTTGTGCTAACTGACAAAATTAGTAAAAAATCTTGTCCAAACCTCTATAACAAACTGCTATAAAGCAATTGTCTGTCACCTGAATGTACAAATACACACCCCAAGTGTATACAAAGGAATATATTGGTGACAAAGTAAAAATTTGTAGCATATATATGTTATAAATTGAAACATATATTAATATTTTGACCAAGAAATATCAATAAATGGCACATGTTAATTAGTAGCAAAAACAAACATCAGCAACCTTTTTGTGTAGTTTATTCCCTTTTTGTCTTTCCAGCGGACATCCTGGTCTATATCAATGACACCTGTGTCCTGGGAATGTCCCACAAAGAGGTGGTGGAGATGCTCAAGTCAGTCCCGGTCGGTAGCAGTGTGGATGTGGTGCTGCGGAGAGGCTATCCCATGCTCTACAACCCAGATGGCTGTCCCAAACAGCCACAGACAGATACCTCCGAGTCTGCAGCCTCAACTGCTGCTCAGCCACAGCAGTCGTTGCACCTCAGCCTCAACAGGAACAGGCAGCATGTGGGTGGAAGCTATTCCAGCATGCAAAGGGGCTTAAGTTTGGATGCCAATGGCAATGCAGCCTCTTTTAATCCCGCAGCCCCCCCCTCGTACCCACACTCTAATGGGCACCTCCTGAACCCCTCCACTTCTGCCCGGCTGCCCACCACTCACACGGGAGCCCCTCCACCGCCGCCTCCAGAACGGACCTCTGGTAGCGATGGCGAGATGACAGCAGCTTTGAGCACAAACAGGTAGTAATTGCACTCTTACTTCTCTTTGCTTAAGATTTGTGAGGCAGTTAAGGCTGTTTCAGTCTGAAAGAATTTCCAAATTGGAATGTGAAGGGGCAGAAGGTTTTGTTTTAAAATTAAGAGTACACTAGCTCCTCACCTAATGAACACAGTTAGGTCCAGAATGCTGTTCATAATTTTTTTGTTTGTATAATCAAAAGTCACCTTAATGCTAAGTAAAAATCAGTATGCTGTTTTTTACAATCTCCAGCACTTTCAAGATACTGAGCATAAGAATGTGTAACATTTGTCATTTAATATACATTACTATACATATATTTACTGAACTGTTGCTTCTCTCCAAAGTGACTCACCCATCCCCAACTCATCTCCTACAATCCATTCTTCCCACACCTCCCACCCCAAATCAACTGGGATTAATAAATTACAACTGAATACATAATTCACCACAATGTGTTCTATAAAACAAATACATAGATAAACGGAAACATTAACATGTTATAAACAAATACTGCATTGACTGAGGTGGATTTGTAAAAATGTCCATACAGCCTAGCCCTGTGAATTGGCAGCGCTGTCCACTATGCCCTTACAACTTCCTCCATGATATAAGCTGTTATACAGAATAAGATGTGGAAACAAAATGACCAAATAACAGGCCTACATTGTGTTCTACTGAGTATTAAGCTTGTTGAATGAAAAAGGCTATATATTTTCAATTGTACAGATTTTTCATTGGTCGGGATTCCATTACATAAGGTCTAGGTGTGTATGTGTGTGACATATATTTGTTTTTTGTGACCATTTACAAATCCTAAGAGATGGAAACAGTTTGTTCTCCAGTTGCTGTTTTCTTTTGACCAAACGTCTGACTCAGCCAAGGCTAATAGAATTAAAATGTTAAAGCACACTGTCTTCTGCTAACTAGCTCATTTCCATGGACACAAGAACAAATGACATGCATAGGTGATTTTTCAGGGTTGAACATTTCAGAGGAACATGATTGTGTATTTTTATTTTTTTAAATGATAATATGGCTATGTCTCAGAATATACTCTCTAAGCAGATGAACAGTAAAATTGTTTGTATGTGCATTCTGGCAATTAAATAGTATAAATAATGTAATTTGTTTATCCCTTTAGATCCATGCTGGAAAAAGGTCAACAGAATGGTTGGAATAAATGTGATTCTTTGAAGGCAATAATAAACACAGTTACATCAAAAACAAATATTTAGTGTGATAAAAGCAGACTTCCTTCTCATTAAAAATGTGAACACATCTCTATGGGATTATCAAGTGTTTCCTTTGGCTCTTTTGGTATGGTAGAAAAATTGATAACTTAATGAGTATTACACAGAACAACATGCTGATCAAACACAATTTATTTCCTTTATCTTCTGGGATCCCTCTCTGTTTAATTTTGTTTGCAGTGCTTAATTGTGCCCTTAAGAGTGTTTTTGTTGCTCAGTCTCTACTACTCAGCTAGACACTGTCATATCATCTATATGGTTACAAAGTAAACAAAAAAACACTCAGTTATTGTAACCATGTCATTTAACCTAACTTTCCTAGTAAATTGAAATTCTTGTGTGTTCAAAAACAAGGTCCAGGTTAGACATGTTTTTAATTACCTTGAAAAATATATTAGCATAAGCCAAAATTTTAACATGTACATGAATGAAAGGAAAACTTTCTCTGTATTGTTCATGGGAGGCATTTCTCTGAGTTTTAATCAGAGAAAGTTAAAGTTAAAAGTTTAACTTGAAGGCAGAGGGAGAAAACTTGTACTCTGTACACAGGTCATCCATGACTCGGAACCACAACAACAACTCCCTACCAGGATTGTCCTCTTTGCATCTCCACACCCCAAGGTCCTCTGAGAGTGACCTTTCCACAGACACTCTGCCTGTCGCCAGACTCCCACTCCCACAGCTTGACATGGGGTCCTCCACAAGCCCAGGGGGGCCAACCCAAAGACCCCCAATGCCACAGACCTCGCTTCGAATACCCCCTCCTTCTGAAGTGCCACCCTGTGGCTTTAACGGTTGCCCTGTGAGCAGCCCCAACACACTGCCTTCACCAGGGGCCACAGCTGGTGGAGGGGAGCTAGTGCCTGTAGCCCTGGCGAGGAGTGAAGGTGGAGGCATGGGCTTCAGTGTGACAGCAGGGGGCCAAGCAGGCAATCTGGCCATGGTGAAGAGGGTGTGGGATCGCCGCCAGTGCCCTTCCCTGCAGGCTGGAGATGCCATTGTCAAGATCAATGGTGCTGATGTGCAGAGCCTCAGCTTTGCTCAGGTACACTAGGATCCTGATGCAGCATGAGTTGTAATAAATTTACATAGTAATATATACAGCACATGAAAAAATGTGCTTTATAAAAATTTCTTACTCCTTGTACAATACAGCAAGTTAAATTTTTGTTTCTTCCAATGTAATTGAACTTGACATTCTGTAATTTGTGTCTTTCTCAGGTAATAGTCCCATATTATCATTTTTCCACAAAGAATTACAGTTCATGTAAATGAATGTATGACCATGTTAGCATTCACAAAATACAGTGTCAGTTAAGAAGTAGGTTCAGTGTCATTGTAATGTGCTTTAAAATGTGAACAGTTTACAGTTCACAAGATAAGGAATTTATTCAGACCCTTATTGCATCAGGTACAGAGAGTCCTCCAGGAACACACTAAACAAGGCGATGTCATTTTACTGGTTTACAGAGGAGGTAAGTACCGCTGGTTGCCAGCTAATATATTTAGTACATGTCCTTTTACTTGAAACATTAGTTGAATTAGTGTGTATTAACACATACTGATTTTAAAATGAATCCTTCTACAATACTCAAACACAATGTTAGCAACAGATTTCCCTTTTTCTATTACCTTATAAAATTGTACTCTTACTTGAATAAATTTGGTGTTTATCCTTCAAGTGAGATGAAAAAATGTTATATTTAATTATTTTAGTCCTTATTATTTGTCCCTTAACAGAAGTATAAACTAGGGAGAGAAATATCAGTAGAGTGATATCACATGTTATATCTGACCCATACTCTCTAATATATTAGTAATATACTAAGAGTTGTTTAACTTATTAAAATGTGCATGACAGATGATTTTTGTGTCTTTTCAGGTTCACAGCGTTCTCCCATCTCTCCTAGTGCAACAAAAAGAATTCCACCTGCCCTTCTATACCCCCATGCAGTCTCTGCTACCCCTGACACCCCCTCCACTCCTTCAGATGTTCTTACTGTGCCCCAGACAACCCTAACACCTCCATCTCCCTCTCAGGATGTGCCCTTTTTGGTCCACAGTACAAGTTTTCTTGACTCCATCCCCATTACTCTAACTCTGGAGCCCAAGGACTGGCAAGGTGTGGAGGAAGGAACCACACCATCTATCAGGGGGGCAGTGAGCAGCCTGGAGGAGGGAAGAAGTGCTATCCTATCAAAGGCTGTAGAGGTGGAGCTGAGGAGGAACCCTGGAGAGGGCTTCGGATTCATCCTTGCCTCCCATGATGTCCACCTCAATGGAAACAGTGAGTCTGCACTGCAGCTGCAAGCTTTGCCACCCCATGCCACATTTAAACAGGCTTGTGCCCCACTTTTTGTGGAAAGTACATACACATCATCAGCGGTGTAGTAGGGACATTTCTTATTTTGCAGTGGGGAATGTCTTTTGTTTTGTAAAACGCATTTCAGATGTGGGACACACAGTACTATAAAGTGTGAAATGCACTTACTGTCGGGTCTGCTTCATCAATTATATATTTCCTAGTTTCACACATCTAGTTGACACATTTGTCATGCCCCAGTTGCTGACCATTTTACTGCACTTCTCTATCACCTTGTGTTGGGAAATTCCCCTGCATTGCTCCCTGTTATGGTGAGCAGCTGGCCATCTTGCTTCTAAGTAAAGGAGATGAAGAACCTTTCTAAAAGTATATCAGTTTAATGTGAGGCCAGATAATTGAGTTCCCTGTTGTATTTGACTAGCCTACATTTTTATATGCTTCTTGTGTAATGCAAACTGTTGTGGGGATAGTGCTGCTAAACTTTTTTATGACACTTTGTGTACCCTCCTATAACTATAAGGAATGATAAAGGGCCTAAGGTGTATTGGCATCCACAGTGTAGAAAGCTAGTTATAGCGATTTTAAAATGTAATCTGATGAGAAAGCTGGAAGATATTTAAGCAGCTGTTTAATTTGCGAAATTCTGTTACATTCGGGAAGTGGAGTTTCTTATGCTCAAAAAAGATTAACCATGCATCACAAATATGGCAGAAAAATTGTTCTGAAATTTAATGCAAATTGGGAGAGCAGTACCTTTCAAATCACGAGCCCAGTGCTGAGCATTATGTATCTTCTCTAATGTTTATGGTGAGGTTTTGATGGAGTGAAAGGTGCAGTACTAGTGGCTTGTGGCTCCAGGCACAGCTTACTTCAGGATGCACTAGTTGTCCTTCGCAGTGCTCTTGAATGGGTGAAGCAACAATCCAAATTGCTCTGCAGCCCCAGTGAAAAGCTCTGACCCTGCAGTAATGATTCAAGATGTTCTTGGCACGGCCTGTGTCCAAAAGTCATGGCTCATACTATAGCCCCAACCACAGCTAAATGGGGCTTTGTCCTGAGGGGTATCTTTTTCCTGTTTCATGGTGCCCTATTTGCTGCATGGTCCCATGTAACATGTTAGTATGCTATATGTGTATATGCTTAAGGGAACATAGAAAATGTCTGGGCACAGAGTTAGAGAATTGTGAGTGTTGTTGGAAACTCCTAAGCAGTTAAAAACTATAACATCACTGTGGACTCAAACTGGATGCTGCTTTGAAAAGTAGTAATATCTCACATTGCACTGCAGTGTGGAAAAAATGCCCAGTCACATAGTACTGCACATTCATCATTTTGGGTCAGGTTTCATCTTGTAAGTGCGGGTGGATCAATTTGGTCTCATCCACCCGGTGGATCAAATTGATCAATCCACAGTTCTGACCGCTGGGCTGTTACAGCACATCTGGATGGACAAATCTAATGTACAGAAGAAAAATACAATGATACAGACTACACTGCCTTTTAAATGTGTTGTGCTGGCGTTATGTGATATTATCATGTTGTGGTGCCTTTATGTATATATGAATACAGTACACTGGAGTCTCTATTCTACAGTCTGAGATCTTCTAGTGCTGGTTAATGTTTCCAACAAATCACTAAATTGATGGTTACCTGTTTCACATGTGCAAACTATGACTCATAGTTTCGTCAACTGGTAATGCTCTGACAGAGATGATGCACTAAGTCTGTCAGTTTACAAACAGGCAGAGGCACGACTCAAGAAGCTGCCACCTACCTGCAGAGTGCACCATGTGACTTACTGTGTGACACGAAAGCAGTTGGTATGCAGGGTTTTATCTCTGGAATACTTTCTCTTTGCCAGTGACGCAGTATGGTGTGTTCTGTTAAATCTGGAAAAATATGTTGAAACAAATTAGCTATTGTTTTTAAATCATGCAGTATATTTAACTAGTTTGTAAAATAACATATTTATAATTTTTGTGTCTTGGTTGCCTAATGTGTTTAACTCTAACCCATCACAAGAGCGGGGGATTGTTAACTCTACTCAAATAAGACCTTTACACTTTATTCACAGCATCCATCTGTTTATATCAACCCATCAGATGTTGAAACAGATCAGACTCTAGACTTCAGTCACCGAGTGGTAGAGGTGACTTTGGATTCTTATGGTGGATCCTTTTCAGTATTGCTTCTGCTTGCTTGGAAACCTCATCTGCTCTGACACTGTGTGCTACCGACGACATTAATACCAACATTAACTTTCTTAATGAAACAGTACAAGCACTGGAAAAAACCTGGTGAAACTGTTTCCATGAATTTCTATCCTGTCTGCTAAGGTGTCTTTCAAGACACAACCAGTTCATTTTTAACATGTTATATTGTACAGATATAAATTGGTGGCAAACTGTGGATGGTATTTGCCAATTTCAAAATGGAAAAAAAAGTTTCACAAACATGTGTCTGACTTTTGTGATTCAATTTTTAGTGCACGGTATATCTGTGTTACACAGAGTGCTGCCTTGGGATCAATACTGTCCATAGCTCAGATCAAAGTTTCCCTTTTTTAATTCACCCTCATTCTGTGCACTGAGAAAAAATGCACGCTTTGCATGCTGCCTGTACACTTTTGCATTTATTCAGGAGTCATTTGCGAGCATGCTTAAAATATTCAAACTTGCAAATTCATTATTTATTATTCAGTGCTTCCTACCATTATGACATTTTAATCCTGGTACTCTGACCAGATTTGCAGTGGTATGTGTTCTGCTGTATCAGCCGTTCTGACTGGTTAACATGGAATAAGATAAGTTAGAATAAACTGTATATCACTGTGAGTGATTTTGAATGATAAACATAAGACTGGTTGTCCTCAGCAGGAGGTTGAACACCAGTGGGCACTCAGTGCGATGGAAGTATTGCCAAGTACTTGATCATTTTTTACCTGACTCATGCTCACTCCAGCACTGTCCCACAACATGTGGGTTCTGGTGTTTCTTCCATTTTCTGGTTTCCTCCAGTAGCTCCCTTCAGTCCCTCTATCCTCTCATTTTCTTTTTTGCTGCCTCCTCTCTTTTATCTCTTGTCTCTTTAGAGAAGCTTGATCTGTTTTGGTGCCTCCCTGATGGCCTGCTGTCCCCTCTTGCTCTCTCTAAAATGTCACGTTGTCTGTTGTGTTTGCTCCTCCCCCTGGCGGTCTCAGCTTCACTAGACTTCTCAGCCTTTGCTGTTGTGATCCTGCCCCCCTTGTCCCTCTCCGCCCACTTCCCTGTTTCTCATCTGCTCAGCCCTCCAACCCCCCCCCCCCCCCCCCCCCCCCCCCACCCCCCC
>UFQX01000704.1:0-174081 GCA_900497675.1 Arapaima gigas | reverse complement strand
CCCACCCCCCCCCCCCCCCCTCCTGTCTCTCTGCGGTAAAGGGATTCCATTTAGTGGTAAAACGCCAGTCTGGCTCACTCCGTGCTGCTTACTTCACATTACATACCGCTACTGGGAGCTGCTTGTCCAGCACTGGCATAACAAGAGAGATACCTTGTCCACACTTTTATTTGGGCTTATTTTGTCAGGTCATTCTTAGTAACTCACACTGAAGCCACCACAGATACAGTTTTATTTTGAAATTTCCATTTTGACAGCTAAACAAACATTCCTGCACACACAGAAAGATGTTGGAACGACTGCAGTCTGCACTGAAAACTGTGAAGGACTCCAAACGTAACTATTTTTCCCATCCTTTGTCTTGTTGGTGTAACTAGCAGTTTCAGTTTTCGATTGCTTCTGGGCTGTGCTGCAATGTGTGATTTTATAATAGCACAATTTTATGTGTGTTATGTTGATAGAGTTGTGTGTTTTGTTTGTATTTATTGCCAAAGCTCATTAGTAGCAACATATGATTTCATCCCAGCAATAAGGCTAGTGGAACGTTTGTTACTGACTTGTGACTGAAATATTTCAAATATTTTCAGGGCTTTGGCTGTAAGCAGCACTAATGAATGCTGCAATTGTTTTGTATGTATGTTTTGTTTGTAAAGTGCAGGTTCAGTGAGGTTTTGGTATGAAAAAATGGCAAGAATTGACTGCTGGCGAGAATGTTGCCTCATTGACTGCAACTTGTTCTAAAAGGATAATTAATTTTGTATATAGTTTGACCCAGATGAACTGATTCAGATGTTATAGTTTTCATTTTGCAATTTTGTTTGCATTTACTCTTAGATGTACCGACTAACTTCAGTGTTGTTCTCAGTGGTCAGAACACTATAAAGTAACAGTGTATGCTTGAAATATATTTTAAGTTTAAACTAAGATAACATATTTGCACACTTAAATGCAAAACACTCTTCTAACAAACAGTACTCTGTTGAAATGTCATGTATAGTAACGTCACTAGTATTTTTGGCTCTGCTGTGTTGAATCCAAAAATGTTTTTTTTTAATAGAAAGCTGCATTAATTTCCATTAATATGCAGAATGTTCTCACAGTACATTTATGTAAAAAATTATTTCATTACTTGAATTAGTTAAATGTGTTTCATTATGTTGAAGCGCTAAAAGTCTCCTTGTTGTTTTGGTCTCCACATTAATATTACAAAGCCCAGCTGTGGGCCAGCGATTCAGGCCAGAACATGCCTTAAAAAGGCTAAGTTGTGTAAAATTCTTTTTAATCATTGCGTTTCATGCTTTGTTGGAAATGTGCAGCATTTGAAAACTCATCAGCGTTTTAGCTTCCATTGCTGGAAAAACAAAACCATGTGCCAGCTATAAACACTATTGTAATGAAATTAAAACTGAAAACAGATTAACTAGCCTTAGCAGTTGAATTTGTTTTTCACTATTGCACCTCTAAAACTGAACAAGCAGCATTTGTACTGTCTACTTACTTGTAGCCCTTTGCTCCTGTTTTTACTGTATTCACTATTGAGTCTGCAGTCTCAATAACAGTATCACAGTTACTCTCAATATCACAGTTTAATTCAAATTTTAGCCACATCAATGGAATTATCTCTAACTTGAGTTTAAATGGTAAGATTGTAATATGTAAAACATCTTATTTGAAGCTACTAACATGGGGCAGCTGTGTCAGAGTCATAAAACACATATATGTTGCTGAAAACCCAAACCCATCACATTCAGCGATCAGGTAGCAGCTGAAAGCCAGTTATGTCTATCCTCCACATCTCAGAAGGGCTAATTTATAGTTTGTCGTCCCTCTAATTTGTGATAGAAAACACAATGGCACACAAAGCAGAATCTCATGTTTGATGCATACAAATACTATCAGAATATTTTAAAAAAGAAGTTTACACAAGTTTCCACTTTATCTAGCTAATATTCAGATTTAACCAGCATTGTCTAGTTTTGCACTAGCATCTATTTATGGTACAAGATGTTTTCTATCCATGTGCGTTATGACAGAACTCATGACAATACTGTCAAAATGTAATTTTATTTTTTGCCATAGCTGCAGAGTCGAGGGCAGAGTTCAGTATTTTTGAAGTTAGTGTATCAAGTCCACCGATAGTCACAGGAAGTTTTTCATTTGTTTTCAGATATATAAACTGAATGTTGCTCTCACATACAAATCTTGTCCTTCACCATTTGCAACCAAAAACAGTTGAACTATAAACTATAAACCAGTTTTCAGTACTGTGGCTGCACTAAGCTAACTGATCCCATTGTTTGTGTTAGTGGTTACTGCGTATGAGCTGTGTCCCAAGAGCCCAGTGTCAGTTTTTATTCTTCCTGTGACTGAACTGTGCTGAGAGACACTGATGTCAGTGTTGTGATCTTTCTGCATGTTGGTATCAGGATTAAGTTTTTTTTCACTTAATAATCCACAGCTATAGCTAAAGATGAATGATTAACTACTGTTTTCTGTTTTAATGTGTGGTCATCAGTCCATCAGTGTCGAGGGAGGAGAGCATTTCAGTACTTGTCTGTATGCAGGTTGTATGGGATGTGCCCCTATGTTGGACTGTACAGTTTGGGAGCTATAGCTCAATCACCATGATGACAGTTTGTATCATTGCTCACAGCTTACTGCCTTGGGGAAGTTTTCTCTTGGGACTACATGCTTAAGGGACCATTTAGCCCAGTTCATCTCTGTATTGGCCACTGAGTGCAAAGGTGACTTTATGACTGTAAAGGATTGCCCCCCTGGATAGCAGATGTCATTACAGGGCTTTGTGTCTCTGAGAACTGGCTTGTGTGACAGCTGGGTGATCGTTCTGTCAGGACAGATGCTTGTTTGCTGCAACATTCCACTGTCATGCAGCCAGCTGATCTGTCAGGGGGCTCAACTTTGGCTGGTATCCAGTCAGGAACAAAGAGGGTCCCATTTCTTCTTTGTTGCCCTGAGCTCCTACAGTTCTGTATGTGTATATGTGTGAGTGTGTGTGCATGTTTGTTTGTGTGTGGGTGGGTATGAGCCAGTGAGAGGGTCATCCTGTGTGACAACCAGGGTTCCTCCACTGCATCCTGCCTAGCCTGATTGTTTGTGACAGTGTGTGGTGACTCTTATTCTGATGTTCCCTGCATCTGTACTGTTGCAGAGGAGGAACAAGTGCACCTCTGCTGCTGTGATGAAGCTTAGGCATTCCTGTGTTTTATCAGTCAAAAGTGTACGTACACCTGGATAGTGCATGTATGGCACAAAGTGAAGAATTAAACCAAAGCAGGCTTATGTTTATTTAAATTACAGTATCACCCAGCCAACCTCACCAGTCTAAGAGATATGCTGTACAAGTCTGCTAAACAAGCACTTAGGCACAGCACTGGGAGAAGGTTCAAGTGGAAGCACTGTTTACAGCATGACAAAAGCACGCCACCCAGGACTAACCATTTTAAAGTGATGTAAGGTTTGGTTACTACATAAATTGAGATCTTCAAAATTATGTGGACTAAGACAAGAATCGAAGGGGATAAGGTACAGGGATCTCGCTGTGAATCCTCGGGTTCATGACTTAAAAATGAAAACGCTGAGCATGAACTGAAAGTGTCAGTGAAGCTAAACGTCAAGGGCTATGAGCAGTGTTTTATTTCAGTCAGTGGTTACTATGGGATGGTATGTACAATGTGCTCAAATGCTGCTGCATGCATTAGGAGGGATTTGGTTAAACAGGCCTTTGAGAGGTGCTGCTCTGGGATGATTGGGAGGGCTGGATAACTGAAAGAAGCAGTGGCATTTTTAGAAATCCAGCTTAATTATAAATAATTGATTTTTTTTTCTTAAAAGTCTCTTAAGGACACTCTGTATGTTAATGATGGGGATGTTATTTTGTTGCGACAGTATAATTACTCCTTGCCATCAGGTTCATGAGCTGAGGAAGAAACCAAAAAGCAGAATAATATGCAGTGTTTCAAAGATCGCTTGGAATTTAGAGTGGAAGTTTTCAACATATTATAATAAATATCACATGAGGGATTTTGACCAAAGTCCTGTCAATGTTATGCTAAGCGATGGTGCTTTTTCTGGCATTCTTGTGTTGCTGTAAAGACGAATGTGTTCCCTTGGAAAGCAACTCACTGGGATGCCTGGCTGCAGTGAATGCACTGGGTGCACTGATAGGACTTGGCGCTCTTGGGCAGTGTGCACGTTGTTCACACATACTGCTCGGTGTGATGTGTTACGCAATGCTGCTGGCTGAACACACACCCCGTAGTTGCCAATAAGGTTCATAGCTGAGCTTCAATGTACCAAGGGGGAGGGTGGGCATGGGGGTTACAAGTAAGGAAAACTCAAAGTAAACAGGAGTTTCTAAAATCACCTGGTAGCACATTCAGCCAAAACAAAAATTATCTGTCTTTAGAATGACTAGCTAAAATCATTTCAATGTTTATTTTCAGTGTGAGTTTTTTCTATCTGGCACATCTTCCTTACCGCTGGGAGAACAAAGAGAGACATACCAGACAGGATAAGGCATTGATTTACAACAACACAAAGGCCAGTACAATAGCATGAATCATACTGCTGTACACAGAAAAGAGATATAAAATTTTAAGAATAAGCAAATAAGTTTTCTTTGTCCCTGTTTGGTGCACTGTGGATCTGAGGATCTTCGTTTTGTGCTGTCTTGTATACCTGTTGGTGTGCAACTGGTTGTATAATGGTGTTTCACAGTAAATGATTCTTGATTCTTGATTTTTAGGGCTGTGATAGCAAAGGAAGATGGGGCAGAGTAAAGCTTGAAGACTAATGTAGGTTGAGTCATAGCTTTTGGTTTCTGTGTTGTGTAGACACTGTCTGATTTTTACCAAGAAAAAAATAATTTAAGTGGTAAGCAGTATCATCAGTGTTATTGTACTGGCCTTTGTGTTGATGTAGTGCAGTGTCTTATCCTGTCTGATAAGTACGTCTCTCTTTGCTCCCCCAGTGGGACAGCTGTGCACTGAAGCCAGCTGTGACTCCTTATCTAACAGGCTGTGATGTCACACTCTGCAGGCGATGCTGGGACGGAAGATCTAGTCTCTTGTTCAGTCCAGCTGTGCTTAGCCTGAATGCAAACCATAATAATGCACGTTTTGTCCCACATTCTATGTATTGTACACTCATAGACACAGTATCAATTCATAGCTTTTGTAACACAGTGCGAATGTTCAATATATTTTAATGCAATAGAATTTCATGTAATCTATTTGACCCTGAGTATTTTAAATGCACCTATAAAGTAGCACTGTGACACATTTTTTGTGCAACAGAGCACATTTTGCCAAGTTAGTATAAAACCTACAAAGTATTAAATGTAGTGGATGAATCCACTGTATACTCAGGTGATCTCCCCCCCACACACCTGGTGTTCCAGCTTCTGGTTCAGCTGTCTGCACCAAAACGCTAATATGTCAAAGTGGGTTGGAGTCTATTTGCTTATCTACTTGCCACAGTCACTATCAGCATGGTCTGGTCTTTCTACCAGCATGTACAAAGTACATTGTTCTGTTTACCTTGTTTTATTCTAATTTATTTATGGATTTTATTTATTTTGTATGTGTAGTACTTTTCCATAACACACCTCAGCTCAAAAGGGTGACTACAGGGACCCAGCTTCTTTCATATAAATGCTAATTCTTCACATGCTGCTCACATTCTTTTCACTCTGCAGTCAATAGGTTTTGTCAAATGAGGTAACACATGTGGGGGAAAAAAATGTTAAGTAGCCATAATTGTTGAGGTATAGTGGAACCCATCCACCTCAGATGGCAAGTGTGACACAGCAGGGATTTGAACCTAAACTGAAGCGGTACTATGCACGGAATTTCATTACTGGCCCATTGAAGTGGTGTGTGGTGCAGCTGTACTTCACAAATGACTGGCTTCCCCACTACAATACAGATACTGAGATACTTGTCTCACAGAGTATGGGAATCATGCTTTCAGGAGTATATTTCCTGTAGTGTTCAAAAGAAAATACCTTTCTCATTGTGTGAGGAAGAGTGCAAGATACTTCACATAATTCACATTAGAGAACACAGATATGTCTGTGTGTGTGTGTGTGTGTGTGTGTGTGCGTGTGCGTGTGTGTAGAATAGCACAACAGGCTTGTGTTCACAGGGTGCTCTGGACTAATGGAAGTGCTAATATTGACTTTAGCACTGGGATAGGGGTCAAGTGCAATGGGAAAGGACACATAGAGGTTAGTTGCAGCCAGAGAGGAGGTTTAGAATATGAGAGACCTAGAGCTGGTGGGCAGAGACAGAAAAAAAGAATGCTAAGTAGTGTGAGGAAGGGCATTAGGAGAACAGCTTCTTTTTGCGTAAACCTTCGTTCACCAGAGACATAAATTGATCTGATGCATGTTTTGAGGCATTTTAACTTCACAAGGCAAGAGAACTTTCTCTTGGGAAATAAACAGGCCCGTAGCTTTGTTTATTCGTCAGGATGATAACCTATTGACTTTTGTCTAACTGAATTTGTTTACTTGTTCTAAAATGCAGTTTTCTTGTAAAAAAAAGACATGAAACAGCTCCTGTGAAAAATGACCAGCTATTTAAATAGGCTTCATACTGTTGCTTAGAAAAAAGTGTCAGCCAATGAACAGGTAATGATAAAGTTAAAACTGTTTCCATAAACAAGCTTCAAAGAATCCTCGTCTTTTATATACAGTTCACTGCCTGGCTGCAGTGAATATACTCAGATTAGAATGTTGCCCTGTATGTGAAGTACCTCATCTTAGCTCATTTTCTGTGTCTCTGAAATCACAACCAATACACACAGGGGACTGTGGTCACAAGCTTGACCCAATTCCTTCTGGTGTCAAACTCCATTCCTTCTCAACTCGTCAGGTTTACTGTTACCTTTACTCACCAGAAATGTGTACATTAGATAGGGAGACAAAAAGGTATGCTTTTTGTTGATATTTATAGCACAAATAATTAAATGGTGGGGGGGCACCTTGAACAGCTGCAGCAGGCTTGGCTGTTGGGTCAGAGTAGTTGTACTGCAGCTCCTGGAAAGGTTTAGAACATCACTACACTTGGTACAGCAGACTGAGAGCTGGAGCACACTGCAAACAACTGGTGGCTTTAATGGATTGATGAAGAGATCAGCAGAGCTGAACATACTGCAGTAGGGAATTGATCTGTCCTTCTCCATTCACCCTGGCTTTTAAACTGGTTCTTTGAGGGGATAAGAGATGTAGCATCCTTCATTTGAGAAGGCTGCATTCATAGTCTGTTCAGGCTTAGAGGTGGCAATGTTCAACAGTGGCGACATCACTGAACTTCAGCTGAAGACTAAACTTGTTTAAACAGTTTTTTTTGTCTATTTTTATGCTTTTTCGTTTGTGTTTGTATTTACTGCATGTAGGCATTTGTGCACTAGCACGTGGAATGAGAGCTTTATTGAACCCAGAGAACAGAGAGGAGAGAAACGAGAAAAACATAGTGGGTTACACACATTGCTATGTGCGTGTTCAATCTGGACCCTCTCTTGGCCTTTCCTCTCTCACCAGCCCCTGCCCCTTTTCTTCCTCTCATTCAGTGCCCCCCCTTCATTCCTGCCTCTGCCATAGCTTGGCCACTTTGACCATGCGGGTTTGCTTTTGATGTTTTCTTAGTGTTACACTGTCCTATGGAGAGCATCAACAGCATGCTGTCTTGTTTTCTTTACAAATTGATTTCCTCTGTCAGTCCTCTTTACACCTGGTAGTTACTTGCTTGGTGGCATGGAACATCAATGCTGGGGTTTCTCTGTTTTCAGTATTTTTCACCTCAACTGGATGGGTTATTAGCAGGTTCAGGTGGATGGACAATTTTCGGCTGAAATACAGAAAGAAAGGTGAAACAACAGATATACAGCTGATAGAAGCATACTCTTAACAGATTTATGCACACACCTTCAGTCTTAACACAGTTACACAGTTTAGTTTGTGTGTTTTCCTTCACTGCTCTAATTTCTACATAGTTAGATTATCAATCCTAATGACAACCTTCAACATTCTCTCTTATTTCCAGGTACTGTGCAAAATTGAGGTATCTGGCATTTTCAGAATATTTCTCAGTGAGGCATGAAGCTGTTCAGTGTTACCTTTGAATACCAAAGTCCATGGTTAATAATTAAACCAATCATCAATTATTAGCAGAGCTGTCATTGTCAGCCTGCCGCCATGGATTGAAGGGACTCTTTTGGGATCCGTATTTATTTCCTTGGCATTTATGTGTGTCCTGTGATTTCAGACTGGGAACCATAGCATGGTAGCATTCGTTCTCTTGGGTTTTATGGTTGTCTCTTATCATGCAAAGACAGGCAAGCACTGTTTTAGAATACAACCTGAACTGCAAAACGGGTGGTACAGGTGGATATTTCTATGCTTGTCTGAGACTAGTGGACTGCCATGAAAAAATGGCTGCCTGTCGATCAATGTGCACCCAGAAGAAATTGAGGTGAAATAGGTCTTTGTGCAAGTGCAGGGGAAATGCAGTTGAAAAATACATGCAAACATGTTTCTGCGTATTCTTAATAGTATCGCACCGATGGTACTCCTTTACTGAGCATTTGGTGGTTATCATTTGAAAGAAACACTAAGCTGTTCACATCCTGACAACAGTTTTTTAAACTCTCTAGAAATTCACTGTGTTTAAGTAAACTTAAGTAAATGAGGATTGGCAGCTAAATATATGTTTAAGACCCATAAAGGGCCTTGTAAAATTATAAAACTACTGCACATGACTTTGAGGAGAGGTCCTCTTTAGATGGCAGGGATGTCTGTGCTGTGTCATGCTGTGTCCTCCTTGGGCATGTTACAAAACCAGTTTTTTTTAACTTACTTTTTTCTCTCTCCCAAGCCTCCTCCCTGCTCCCTCATCGCTTTGTGACTGTGCGGAGGGGTAGCCCTGCTGCACGCAGTGGTCAGATCCACCCTGGAGACCGGTTAGAGGCGGTAGAGGGACGCTCTGTGGTTGCCCTGCCCCATCGTGAGCTTGCACAAATCCTGCGCCGTGCCGGCAATACTCTGCGTCTCACCATCATCCCACGCAACAACACCAGTAAGGTCCTACTTCTCACCTCCTGTCTGCTCACCCTGCTGTTTGCTCAGTTTTTCTGTTGACCCTGCTGTCTGTTCGCCCTGCTCTGTTCAAATTTAGTGTGTGCGAACCTCTAATGCTCACCCTGTTATCTGCTCAACTGTACTCCTATCGCCTCACCTGTTCACCCTACTGTCTGTTTATCTTTGCTGCTTACCCCACTGCCTGCTCACCCTGATGTCTGATTACCTCTGTTACTCACTATGCTTCCCACAAAGCCTGTCATGCACTCCAGTAGCCTCTCTGGAAAAGTGTTTATAGGATGCTGTGTAACAGTGTTCTATTCACCCCAAACCCTCTGCTCTCAGATTCATCCTCAGAATCTACAGATTTCGACCCTGATTACAGAGCAAAGAAAGGTCACAGATCACAATCCAAGGTGAGGCTGTAGGCTGTTATTCTGATCAGTTTGTTTTTGTTCGCCTGTATGTGTTTCCTTTCTTCCTACCTTGTTTTTCTTGGCAACAGGACTCCAGTTATTACAGTGTGGATCTGGAACGGGGACCTACTGGCTTTGGGTTCAGCCTGCGGGGTGGAAGTGAATACAACATGGGGCTCTATGTGCTGGGGCTGATGGAGGGAGGGCCTGCCTCCCGCAGCAACAAGATACAGGTGAGGTTCCTGAACACACACCTTCCACACACCTCTGTCATATTTACCTGGTAGCACCAGTGTATAGTTAGCCCTGAGTAAAACCACTAGTAACATTTCACTAACTCAGAACAAACAAGTCGTACTGCTGTATAACTGCTGGTGATTACTTAGCATGTAAGCTGTTTCCAGTCTGGTTCACTGTTAAAGCTGTTACATTAAAATTGATCTCTTGTGACCAAGGAGCTCTGTTCTGTATGATGGTGATGTGAGTGCTGCGCGTCACTGTTTTCTCCACCTTAGTTTTTACTGACAGGGGAAATGCTGATATACCGTTGAACCTTCGAGAGCACAAGATTTCTATTTTTATGTATTAATGTTAAGTGGGTAGCCACCTAGAATTACTGCAATATACACACACACAACAAACACACACACAGTACTGTGCAAAAGTCTTAGGTATGCAACTTCAGTGTCTGTTGAGAAGTACAGGTAGATTCTTATCTACCATCAGGGAGGTTTCTGACTCGTCCCAAATTCATTCTGCAGCCTGAGAATGACCTTAAACACCCAATCTCAGTCATACATAACTATCTTGAGCAAAAGAAGGAATCCTGCAACAGATGGTATGGTCCCCACAGAGCCCTGATCTCAACATGATCAAGTCAGTCTGGTACAAGATGCAGAGACAGTCAAAGTCTGCAGAAGAACTGTGGCCAGTTCCTCAAAATGTTTGGAAGAACCTAACAACCTCTACCTTAAACTGCATGCAAGTTTGCATAAGAGAATTGATGCCGTTTTAAAGGCAAAGGGTGGTCCCACCAAATATTGATCTGACTGAGGTTTTTTTTGTCTACTGCACTTTTTAGAAGGTTTATTGATAAGTATTCATGGCATTATTTTGGAACCATCCTTGCTTCATAGCATTTTTCCCCACAGGTGCCTAAGACTTTTTCATGGTACTGTATGTATATGTGTGTGTGTGTGTGTGTGTGTGTGTGTGTGTGTGTGTGTGTGTGTGTGTGTGTGTAGAATAATGAATATTGGGTATATCTGTGTGTGTGTGTGTGGGGGGGTGGTTGTACTGAAGTGTTCTGCGTGCTGTATCCTGCAGGTTAGTGACCAGCTGGTGGAGATCAATGGCGACAGCACTGTGGGCATGACCCACAGCCAGGCGGTGGAGCTGATCCGCAGGGCAGGCCAGCGGATTCACCTGGTGCTGAAGAAGGGGAATGGATATGTACCTGACTATGGTGAGAGAGTGGGGAACAGAGACAGAGTCCTGAAGGGATAGATGGCAGATGGGAATAACCCAGAGACACAGGTTTACTGTAGTAAAACAAGCAGGAAAAGCCACCCTTTACTACTATAACTTAGAGTCCACTGGGAGGCTGCCTTTATTCTCTCGCACAGCACTATTGGCATTTGATTATTGATTCCACTTCTAATTTGATTTGAGTTTCCTTATCTACATTTTTTCTTACAGTATCTTATCTTTCTTTGGATCTTTTGCTTCTTGCTGTCCTTTCTGACATTTTGTCTTTTTTCTTTATACCTTCCTGTCTCTTCCTTGCAATCTCTCTCAGTGGAGCTGTCTAGCTTGTCTCTCTGTATGACCAACTCCAAGCTGGGAGAACCTTGTTTTTATGTCATCGGCCGGACAGAGAATATGCGGTTGGTAGTGGTTCCTGTTAGTTTTCCTAATCTCTTCATCAATTTCTTGAAGCTCTTCTTATTTCTCCATCGTACATAAGTCCTGCATGTTTGTTTGCCTTCATTCATTAGCATCCTTCCTATCCATTCATCACCGAGATGGCCTGTAGGGTTCAGGCTGGCAAGAGACATGTTCCCAGTGGAAATCCTGTCATATCAGCCCTGACCAGCTGGAGTGGATTGCATGGTTGCAACAGAACAAGCATAATTACAAGTTTAATGCACATTTTTACATTCTCTGGCTCTAAGAACAGGAGTTTTCCAAAAGCTGGGAAAAAGAATATTTACACTAATAATACGGGAGAAGATCAACACAAAAGATGGTCTGTGGGCAGCTTCAGGTCCCACAGAGAGAAAGTGCAAACATGCAGCTCTCAGAAACCCTCGGGTGGCCTAAGACTGCTAACCGCACAACACTGTGCCCCCCGACTCAGTACCGCTTAGTGAGCCTTCAGCATTTCTTACACTCTGAGCATGTGTTGTTACTGTCATCTTTGTCAGGCAAGATAGACCAGAATGTTATTTGATTTACATGCAAATAGATTCTCATCCCAATCCTCTCCCATCCCCTTGTCCATTTGCTATGTCCAACTGTCCGCTTCTGCACACACACTCTTTCTGTCTCTGTGTTTCTCCAGGCCATAAGCCCAGCGCCGCCTCCCCGTCCTCCTCACTGTATGGAGAGGAGCCGGGTGTGGCTGCAGTAGAGGATCCCTGCACTCACCCCAGGACAGGTCGAAGGGCAAAGTCTGATAAGAAGAGGATGAGGAAGGGAAGACGCAAAATGGGAGGGAGTCTGGGAAGAACAGGAGGAGTTGAAGGAGGCAGGAGGACACCTAATACTGATCTGGAGTGGGAAGAGGGATGTGAGTTTGTTAGTCACACTCGGAGTCAAAGGCTACAGTCATTGGGAAACCGACGAAAAGGCAGAGGCACCCACAGTTTACCCAGGGACAGTCTGAGTGACACAGAAGGCAGCAAGGATGAGAAGGTTGTGGAAAGAGCAAGGGACAGAGGCAGGGCAGGACAAAAGCAGAGGGAAAAGAAAGGGAGGGTAGGACGGGCTGCGATGGAGCAGAGAGAGATGAGGAAGGAAGGTCTGCGCACCAACATTGCGGATAAGTGGGAAACACCGTTCCCTTCAGGAAAGCCTCCTCAGGATAGACAGGTGCGAGGAGGAGCTGAGGACAGTGGTGAGAGGAGCAGGAAGAGAGAGCTGTGCCCTCCTGAGACTTCTGCGGAGCAACAAGGGGACATTGGGCCAGAGATGGCCCCCTTCTCTTTCCTCATGTCTCTAGACAGAGACGGCGAGTCTGAGTCAGGGGCCAGTCTCTCCGGCACCAGCATGTCAGGAGCCAGTGTATCAGAGGGCTCTTACCAAGGTACACCAGTAATGAACCAGCTGCTCAACACAGGGGCCACACAGGCCTCTCGGGGCCCCCCAACCCCAGGCCCCTGGCTTCGCCCCAGCCAGCAAAAGCTCTCTCAGATCCTGGAGGGCAAGAGGCTGAAGGGGCGAGGAGGAGGGCTGTGACACCCACTGGCAGCAGACACCCGTTTGGGCTGCACAGATGCAGCACTGGACACACACACACACACACACACACACACACACACACACACACACATGCAAATGTTTCACTGATTTTCAGTCAACAGAAAGTTTCTATTATCACTGTGATTCTGTCATAGAACTGCTATTGGCTACAACATTTTAGAGCGGATAAATTGACTGCTATCGCCATCTAGAGGAAGCAAAGTAATGTCCATTTGCTGCATGGAGACAGAGTACCTCAAGTACTTTGGGTTTTGGTCTCTCACTAATAAAATGATGGTTCCATTATTTATTTGTACTTAAAATTGAAGAGCTGCATAGATTTCATTTGCTGTAGCCAGTTTGCCATTAACTATTTTTTTGCAGGTTGTCACATGCCAGAATCACTTATCCTAGAGGCATAAGTTCTGTCAGATGTATCATGTACAAGTGGAGTATTATATTTCCCAGATAATGTTCATTTGTTAAATGTGGAGAATAATTTTAAATGATCGTTACTGAAGGTAAAGGACGGTTGACGAACTGTTCTAGGAACGACATAGTTGGCCTTTGGCTTTGCTGTGTGCCTTTCGTACCTGCAAGTGGTTTTAACCAAAAATAATTTGTATCACACACTTCTGCCAGATTACCTTAATTGCAATCTTTATTATTAGGTGATAGTTGTAGTTTTACTCATTTATTAAACAAGGGTAATGCAAGTGCCTCATTATGTCAAACTGGACAGCTCCAATCACACTACCCATTATGAAGCGACAGCAGAAAAATGCCACTCCGTGTCACTGCATGTCTTCCCCCTCCCCCCTTCTTGCCCGCTCTCTCTTCGCTTGGACCAGTTTCGGAGTCCACAGGGGCGACTGAGCATTTTCACATTTTGGTCTTCTATGCATTTGTGAGGCCTCACCGGTTTACTCCCGGTGGTGTTTTGCCACGGTACGACACAGGTTTTTATGTACTGTTGCACACTGGCAGGGAAAGTCATGGAGCATCAGGGAAGCTGATGGAATAAAGGAGAAGTCCTATACTGTACGTGGATATGCATCACATGTTTACCTCACTCCCTTGAGCAATAAAGCCATTAACCAGTGTTGGGAAGCATGTACAGCTTGTCTTCATGTAAACCCTCCGTGTAAACGATGCCATGGATGCTAAGTTAAACAGGCTATTGCTTTGTTTTAATGTCCTTCTGCTCCATAATTTTGACAGCCAGTGTGTGTGTGTTTATATGAATATTTGTAAGAAAATAAAAGGCAATTGACTGGTCTGACTTTTATACAGCTGGCTTAAAAGATATTCAGGGATTTATCCAAACATGAGTAAACACCATATTTGGAGATTCCCATTTGTAGGCAAACCCAACATTACATTATTCAGTTGCTTAGCAAATGCATAGCAGGTGCGTTTATCCAAAGCAACTTAGAAAAAACTTCTACACTTTCTATCCATTTATACAGCTGGATATTTTTTACCGAAGCAATTCAGGTTATGTACCTTTCTCAGGGGTGCAACAGCAGGACCCTTCCTGCCACTTGAACCTGCATGCTTTTGGTTACAGGTCCAGTTCCTTAATGACTAGGCAGCCTGCTGCTCTTAAGCCTGTGTTTGGATGGAGAATAGACATTTCATTGCATTCACACTCCTGTCACGGTGCACAGGCCAGTACACAGCCTGCAACTTGAACAGTGTGTCACCGACATCACGCAAGTGGTCTGTCATGTGTCTGTTGGGGCCCTTACTTCTGTCATCCATTCTCTGATATTTGTTTTGTTTGAGGAAAGTGCTTGCCATAGGAAAAAAGTTAAACCATTTATTCCAATTATTTTTGTATCATCCAATCTGAAAATTGTCAGTTAAATAGTCACTTTTAGATTTTTGTATTAGATCACAGCGTTCCCCCCCATTTTCAGCTATTAATGCAAGAGATTTCTCTTCATAATTTGTGGAAGTGGAGAAAGGTGTAGGCCAGTACACTGGCCCCTCCTGGTATGAATTTTCAAATGTAAAACTTCCACGTCTATTTGCTTTATTTGCATTTTCTTCACTGTGTTTTCTGAAATTCCTGTCTTGTGGAGCGAGAGCAACTTGTGCTTCAGCACGCAAATTATAAATGCCAGTCAAATACTTAGAATACAAGTGTGGAGCCTGTATTTTCATTTATTAGCGTGATATTCAAAATTTTTACAGAACCTTGCCCATGAATAAATTATTGGATGTCTGTATTTTGAAACTATTACTGACTGTAGATAATAAAAAACTAAAAGTGACTGGAACCTGACTAACATGGGAAATGCTTATGTGATGAAGTGGTCAGCGTGCGAAATTGTGGAAGTAATTTTTTTTTTACTTCAGTCATTTCAAATTTTATTTTTATTGTACTTTGAAGATCAAAAAAATGAAAGTTTCATAGATTTAAATAAAATATGATTATAGCTGCCTCTGAGGTTTTTACAAAAAAAACCAAAATAGATCTGATATCTGTACTATTAATTGATTGTGACTGGTAAAAGTGGCTTTGCATTTATGGAAAAAATGAACCCAAGCACAGGCAGCGACCCCATTTTTGGTCCCAGTTGTGTTTGCGAGGTGAGGAACCAGTGTATTTGCACGTGTGTCTGAACAGCACCGTGGTGGTGGGCACGTGAAACACGAAAAAGGCATATAGGACGTGGCTGCACAGACACTGCCTGAACAGGGGAACAGTGGCAGTAAAAAGTGAGCTGCTGTAGCCACTACCGCAGTTTGGATGGAGTCACTGCCTTGCATATTGTCCACATTTCATAAGGTACATAATTACAGAAAAAAGATACGCCTTGCTTTTTTCCTGTCTCTGCAGCTATATACCTCATTATACCTTTTTCCAGCTCTAGAGCAGGAGCTGAACAGCAGGCTGCTGAGTTCACTGAAGGGCCTGTTTGTGGTTGTGGAGGTCCAGTGCAACACGGCTCTCTGCTCCACACGAGACCACCGGCGCGCTGCAGATCCCGGTCCTACGTTCACCACTTGCCGCTGTTTAAAACCGTTTCACTCCTCTGTCCACATACCCTTGTTTCCCCTGGAGACAACTAACAACTCCGAGGTCATTCCTGCGAACCTTACTGGCGTTACTACTATCCATAGCTACCAATTAATGCCAACTGTCACTGCTGTAATTTTATTAGGAAAACAACGTGGTTATCTCCTTTTAACCCAGGAGTCCAGCTGAAAAGTAACAACGCTAATTTTTTTAAAAAACAGTTTAATGTCACTTTAGTTAAGGGCTTGATAAAAACAAGCCAGCCAATGAAACACAGATGAAGTCATTCCCTGATCTGTATGTAATATTGTGCCCACACTTTTAGGACATGATGCACTCCCAGCTGGACTTGGGAACTCAAGCACCAGTTTTGCACACATTAACTAAGGCTTGTATGGAGAGGGAGAGGGACTGTGTTGTTTCCCAGTGACAAAATCAGGGTTTCTCTCCTCTGGAAATACAGTTGTTCAGGTGGCCCATGTTTCTGGTTCTGCACAGGCGGTTCCATTGACCGTGTTGTTTTCGGGTGTTCCTACGAGCGTATAAATATCATTATAAATAACAGGTGTACAGATTGTTTCTATGATTACTCTTGTTATAAAATTATTGTTATGTTTATGAATGCATCAACAGGGAATTTTGAAAACTGAAAATGGTACGAAAAATAAAAGTTGCTGAAATAAAATTCATAAAGGTAGTTGAATCATGGTCTTTATTTAAAGTTTGAATCTTGCTTCTATTTTCTTTACAGCTCAACAGATAACACTTGTCTGACTTTTTCAGTCACACAGATTGTTTACAAATAGCTCGATGCCTCTTTATTTTGTATCGAATTTCGACTTCATTTGCTATATCCTTCATATTTTCAAAATTGACTGCGTTTTAGAATTTATTAAAAACATCACCTTGTATAGTTCACTCCCATCCAGCAGAGGGAGCACAACATCTGCGTTGGATACAGGTCCTTCATTTCTTTCGGGAAACATGATGGGACATTTCCCATTTACAGCCAGTCGTGTAATCGATGTTTAAATTGGAATCAAATGCCTTCATGAACTAAAAGAACAATCCGTTTGCTTCTATGTTTGTAGTAAAGAGAATCCTTTGAGCTATAAGGTTCCTCTGTCTGAATTCTATGATGTTTTCTAGGGCTGAAACAATATGTAACTGTTTAGAAATATTCCCTTGTGCAGTTTATGAGCTTCTGCGTATAACTGAACTTGTTGCCATGTTTTTCATAATATTTTTTACTCCCATCTTTTCCAAGAATCAGATACAAACAGTTTGCACCCAGTGGTGCATCAGTCTCAACTCACATTGTGATCATATGATCTGTTTGCACAATTGTTCAGCAGTTCAAACATCGGTAACAACACAGCAGTAAACCGTTACTCCATCATTATGAATTTCTACGGTAAGATTAAAAAAAACAAATGGCCAAAATGAAGAATCACTGTTATTGTGAGACCTTGTTGTTCTGGAGAAGACAGTGAGTTGTCCCACTGTTCAGCAGAGCACTTCATACCATGTTTTTAGGAACATTTCTTTCAATCTTTTCCACACCACACTCTCTCTTGCTGGGGTTATGACTCATTTACTGAATAAATAAAGCCGACTTTGCTACAATCACAGAGGGGCGACATATTTATCACAGGAAAGAATTAGCTGTGATTTGCTAGATGCCAGAACAGGAAATAAAAATTGGGGCCTTTTTCCCTTATTTGTTAGAGAGGTCTGTGGGAGGACCAACCGTATTCCATCTAATTTAGTCTGTGATAAGTGGCTTCACCCTGTTTATGAAAGAAATGTTTTTCACATAATATGTTGTACATTGGAAATTCTGACTTGCAAATTTCAGTGCATCTCTTTAGAATGGCAAAGTGCTTAAAAATTTAGCCACAAAATGTATTCATAAATTTAGCAAATGCAGCTCTTTGACACACGAAAAACTAATTTCTGTCCTCTTTGTCTCATGCTATGAATTTTAGGCCTCGCATTGGTTTTTTCATTTGTTCATTGCCCCCAGGAGCTGAGTAGCAACTTGAAAGCGCCTCCTGCCAGACGTCTCTGTCTGGCCTCCATGTGGAAGGGACACCAGTGTGGAAGCTGGATAGTACAGCAGTAAGGACACATGTAGCACTGCAGGTATCATAAAGAATGGAGCCAGTGCCTTGCATCTGAAGGACACAGGTTTGAGTCCCACCTCCTATTGTAGTACCACTTACCTACTTTGAATTGCTTCAAGGATACGTAAATTATTGTATAAATAGGTAAATTGCTGCAAGTAGTATAGCATACATCCTAAGCATTATTAAACACTTTGGGGACAGGCATCAGTTAAACGAATAAATAAAAGATTAAGGTTGCTGAATCAAGGCCTGGGAAGCACCCTGCTCCTTGGTGGAAATATGTGGCTGTTCAGATGTCGATGCGTTTACCGTAGTAAGTAAGGATAGACCGTAGCTGAAGGAGGCAGAGTTCAGCACCACGGACAGCTGCCGACTCCCTGATGCCTCGACTCAGGGCTCTGCCTCTCCTTGGGGCCAACAGCAAGAGAAGGCTACGTCAGCACAGACCTTGTGTGTGTGTCTGTCTGTCTGCGTGTCTGTCTGTCTGAGATGGCAGCTGAAGACAGAATGTTCCATACAAGTGCCCAAGCAAGTGTGGTCCCAGAGGGAGCAGAGAAGAACAATTCTGGGCTCTTACAGGTCTTTCTCTGTTGAGTTCTGGCTTTCCCCACATCTGGCCAGCTGTGAAATGCCCTTTGCTGTTGCGTAATGGGAACCCATTTCAGAATGAATAACGGAGTGTGTTGTTGCATCTCCACAAGTCATGTTCCTTGGGGATGTTGAGTGGAGAGAAGCGGCTGCTCACTGAGTGAGGGTGTATGCAAGGGCACATGTTTCCCATCGTGGTTAAGCATCTGCTCGTGCAAATGCTGACGTCCCAAGAGAGGCACCATTGTTGTACTAGTAAGCAAAATAGTAAACCTTCAGAAATATCCTGCTATACAGAACTACTAAGTTACTTGGTGCTGCCCAGGTCAAAAAGGTGCATCAGTGGAAAGGTAAAAAGCAACAATGAATTGTATAATCACCAAAATTTTAGTATATGCTGCATGTGACATCACCACTCCCACTTCTCCAGGCCTTGTCAGAGATCAAATTTTAAATTTCAAACTAGTGGGTGGCATTTGTGGAGTTTAATGAAATGGACTATGCAAAAACCTCAGTTAGGGTGAGGAATACCTGTGGGCCAAATTTCAAGTGTGTAGGTTGAAAAGGAAAGCTGTGCATAAAGAACAAACAAACAGACTGACAAATAGAGACTGAACTTTATAGGTATGGAGATATACAGGTTGTAACGCTGGCAACAGGAAGCAGACGAGTGCAGGCAGAAATCACCAAACTCGGTTTATTGTTGAAGGAGAGTCCAAAGTCGTTGGACCAAAGTCCAAAGTCACAAAGCAGGTGTAGGTCAAAACCAGAACACATTTGCACCACCATTTCTGTACACCAGAACAACACTGGTGTCTTGGCAATAAGGGGTGAGGCTTGATCGGTGGTCAGAGGGAAGCAGGGGTCGAATATGAGAAGGGCTAAAACTAGGAATGCTCGGTACGCAACGAGAGAACATTGGCAATACTTCGCAGAGATTGTTGGGAATCACAGGTGCATGTATACAAATGATGACACGAGGCACAGGTGCACAGGATTAGTGATCAGGAGGACTGGTGTCCGGAGCAGGGGGCGTGACACAGGTAAACTCCAGTGTGCCCGATTTCACTGTAACTCAGCTAAACTCTTAATGTGAGCCATAACGCAGCAGCACAAATTTGTCTGGGAGAAATCAAGAAATTTCAAGTTTACATATTGCCTGAATAGTTTGTTCCTGTAATGCGCTGCCGGGGCGCTGCAGCAAAGCGTAAGCAGGGGAATACAGTTTCGTGTGCTACGCTCGCTTTGTTTGTACGTTAGTGTAGCGTCTCCATTTTACTCTCATAAAAAAGTGAAATCCAGCAAAATGGGGCCAAAACATTAGCAAAAACTGTGGGAAAAAAAAGAAAGAGGATAATAAGGTTAAAAAGCTCACATCTCTGGACATGTGTGATCTCCTGCTGTGAACAGAGGGTTTGGTGTTCTGTGTGTGTACGTGTGTGTGTACGTGTGTGTGTACGTGTGTGTGTGTGCGTGCGTGCGTGCGTGCGTGCGTGCGTGTGTGTGTGCAGCATGCTGTTACAGTGTTTTAGTGATGTTTGGGAGAGTTGCTTTGGGGGTTTCAGATGGCCTGGGCACATTATTATTTTTCCTATTTATCATAATGCAACTTAGGTTCCTGATATACACAATTTTGGTTAGTGCAGCATGTTCAGGAATGAATTAAGGGCATGAAGGGGTGTTTATCTGTACATGAATTTATCTAAAATTTAAACGTTGGCAACTTTTGTTTCATCCCAGGCAAAATGCTTCCTTTTGCGGGTTATACCTCAGTACCCGAAAATAAGAACATTTTTGCGTTTTATTCATCAACCCTAATTATATATTATGGTGTTTATTGTGAACACTGCAGATGTTTGTCATGTACCCCATGGTTGTACCATGGGTATTACATCTCGGCCAGCATTGTTACTCCTTTGTACAGCAGTAAGGAAAAGTATCCAGACAAAAAGCTGAATAAGTAAAGCTGAATAATTTTCATCTGACCTTTATGTCTTATTGATGGTGATATTTGTAGCTGTAGTTTTCAGCTGTGTTTTGCTTGTCAGATGGTCCTTCACAGACTGTCCATAGCAGACCGGGACATCCAAAGGGTTAAGAATACTTGGCAAATATTCTTGAGCATAATGACCAAATCATTTTAAGTACTCTTGGAAACTTCCCTTCTGCAAGACTAACATTCCATAATTACTTGCCATCATTACATAGAATCCTGAATATATAACATTTTTGTGTGGGCAGAATAGAAATAAAATGACCTCAAGTGCAAGTTGTTCCAACATAACCGAAATAAAGGGAAACCGATGAACAAAATTTGAGGTCCTACTCATGTAAGAAGCCTCTTACTGGGCACCTATTACTGAGAAAGCATTTCTGAAGGATTTTAAAACTACTGTAAACTTTGACTGTCAGTTAATTCCATGAGATCTGGGTGAGAATTAAGTTTAAGATTTTCTTACATAACCGTTTTATACACGTTTAATACATTTTCTTACATAACTACAAAGTTGTCGTCTTTAAGGCAGCACTGTGGGGGTCAATGGGGCTGTGTGAAAACCCTCCTCTGTTCCGCCCTGCCTTTGACATTTAAAACAAAGCACTGCGGAAAAACACCAGCCCATAATACCAAGATACAGGTGCTCTCAGACGCTGTTTTATTTGTCGCCCGTTCAAAGACGGCAATGAGACACACATATGATGTGTTCGATTTTTGACGGACGAACACAGCAGCACCGTGAAGGCAGAAGCTGGAGAAATCCAGCACTTTCATCCGTCGCCCGTACAAAGTGAACAAAGTCGTCCCGCTGCTCTCGGGACAAAAGCAGAAACGATCCGGCGGCGCTGCCATGCAAGGACACCATCTGTAGGCGTCAAAGTGACCGCGGCCTCTGCCGCCGGGCCTCAAGCACCAGGGGCATGAGTCAGCTGTCTGAACGTGGCAGCCCCCCGGGGGGCGGTGGCGCTCTGCTGCGCATCATACAGCAGATCTGTGCCCTATAGAACCTCGCAGGAACTGATTGTGCGTCACATTAAAATGCGCCGCACAGGACCCTATACTATGACAGCTGAATATGTCCCTGAAATAGCGTTTCAAAGAGGTTTGGTACAATTTTGATCAAAGAGAAAAAGAGGTGCACAGATATTGGAACACATGCTTTTACATACCATTTTGTGGTAAGACGCAAGCCGTACAAGAAAATGATGTTATTAAACAGAGCCGTATTAACTGACATCACTTGCATATTGATTATTTATACATGGGAGGCATTAAAGTACATTTTCTCCCCTCCCGCTTGAAGTTTGCATCAGCAGTATCTCACTGGCATCCAGACGACGTCGCTTTCGTCTTTTCGCAGCTACAACTGTGGGCCAGTAGCACATAGCTTCATCCTCACATTTTTTGGTACCGCCAAAGTACGTTTGCTTTGAAATCATTGTTGTCTTTGAAAGCATTTTGAAATGGTAGAAGGAGATGAAGGACGAAAGGTCCGGCGAACTGTGACAGTGTCATTAAAACACAGTCAAAGGGCACGAATGCCACGTGTTGGTCTGCGTCACATCAACAAACCATAACTACCCATGCAGAATATTTTGTGAATGTGAACACAAACCTGTCAATATCTGTTATTTTTTGGGTAGCGGTTTATTTGTTTTGCACCCTGTGCTACATGTCCTGCGTTTTGTATTTTGTACTCAGTTAAGTTCCCCTCCAGGGATTAGTGAAGTTGCTATGTTATATCTTATCCTGTTCAGTCCTCTGCTGTCCCTTTCCATCCTATCCCATAAAAATAACAAAAATACGGATAACACACGTCCTGATTTATATGCAAACAGCAGTTCGACTTCAGTCATTTATCTGATGCTCTATGCAGAAGAAGGTGCCTATTGGTGTTTTGCAGTCTTTATCCCCGAGGAGGAGTGAGACACCGTGGCTTTTGAGAAGAATTGTTGACAGCTGTCCAAACTGCGCTCGGAGATCCTTTGAGGCTGAGGTGGCCCATTTTCGGGGTATGAAAGTGCATAAGTGGGAAATTAATCGTATCCGTCTGTGTTGTCAAGAGACCAAAGGTGTGTTTCTGCAGAGAATTCTCCCAAGAGCTTCTCACTGTGAATGAAAGTGCCAGGAAGTTGGACACCTTTGTCATCCTTTTCAGTTCTGTGTTTGTTACAGAGTCTGGACCTCCCTTGTTTTAAGTCGCCGAGGCTGAAAACCTGGCGTCTCCTTTCCTTGGTTTTCATTTTCTTTTTTGCATAAATTCATCATAACTATCACCTTTTCATTTTTTATCCAGCAACGCATTTTCAAAACAAGTGAAATGATTTTGTTCAATGGTATTTGGCACAGTATTTCTATAATGTCTATTTATTTAAGACTCCATGACGTTTATACTGACTTTACATGAGAATATGGATAATCACTTTAACAATGGCCTCCTGTCACAGCAGAAACAGACCATTTCTGGGTACAGCATATTGCTGTGAGTGTAATGAATAAAGAAGTTGCAATAATACCATTTAATTTCAAAGGTAAAGTGGGCCATGCTCATGAATACTTGATTTTTTATCACACATTTCTTGTAAGGCTTATATAGTTATGTCTGCATCAGATTACGTAAGAGACGTTACATACAGCCCCGTGCAGGGGATCCAGAACTGTGTGGATGTCCCTTGGCTTCATACGACTCTTCCCCTCACAGTTGTGCTCTTTTCTGCACTTATCTGTTCAGGTGCTATAATGGACTTGTTAATGTGCGAGAGACAAACAATTACCTTGCAGTGGAGTCCCAAACAACGTCTCATCGGTCTGGAAAACCATGACGAATCACCATTATGGTAAAGCTCTCTTCTACAGAACAGTTGCCCATTATGTATTATGCATTGCAGAAATGTAAACAGATATCGGACAGCGGACAATTACGGAAGGATATTTGTCGGAAAAGTCATTACCTGCCATGAATGTGTACTTGGGGTTTAAAAAATAAATACGGCCTGACACATGTGTTTGTTTAATATATACTATATATGCAGAACAATGTGGCATCCTCACATTCCCACCTACTCGCTCCCACACAGAATTACAGATTCGTGCTGCACATTTACACACTCCACGCAGACTGGCCTGGGTTGTTCTGCACACACACACACACACACACACATACACAGTAGCTCCCACTCAGAGTAACTTGCATGCTTTCCACAGTCATAAAGAGATGTGCACTTGGCCATTGGTCTGAACTACAGGCATGATGGTTAATATTAGCTGAACCAGCTCAGCCAGAGTGTTTTACAACATGTGGCTCACAAAGAGCCTTTGTCAGTGTGTCTTCTACGCCACTCTATATAAGCACTGGAGCATTTGTGCAAGATGTGACTTAATGTAGTGCAGATCTAACTCCTGGTCTGTTTTTACTGATACATGGCAGCACACATCTGTAGCACCAATGTGAACGGAAGTGACACCCCCACGGTGCACTGTGTTCTTGCTGTGTCTGGGCTGTCCCGGCCACAGATACTGTACCTTGTGGTGCCATCCTCCAGCTCCCACCACCGCCCCCATGTTTCTTACTAGTTGCTCCCACTCATTACATTTTTCTGAGACACTTGGTAGCCAGAGCAAGGCAACATGAGGGGGGGGGGGTTGGAACTCCAATACACATCGGTAAACACGTAGGCCTCCCCCCTAACAAAACTTACCACAAGTGGCCAAGTACAATGTTCCGGGGACACCAACTGGTACAGTGGTTAGAGCTGCTGCCTTCTACTTGAAGGATGTGAGTTTGAATCTTGCTGTGGTGCCCTTGAGGGGCACAGCAATAACCCTCAAGGTTATTATCCAGAGCAATACTGTATCCCAAGTGACATAACACTTTAAGTTATTTTGGGGAAAAAAGTGAGCAATAAATAAACACAAAATGTAATGTAAGGCTGGACAACAATGTCTGCCAGCCCTAAGCAGACGCTCAATCTGTCTAGGTAAAAAAAACAAAAAAAAAACAGACACAACAGATTTAAAAAAACAGATTCATTGAAAATTGGTGAGATGAAGTAAAACTGCAAACTGTAGCAGAGCACCACATTTAACCAAAAACAAACTGGTAAAATGTGTTCAAATCAAAACATAAAAGATAACCTCAAAGAAAAGGTCTACAAATGACAGCCTTGACTACAGACTTGCCATAAAAAAGCAGATGTCTAGATTCCTTCTGCCCAGAGCGCAGAAGCTCTGCATGTGTAATGAACTGCAGGAGCCCAAGACAGAAATGTCTGCTATCCTGCTCAGAAAATGGAAAAATGAGGAAAACACTTTGAAGACCTAATCCCACAGTTTTGCCTCCTCACACAGCAGCTGGAATGTAGCATCTGATAAGGTGACGCGAAAACGCCGGCAACACTGGGATGCAGTAGCCGTCGTCCCGCCGCAGAACGGAACTGTTCATTTACATAATTATTTTTATTATCTTTTCATTCTATTGCTTAGCCAGTGCTTTCATCCACAATGACTCTCCCTTTTGTCCGTTTACATACAAGCGGTGATATAAAAATATAAAATATATGAAGAATTTCTCCCAGTTTTGAGAAGGGAATAAAATTCTTAATATTTTCTTACCAACCTTGAGTTTTGCTGAAGCATTTCAGGTAAAGTGTCTTGCTTAAGAATTTGACAGCAATGATAAACAATAAAATGAAAATGAGTTAAAATGGAGGTCTGAGCTATCAGTATATTAACATGACCACTTTTAACAAATAGTACAAGAAACTTGTACTTTGCAACTATTTATTCAGCAAAAATGAACAGAAATGCAAGATCCAGACACAGAAAAATGAAGTACATATTAGATTTGATAATACGTGCTCCCTTTTTGCAAAAATAAGTGCATGCAAACATTTTTCATAACTGGCTATCAGTCTCTTACATGAACGGTGAGGATTTCTGGTCCACTTCTCTGCATTTCAGCTGCATCACATTTGAAACCTATCTTGCATTTGCAGTTCACTCCAAATCCACCCACAACATTTTAGTTGCATTTAAATGTGGACTTGAGTTGTCTTCTCCAAAAGTCTAGCTTTGTTTGAGCCATTCATTGTGTATTTGCTGGAGTCCTTCGGATCATCATCCTGATGGAAGAGTCGATTCTATTCAAATTCTTCCTCCCGTAAGTCTCTTTCTTATTGTTTGCCCATGTACACTGTCATTGACTGTGGCATGAGAGACCTGTAGATCCTTTGACTTTACCCTAAACTTACTGAAATCATCTTGGAGCTAGATGTCTTCTTTTCCGTCAGCACATGAGCTGAATTTTGTGGGAGGGTCTGCTCTTTAGAGACTGCTGGAATTTTTCCTTATTCATTCAATACCCTTAACCTCTTGTTCTGATCAGGGACAATTGAGAGACTATCACAGAATCACTGTGCCCTAGGCTAAAATACACACTGCTGAACACACCAGTCCTTTGCAAGGTAGCCACACACACACACACACACACACACACACACTATTCGCAAGAGAGAATCACCAATGAAGCTGAATTGCATGTATTTGGACTGTGAGTGGAAACCCATTCAGTCACAGGCAAAACATACAAACTCCACACAGATGCTGTGAGGCAACAGCACGACTCGCTGAGTCTTTATTCTGCCCCAGAATCAAGCCACATGTAAATGATCTTTTATACAGTAGAATGATGGCCATGCAGATCTTAAAAGGGCTGCCTGTCCTTTCCCAGACAGATGGGCATCAACAATTTTTCTTATTAGGTCTAATGTTGACATTTAGTATGAAATACTCCTGCTCCCCAGTGTGGTTATTTCAAAAGCAAGTCTTTCATCTTTGTATCAATCTGGGCCCTTTACGCTACCCCCTATTAACACGAAAATGATTTGCACCTGTTTGTGTGCCCCGCATGGAAATTATAATCAATTTACAAGGTGATGAAACTGGAAGATTGTTTGCTTTTTCATGCCCTAGGAAATTTAATTTTTGTAGAATTTTGTTTAAAAATAATTGCAGATAAATTTGCTATGTTTTTAAGATGTGGTCACTTCAACATCAAGGTCAAGATTATTGTCTTTTTTGTCAGTTTATTGTTATTCTGCAAACAGCAGAGAAGAAAATATAGTGTTTTTCTGGACCATGATGCATAATACACTAAACAGAAAACATCGGGGAGAGAGGAATTTATCTAGAAATACAGTCCATCGCGGAATGATACTGAGGAGAAGGTGTCCAGAAATGGCAAAGGTCAAAAAAACTCAATGTATAATATTTCGACTATGGTGCTGTTACTGTGTACTTCAGTAACACTTTCATAGTCTAATGTAACATGTAATGTGCATGTAAAGGGCCCAGTGAAACAAAGTCAGTGCTGTAATTGAAATATGGGTGCATACAGTACAGTGAATTATATACAAAATCCAGCAACTAAGGTGCCAATATGGCTTGATGAGAACGTTTATACAAAGGCTTTGAAAAGGTGGTGCTTCTGTGTCTTTATGGACCTAACAGTGGACATGGTTATTTCTGTTGGTGATAACCATCGGTGTTATGTGGTCAGTTTCTATGCTGTTTAGAGTTCAGCAGCCAGACAGCATGTGGTAGAAAGCTTTTACTGAGCCTGGTGCAGTTGGCCCATAAGCTGCAACAGCATCTTCCAGATGTCAGTGGTCAAAACAGAGGGTGAAGAAGGTGAGAGTGGGCTGATCATATAAGCTTTCCTGACACACCACTTGTTGTAGGTTGTCTGGATGGTGGGCAGTGAAATCCTAGCAATGGATTGGGCCATCATCACTACCTACTACAGAGCTCCCTGGTCAGAGGCAGTGCAGTTCCCATACCAGGCCGAGATGCAAGAGATCAGGATAGTCTCTGTAGCACATCTATAGAAGCTGGTGAGGACAGGGGCTGGAAGTCTAGCTCTTTTCAGTCTCCTCGGGAAGTGGAGATACTGTTCTGCCTTATTTACCAGGTGGCTTACATTATTTTTCCATGTGTGGAACACCTTAAAACTTTAGTTCTAAATAAACTTAAAACTGCAGAACTTTGCAGGTGGTGTGCATTCTCTTGCACATCATTGTGCATCATTGAATCTAGCACAACATGCTTTAGCATATTTAATGTTACATTTTTTTGTCTTTGATGAAAGTGCCTTAACATAAGTACCTAAGAAAGAGGGGGAGATAGGGCTGTCATTGTGCAACCTGCTGCTGTAGTTCCTTTGGTCAAAGTGCTTAATACAGTAAGAATACCCTGTTATATAAATGGATATATAACGGATATATGTACATTTGTTCATCTAACACTGCAGGGGGCCTTGGTAAGTAAAAGAAAACTGTACACTGTAAACGTTATTATATTCAGTACAATTTCATATAGGCAGCTGAAATACACCAAAAATAACAAAAATGCTGACAATGTTGTCTATGTTCTTTGACAGCTTTCTGTTCAGATTTCTTTGACAAAGATCTGTCTCCTGTCTTGTCAAAGTTTAATATGACATTAAAGTTACAACTTGCAGACATAAATAAAGCATGAAGCTATGGCAGAAAAACCATTTCTTGAAGGGACACAGTTATTACATATAGGTGCCGATAATTAATTTATTTCCTGTGTTTAGGAATCCAAAATGATGTCATTTAATGTGTTAAAAAACAGTTTGTCATATACAATATGCAGATTTTTATGCATGATGTGAATTTGTGGCTATAGACGGTTAGAGGGCCGGAAATTATGTTACAGTCATTTTATCTTCAGCTAGCTAGTCCTTCTGGTCTTCACACCCTCTTGAACTGACTGACTTTCACCTATTTGATATGCTGCTATGGTTAATTTATAGGGAAAAATTACCTGCTCCTGTATTTGAAATCCAGTAGCAGAGCTAGATTTAAGAATAGGCTAAAAGTTGGTATATACGGGTGTTTAGAATAGAACCTTGTTGCAATAAACTGTAAACATGCACAAATGCTATTTTCTAGTATGGCTTTGTAACATTTTTTCACCAATTTCACTAATTATTCGTGTTAAAATAATACTAATATAGAATAGTAATAGATATATACCCTGTTATTCGAGCTCCCAGGGTCTGAGTCCATGATATAATGAGTGTTGAGACATCTTGGTGCAATGAATGCAATCTGAGCGAAACTAAATCACATCAGAGAAGTATTCATATTTCACACGAGTGGGAGTGTGACACTGCATGGCAGCACTGCGCCAAAAACTGTGTTCTCAGGCTTTGCTTCATGTGGCCCGTGTTCAAATGCAGTTTGCACCTTTACGATTTTGTTCACTTCTATTCAGTCAGTAAGTATCCCGGTAACAATTGATCAGAGCAGCATTGTAGCATACATTACATTGTTTTTTTTTCCAATTTGATATTGTTTTCATTTCTTCATTTTTTAAAAAAGTAAGTCTGACCATCAAATATTTGTTGCTATTACTACTTATAATAAGAAATGGAATGTAATATATGGTGGTAAGTAAAAAATAACTACATATAAACACAGAAATGCATATTAATTGGCTCATAAACTGTTTGGTAATTAGGGTTTAGCATTTTTATCATATTGAAATAGGTATTTTACAATAGTAGGGATATTTGGGGGAAATTAACTGGGTGATTCTAATGAAGCCAGAATGGATCATAATTTTCCTCATAATAAATAATGAAAATTGCTTCTCTTTATCGGTATTCAAGCAATTTCTAGGAATCTAGGAAGGATTCAAGTAATTTCTAGCTACACTCAGATAGCAAGATATAGGTATATACATTTTTTACAATAGGATATTTTCATGCTGCACTATTACTCTCACTTTCATTTCTAAGTCTGTCCTCTTTTGCTTTTTGTTTTCAACACTCACTTTTTTGCTTGCTACTCATTGTACATAAAAAGTAACTTGAATGGAATCACAAACCACAAGATGGGAGAAGAAGCAAATCAAACATTTTGTTAAATAAAATGCAATCACTGATAGACACCCAAACACTGACTATGACCCACACAATAACAAATATGGTGCCTTGCAGTAGAATGACTAGCTGATGTTAATATGCAGCAGATGGAGCAGTCGCTGTTAGACATTAGGACCCAATGCAGGGACTCAAAAATAATATAACAAGGTTAATGAGACAGCCATACTAACTCCAGGGTATCGTGAATCCCATATGTTGCAAGTCAAGAACTACCTGTATGAAGAAACTATTCCATGATTGAAATCAGAGAATATAAAGTATTACACTACTGGAAATATTCCTGCATCTCATCTCACTGTCAGCCACTAGCACTGGAGTTGACATTGCGCATGACAGGACATGAGAGGCCTTGTGATTTTCCAAGCTTACACGAACAGGCTGTCTTTCTCTGCATTGATATGCTGCTGCAGTTCACAAGATTTATTCATTTTACTGATTTATTTAGCATCTACTAGAGAACTACTTCACAACATCTTCATATCATGTTTTCACTCCCCAACCTGGGGCTCCGACCTGAACTCAGAACCCTTTGGCAATACGGGAAAAGTGCATGAGAACAGGATTACCTTGCTCTGCTGTTCAGACTCAATACCTCCGTCCTGCACAATTTTTAATTATCCATAGATAAACAAAAATAACTAGTGGTATTAACTGGGTTTGTAAGATCTATCTATCTATCTATCTATCTATCTATCTATCTATCTATCTATCTATCTATCTATCTATCTACCAACCTACCCACCCACCTTACCTACCTACATACCTGGAGTGCTGTTAGTCCCCTTCTGGATTTCACCCATTATTACGTATTTGTCACACTGAATGGTTTCAGATCTTTCAGCAAAATGTATTTTTGTAAGATAAGGGGAACCAAGGTAAACAAATAACACCGTTTTTAAATGATTACTTCATTTATTTAAGGAATAAAGTTATCCAACACCCATATCATCCATGTGGCAAAAATAATTGCCCCCTTCATTACTCAGTCAGATTATTTACCAAATTTATTTGATAATTAGATTCATCTGATTTAACACAGTCAGGCTTGATTGCAGCCTGGTTGAATTTAAGCCTCACTATATACTGAATGTTACCATGGCACTGAAGTAGTCACCACAAAGTTTCTACATGAACACCATAACACCCTCAAAGGAAATTCCATCACAGATGAGAAAGAAGTTGTTAAAATATATCAGTCTGGAGAGGGTTACAAAGCCATTTACAAGACTCTGGGACTCCACTGAACCACAGTGAGAGCCATTATCTCCAAATGGACAAGTCTTGTAACGGTGGTGAATGATATGCCAAAATTAAACCAAGGGCATAGCAACAGCCCTTCCAGGAAGTCCCAAAAACATCCCAGAAATAGATCCAAAGAACTATTAGCCTCTCTAGCCTCAGCTAAAGTCAGTGTTCTTAACTCCACAATAAGAAACTGAGCAAAAATGGGATTTATGAGAGAGCAACAAGGCGGAAACCACTGCTATCCAAGAATAACATCAATGCTTGTCTTACAATTGCAAAAAAACACCTGGATGATCCCCAAGCTTTTTGGTATAATGCTTTATAAACAGACTATTCAAAAGAGAACCTATTTGGACACCATAGGTCCCATTATGTCTGGCATACAGCAAATGCTGCATCTCACAATAAGAGCGTCACTCCATCAGTCCAACTTTGTGGTGGTAGTGTGATGGTCTGGAGGTGTTTTGTTGCCTCAGGACCCAAACAATTTGCCATTATTGAAGGAACCATGAATTTTGTATATCAGAGAATTCTTAAGGAGAATGTCAAGTCATCTGTTTGTAAGCTGAAGCATAATTGGGTTATGTAGCAGGACCTGAAATGAGCAGTTCATGCTCAAAAACATACTAATGTGTCTGAAATAAAGCGTTTCTGCAAAGAACAGTGTGCTAAAATTCTTCAACAATGATGTGAAAGACTGATATCAAATTATAGGAAGCATTTGGTTGCAATTACCGCTGCTATAGGTGGTGCAACCAGTTATTATGTTTAAGTGAGCAATTACGTTTTTTCACAGGGGTGGTATAGGTGTTGGATAACTTCGTTCCTCAAAATAAATTAAGTTATAATTTAAAAACCGTGTTATCTGTGTGCTCAGATTTACACTGTCTAATATTACAAGATGTCTAAAGATCAGAAATCATTCGATGTGGCAAATACGCAATAACAGAGGAAATCAGGAAGCAGGAAAATACTTTTTCATAGCATATCTATTGATCTATCTATCTGTTGGTCTGTCTGTCTAGTTTTGCCTCTCAATATTATTTGGTAAGATTTTGTTTCTAAAAATGCAAAACACTAAATGTAATGTGAAACTATTTTAAACATTATGAATTAAAACAAGAATGGCTTAAATGACTGAAAATTATTTAGAAATAACGGGGCTAGTTGACTTGACCTGTAAATGTACAGGTGGATTACTGAGATAACCGAGAGAAATACATGAAAAAGAATCGTATTCACTCTACCTTCTTCCGCTTATAAGAGCTTCCTTTCCTAACATTCCTCCTTCCCTTAATGCCACTCCACTTGGTTCAGTCTATATTTGGCTTCTCTAATTCCTTGTCCTTTTCTCTCTACTGAGGGGTCTGCATATGGAGTATAGGCTGGTGCAGGATTGCTGTTGTCAGTATGTAGGTACGGGCAGAGGGTATTTGCTGAGTAACCTGTGTGTGGGCATGGTGTGAGTAATGGGGGGTCAGTGAGTGCTTTGCATGCGGTGACGCATTTGCTCTTGTGATTCCAGTGCTCTTTAATGTCACCCCACCTCCAGCACATTTATACTGCATCCCTACCAAAGTACGATCCCTTTTCTGAGCAGATCCCTGCTTGCTACTTCAGCGTATCTCTTGTCTTTCAATAAAATGTTGAACACAAAGAAAGGAGGGCCATATGCAGCGGGTGTCTTCGGAATTGGTTATTAAATTGAGCTTGAAGCTGAAATGGTTCAAGGTTTGTGCAGTCATTCAGGGCTATCATCTAATCACATTACCTTTCCATCATGACCCCGAACTGGATCCAAATCGTTCCTTTAATTTACTAAACTCAAACTCAAAATAGTAGCTCAAATCATCTTAACACCCTGGAGTTTCAGTTCGCTTTTTTATTTTCATAATCTTGTTTCTCTAAGCACTTAGCTACATTTGCATGACTACATTTGGATGATAGTGTTTATCAGTATATGTATAATGTGTAACTATGTGTGGGTAGCCGCACGTGAGCAATTGTGTGTTTTTGAGTGTTTTTGCATACGGTGGGGGGCAATTTTTGGCATTCAGAATGTGAGCAGCAGCTGTTGAGTGACCAAAGGCTCCTCTTCTGAAAACGAATGAGAAGAAACCAATGTGGGAGGGTTTGAAACACGAGAGTGCTTTCGGAAAGCAAATTGCTGCCTGGCTAGCATTAACTGTTGGGTCCTCCTCCTCCTTCTCCTCTCTCCGCCATGCTGTGCCTCTGTACAACTGGAGTCACAAGCCTGTGGCCATGTAATTACAAACAAGAGGAAGCTGGAGCAGAGGAATAAGCAATAGATATACAGCCGACTGGAACCAAGGGACACAAAACAACATCACGGACTATATGTAACATTATACACAGCAGCCAAGCTGAAACCAAATACCCCCATGAAACTATGGGGGATGAACAGTGTTGGTCATGTCAATTAAAAGGGAGGAAGGAAACTAGAGAAGGATCAAAAAGGACTGGGGTGTTCCAAAATATATGTATGGCTTATTCTATTATTGACAAAAAAGTATAATCTGAAGTTTTGGAAGTCAGAAAACTCTCAAACTATATGACCCATAGTGAATCATCAAAGACAGAGTACACTGTCAGAGTATGAGTATGTTTTAGGCCACTGACCACTGATGCTAGGTAGTCTACATCAGTTCCACTAGTAAACAAAGGATGAAATTCCCCAGGAACCTGAAGCATGTCCTGCTGGTGGTTTAGTATACAGCTACTCTTCAAAGCCTCCCGAGACACTTTCATTTTACAGTTAAGGATCATGCCACACAAGGACCCACTGACAACTGACTGTTTTTATAACTGTTATCTGTTGGTTTCTGATTTTGTTTCTTTGGTTTTATTATTTATTCATTGTTATGAGTCTTAAAAATGTTTTATATCATATGTTCTATGTGTCCAGCTGCTGTATGGGGAATTTCCCTGGATCAGTGAAGTCCTATCCTATCCTATCCTATCCTATCCTATCCTGTGCTATCTTACTCTATCCTATCCTATGACTGAACAATTGCAACCTGACAAAGTGTCCCACACATTTCACATTTGTTAATATTGACCAATTTTTTAAGTACAGGGCAGCCATTAAACGTTTTACTTTCACTAGAACTTCTTAGAAGCCATAAATTATATTCTTCTAAAAAACAGCCCTCATTGCAGCCATTAAATAAATAGGCAGGAAGGGAGAATGATAGAGAGATAGGGAATGAGGGAAGGAATAACTTTTCAGATGAATAATTGAGACTGCTGTGAGGGAGAGCCAGGATTCACATCTCTGTCTCTCTCTGCAACATCCCTCTCCCCTCCCTTCACAGCCCTCTTTTTGGCTTCTCTGTTCAGAAGTGGAGTGTTCCGTTTCCTGCTGCCTAGCAGCATCAAACACGTAGGCAGTTGTACACATCCAGCCTTAGGGTCAGGATAACTCTGCTATCCACCACTGAGCAGTCGTGCACCTCCACCATCCAGAACTGGACAGCCCTAGACATCAGGCCCCATGCTTAGAGTGCTACTCTGCTATAAAACACTGGACAGTTCTATACACCCAACACACACAGACACGTACCTCAACTATCCATCACTGTGCTATCCTACACACCAAATAACATGCTATCTTATAATTCTAATAGACATCACTGGGGTATTTTTCATACTCGACATCACAGTCATATATCCCCAGTATCCACCACTGTGTTACCCTACGCACCTAGTCTTATGGTGTCCACCTCCAGTGTCTAAAACACTAGACTATTATATACACATAAATGTGCCAGTCTGGGTCATGGAGTAGGGTACTTTATTAAAGATGTTGACACAATGGAGAAGTGTTTAAGAAAAATAATATGCACTTAAAATGAAAAAAACACCTATTCAACAACTATCCAAATGAGTGCCTGTGCAATTTCACAATTTTCATGCTTCGTTTTCAAGCTGATGATACTTAAGGGGGTTTAAGTGCAGGTTTTGAACTCCATGTATCTTCAGCAGGTGATATGTGGAGAACTGGCAGACTTTTCTTTTCTTTCAAGAATATAATTTTTCAAAAGCCAGTCCAACAGGTAGTTAATCATTTCAAAATACAGCTGTGTGCTGCATGTTCAGTGAACTAGAGTACATTGTGAAATCCAAAAATAGTTGGTCAATGAGCTGAGATGTTCTTCTGCTCTCACAGAGCAGCTGTATTTGTTTCATGGGGGCTAAACAAGGGTGGGGTGTGGGTGGCCATGTGGGAGAGAGAGAAGGAAGTGGGATGGATGCAATACAGAGGGGAGCAGGTGGATGGTGCAGATGTGGACGATAAGACTGTGATGGTGAAAATCAGACAGGGAATGGGATCGGACTATAGAGGCATCATAACACAGTGAAGGTGTGAGGGATGGGCCACAGGCAAAGATGTTTGGTAACCACCTCCACTGATACAGTCTATATATTAAAGTATGCAAAGGTTTGAGATCAGTGTCATTAATATACTGCTTTCTTTTTCTAGTGAGCAAGTTGTATTTTAGGTCCTACCTTACATAGCCAAACTTATATACTTATAAATGCAGTGATTACAATGTTCTATAAGGCCATTTTTTGTATTAGGTATAACCAATGGACAAGTGTGCATGATATAACAGGAATATACAAGCGAAGCCATAACATTCATCCATCTGTCATTAACTATTTGTCCCGGTCAGGGTCCTTGTGGTCTAAAGCCTGACAGATGAGCAAAATACGTATTATCGTTTCAGAAAAACTAACAACCCCTACTGTTTTTTTAATTGGTCTGCTATGATGAATCCTTCACTTCCACGCTACGCCCACTTTCAGAAAACAACACTCCTGGTGATGCAGTGTGCTGCATGTTGACACCCCTGCTCTCCACAGAGCTGATGCACCCCGGGAGCACTGTGACAACCAGGACCCATCCGTCTGCACGGGACTGAGTCATCTCCCGTCCACATTCCCCCCTCGCCACAGGGTGACTCCAGACTTTTTCACTGGTAAGCAAGAACCAGATGGTCCTCTTCATGATCAGAAGGCTAAAAATACAGCACACTCCATTCAGCTGAATGTTTTCATATCTTCACTGGCAACTATGTCATTTTATGTGCAAAATTACAGTGGATTCATAGCATAGGATGTTCTGGATGTGAGAGGGGTGATGAAGAAACAACAGTGACAGTGAAAAAGTTTTATTTTACTACAAAACTTCAGATGCACGTTGTCCTTTGAGCTGTGGCACATAGGTGAGATATTTCATAGATCTGTATAACAAGCATCCTTCCCCAAGAGGATGAAGGCTGTATATGAGTGTCCATATCCTGTTTTAATACATCTCCTTACTTTTTCTGTTGTAGTAAACACTGGTGTACCTGGTCAGGTGCTCTTCTGACTTTTCATATGCTGCTCACTCACATTTTCAAATTTCAAGTGGAAGGATATTTTAAAATGTCAAAGGACTCACTATCTATAGTTCTCTCACTGACATTAATTTCTGGCTATTGATTATGAATTTTTTGTGCACGGGGAAGCAAATTTTATTAAATAAAAAAATTAAAAGCATGAATCTCAGTTCTATGATAAAGTACATCGGTGTGTGTGTGTGTGTGTGTGTGAGTGTGAGAGAGAGAGAGAGAGAGAGAGAGAGAGAGAGAGAGGAGATCGGTCGAGCGAGGTGCGGCCATTCCGGCTCTGTCCAAGCAATCTTTTCCAATGAAACTCCATGGTTTGTTAGGTCCAAAATGGCCGAGACAGCAGTTTGGTTTCCGACCATGTTCCGTTACACCGCCTTCTGTACTTAACGTAAGAACGTTAGACGATAGAAAACGGCACATCCTTCCTGAGTCACGGAAAAGTGGTGAAGCTGCGCCACGGCTCTCCGGGTCTCCAGTCGGAGGGATGACGAGGAGTACGGCGTGATCCAGCTAAAGGCACCAAGGCAGCTCTGCAGCTCGGCACAATGGCGGAGAGGGCGGCAGGTGCAGCACAGGAAGTCCAGCGGAGCCCAAGTGGACGCACCTCACGAGCTCTTTCCTCCTCAGCGCTGGACCCCGTATCCTGAGCGAATTCAGGACGTTTTGACTTTTATTAATTTTTTGCCACCAGTGTGTCGCAGGAATAAATTCTAAGAAATACCCGAAGACAGAAGAAGTGAAGAAAATCTAATAAATATAATTAAGTATTCGTTTTAAACTGATTAACCGCTGGAAAGGGCGCGACCGCCAGGGATGAGACACTCACACATTGACAGAAATGCGTAGAGTTTGTGCCTAATTAGTTCCTTGATGTGGAAGAATATATTGAATTGGCAGCATAAACAGATTTATGTTTTGAAGAGTCGAAACTCCAGTAAAAAGTGATTATGCTGTGAGACTTGTTTCTCGATTGGTGACCGGGGGTCTTACAGCCCGGCCGCTGAATCACCGAGGAGGAGCCGCGCTGGAGCTCGCGCACACAGATTGAAAAAAAAACCGAGACGCGAGACGGGGAAGCCCGGATAACCCGCAGAAAGAGCCAGAAACAGTGTTGCGCACAGCTCAGCTCCTTTAAGGGACGAATTTTGCCTCGCTTGTTCTAATTCGGCCACCTCAGGATCTCTGCTGCTTCTGGAGCAGGTGCTGAGGAGGAGGAGGATGAAGAGGGATTGGGGCGGCTGATGCTTTCAAATAAAGCCCCTTCTATCTGTTTCCCAGTAGCTCATTGCCACTGGAAAGGCAAAGTTGCACTGTGCTCTGTGAAGTGAAGGCAGAGGGGTTGCGGAGTCCGTGTGAGTGTGAGTGTGAGTGTGTGTGTGTGTGTGTGTGTGTGTGTGTGGCTTCGCGGGCAGATGAGTTGATGAGGAAGGGAGCTCCCGTGGGAGCTGCGGGGGGCTAGGTGGGCCTTACCGCACGCATCTTACACATTCAGCACTCATCTTTGCTGGGGGGGGGGGCGCCTTGTGTCAGGAGATGACTAAATAGGCAGTGTGTGTTTGAGCGGGTGGCACAGCAAGTGAGTGCGTGTGTGTGTGCTGTACTGTGTGGATGTGTGAATAACTAGAGAAGATAGAAGATGGACCAGGCGTTGAGGAGTAGAGCCTGAGAGGCATATGCTGCTGTCGTGGTGCAGAGGAAACCTTTACAGTGCAGGGTGTGCAGCGGTGGGACAGGCCTGGGTGACATGACAGAAAGATGGAGGAAGACTTCTCTGTCCATAGGGGAAAAACGGTGCTTCCCCTTGATGGAGGCCCGCCATTGATAACACAGAACCCGTGTGACGTTTTTCAGGTCTTCTGTCTTTTGTAGTCACCTATTTTCTTGTCCATTTTTTTCCTCTGTGGGATGGTTTCAAAAAGCTTGTTTTAGATTTTTGTGTCAAGGATTCATTGATGGACTCATTATTCAAACCCAAGGGGAAACTGTGACAGCCTGCCCTGCTGGAAGAATAGCTGCTGGATGAACAAGTGCGATAGAGGCATAGAAAGTGATAAGTCCATCTGCATCTATAAAATGGATCATTGACTGCGCAGCTCTTGTGCATATCCCATTTTTTTGACACTTGTCTGTCTTAAAAGTTTACTGAAGATGTAGGTGAATTAGGGTTTGGCAGAGGAGCAAGCAAAGGGACACAACCTGTCACCTTTAACATCTCTCACTTGTTTCTGTAATTCTGACTGGATGTTTTGCCCAGGACTTGCCTTCAGAATCCCTTCTGTCAGATGCATCTCTTCACTGTTATTTACCCAAAGATCTCCAATGAGTGTCAAAAATGAAAGACTGACACATTAAGACATCTATTTCACAACGTTGTTGCCGTCACCCATTGTTGCTGTCAACCCAAACCTATTTTTTGTGGATCTGAAAATGAATCCGGTGTAAAAGAACTGAACAAACAGATTGGGAGACTGACTTGACCGGTATTTTGATCTGTGTGCGTCATAAACCCAGAAACGTTGATTTTGAAAAAACAAAAAGTAAACCTGGATGTGATTTATTTCATTGTATGTCATAGGGGGAGTTAAGTAAAAGTTAAGTATATATATATCTGTAATTTCATTTCAGCCCCTCTCTAGCTTTCCTCTCCCCCCCCACTAACTGTCAGTGGTGGGGGGGACGAGTTCTTGAGGCCAGCTTGAGTAATCACCTGTTTAGTTAGCTCGGTGTGAGGCTCCTGATCATGGATGCAGGTCAGGGTAGCCCAGAAAGCCCCAACCGGGCTGTTGAGTATTTGCTGGAACTCAATAACATCATCGAGAGCCAGCAGAAGCTCTTGGAGTCACAACGGCGCCGCATTGAGGAGCTGGAGGTCCAGCTTGACCGTCTGAGCCAGGAGAATAAGGACCTGCGGCTAGATCGACACCCACGCAGCTCCGAACCTAGTGCCCCAACCCATCAGAACCCACTCACCTCCCACAACAGCAATGCCAACCCTGTGCCACCACCCCCTCCTCCGGTGCCAGCTCGGGATCGGCGCACACACACCCGACTGACCCGAGGGCTCTCCTGTGGATCTACCCCAGTGGAGCGGGAAAGGGAGAGGGAGCGACTGAACCGGACGGACAGCTCCAGCACCAGCCCAGCCGCCACTCTGCGCAGACAGTGAGTCCCTCGTACTCGTCATTACACTTGGATTCTGCCATACTCACTGGGCCAAATGTAGAAACCAGTTTTAACTAAATGTTCCTATTTAGACATTTTACAGAACACTAGATTTTACCTGTGATAATAGTTATTGGTTCATGTTTATCAAACTATAGGTTAAATAATTACCGTGACGCACTCTACTATTAAAAAGCGTTTCACTCAATCAGCTGAATATTTAGCAAGATGAGTTTCAATATTAGATGGAAAACCAGACACAGTACATATACCCACACACAGCAGGTCGCACGTGTGTCAGCTGAGCTGAAGGGAACGATGATTAGTATTCCTGACCACTGGCAGACCTCCTGATGCCTGCGAGAGGCACCATTCCACAGTGGTCCCCATTAACAAGGCGGCATCCCTCTGCCAGCGTGGCTCTGATTAAAGTCTTTTGCTGTCGGAGTCTGCTTTAGAGAGTCCTGTTCAGGGTTGCTGTCTGACCCCTGGTTCTCCCTCTACCCTCAGCCCACATAAGGCAGAGAGGTAGTGATTGTTCACTGTTAACATCAGTAAGCTTAAAAACCAGCAATTATGGGGAAGTCAGCAGCAAGGGGTTCTGCTGTTAGTATTCTCATCCACTTGGTATTGTGTGTGCAGAATGTGTTTTTGTGTGTCTGCCTAAATACGTCGTGATATTTGCTTACTTGTAAATGGACCTCTCTTCCAATCACTTAGCACTGTTCTGTTGCATTAATCTCTGGTGTGATGATAGCCAGACACTACAGGACCAGGGATCTGACTGTCTCATCCTTGCTATTCTCTGTGAAAAAAGCAGTGGTTACAATGCCCATGTTATTCATCAGTTGCTGTTTTTACATACAGATGGGTAGCAGAGAACACTAAGGCCACAGAAGACTAATGTCTGTTTAAAAAAGTGACAATTTCCATATCCATTTGGACAGGCACAAAGATTTCTTCTTGCAGTGTGTAGTCCCTTGGGGCAGCTGGTAGCATAGTAGTTATTTTGTGAAATTTTGTGAAAATTCCTGGGCTAGAATATGCTCTCCTGCTGTGGTACCCATGATCAAAGTACTCATCCTAATATCTGGTTATGCGCATGGGTCAATAATTGTATCTTATATAAACTAAAAATTGTAATTCAATTTGGAGAAAAACATCATTATTTATAATAAGTAATAAGTATAATAAATTCTAAGTGGCTTAGTAAATAATGATGTAATTGAATCATTTTCAGCAGTCTATGTGGCAAAGTGGTGCAATACAAGGCTGTGTGAAAGCTAGTGTTTAAACTGCAGCCAAAACAGTCATGAAATCCAAAAGTCTCATGTCTCTCTTTTAGAACACTCTCTTGCTGTGTGTGTGTGCGGGTGCATACTCGTGCTGTGTGCCTTTGGTTTATGAAACTTTGCATGTAGGTTGATAATGTGTAGGGGCAAGGTAGTGGTTCATTTTGTGTAGGAGAGTGATGTTTTCAATATGCCGTTGAGAGTAAGATTGTCGGTGTGTGTGTGTTTATATGAGCCCCTGTGTGGGTGAGAAATATGTCAGCAAGAGAGAGAGCCCTTGCAAGCCATATACATTTTACTTTTTCTGTCAAAGTGGAAGATACAGTAACTAAACACCTTCTGTTTGCTCACATTCAGAGTTTTCTCTCCTCTCCCTCTGGGTAGTTGTTCTCTCTGCCTGGTTTGGAATGACAAGACAGGCTGGGATCCTCCTTGTTATTGTACCACACTTGCATAACTTCTGTTGCATTTAAAGCTATTCTCTGAATGCTGAAATAAAAGGTTTTGCTTTGGCTGTGCCCCCCCCCCTCCTGTTCTTAAAGAACTCTGTTTCAAGAAATTCAATATTTTATATTTGACCAATATATCTATGAGTATTCGGGTTTTATGTGCCATACAGTGTTACTGTAGTTTTTTAATACATTCTTTTACGATTTTAATCCTGCTGTAAGGCTGTTCTAGCTCTGTATCTGACTTTACTGCATAATGTCTGTATGTCTTCAGTATACTTGTGGACTATATGACAGACCTCAAGTTGTTCGCTTTATGTATAGAACCTCTGTGTGTGTGTGTGCGTGTGTGTGTGTGTGTTTGTGTGTGTGTGTGTGTGTGTGTGTGTGTGTGTATGTGTGTGTGTGCTAGGTACAGGCGGTAGGGAACACCGTTATTGCTAACAGGTATATTTCTTATGTCCTTCTTACAAAAGTACCTTCTCTTACAATTTTGCACCTGTCGCCTGTTGATCAGCCTCAAACCTTTTGATAAAAGTGATTTAAAAGGCCAATCTGCAGAAGGGACCTGGGGTGTCAAATGATGCCACACAATTACTCCTCAATAAGCCCCGAGTCCAGCAGCAACTAAGGATTAATGACAAAGATGGCTCAAGCCAGCATAACCTGGGGAAGAAACAGCAAAGAACAAGACCAGAAGAGACAGCCCTGTTTTTTGACTCCAGCTATCCTTTTATTAAGATTTTAGTTATCTTTGTCTTTTACTTTATAATTTATTTATTTTTAATTTACTTTAAGGCTGAAATTGACTGACTAAGCATAGTTTAAAGTAACCATTTATGTTTTGGGGATAAGCTATGGCTATATATATATATATATATATATATAAATAATAAAAAAAAAATATATATATATATATATATATATATATAAAAGAACATCTGTTGAAAAAAGGACGTGGTTAATAGTAAGGGTGGTTTCAGTTAATGAATATTTACAAAAAATGTACTTGATATGTTATCCATTCATCCATACATCCATCCATTATCATTAACCACTTACGCCTGGTCAGGTGGTCCAGAGTTTGGTACATTACCGTTGATTAATTCCACTGAGATGTGTTAAATGTATGCTGCATTATTCATCTACTTATCACTGTTTTGTCACTGCATGTGTTGCATATGTACATACATGTGTCACCTTTGTGTTTGCATGTTGTATGCTGCTGAATTTCCCTCTCAGATTAATAAAGTTTCATTCATTCAGTTATTCATTCATTAGTAACCCTCTGATTTATATGACATGAGAAAACTTGATTGTGATTGAATCTTACTTTCGGAGGAGTGTGACCTGCTGCGTGTTGGTACATTTCCTGCATGTGTATGCTGTATTCAGATTTCTGTTATTTTGGATACAGAACGACAGAGGACACGAACAGTTTTGTAACTGGCAGCTTATGACGGTGATAGTGGGTGACTGAGAATTCCCCCATAGCACTGTAGGTCTGATGGTTGGCTGGGTCTGAATGTCACCTCACAAAACCAACAAGTTGAAAAAGCAAGAAGCACTAAATTCACACTTAAAAGTTGAATGCTCAAAATGTTTGCTTCATGTGAAAATAAACATTGTGCTGCTGCCAGGGGTAGTAATTTTTTGAGGCCAAACCTGGTTTTCCTCTTTCATACCTGAGGCTCTGGTCCTGTCGTGGGGTGAAGGATAAAGAAATGTGTGAGAGCTGAGTAGGTGCATCCACACATTATGTGGCTGTCTTTAAATTTGTGGGAATGAGATTAATTCTGGGTTCTATTTTAATTTAAAGAAGTAAAGGAGAGTTAAATCTGTTACATTAGGAACAGTAGTTTACAGATTTATTGATAGCTGAGAAGGAGGAGAAGAAAAGCAATGTGTTTGGCCAAGAGGCCTGGAGGCTTAGGAGTGCAATACAGCCAAAGAAGAAGGAGTGAACACAGCAGTGAGGGAGTGGGTGGCAGAAATGGAGAATACAGATGAACAGCAGTATAAAGCAGTCCCCATTTAAAGCGCTGGCTGGGCATACCACCTTGTCTGGGGCTCTGTGCCTGTGAGAAACAGTGGGTACATAACTGAGCAGAGACCCTGGGGATTCAGGGTGGCCATGGGTGCATATTTTGCTTCACAAGCACAAAAGCTAAACAGCATCTGCTCTGCATCTATTTGACTTTCTGCAGCAGGAGTCACTGACCTTGACATGGAACTGTGTTTGCAGCTCAGTGCCAGGGCTCGGACAGCAGTGGGAACAGCAGTAGTGATGTGACTACAGCAGACATACAGGTCTGTTTGTCTAGTTATATAGAGACATTCATGGAGCCAGCAACCTATTCCTATGGAAGCAATTTTTTCAAATGTAACAATGTTTTGCAGAAACCTGTATAAACAGCTTCGAAACAAAGTAGGAGACCAAAATGTATTGTGGTTAGATTGAGTATGCTATGGATTATTCTAGCAACTGTACAGAATCCAAACGTGATCCATTTACTTCATTTTCAGTTATGTAATGGTGTCTCAGTGTGTTTGTGAGATCTCACATTTTCAAGTGGTGATTGAAACAACTTAAAGTGACAAGCAGACAGCTCTGAATCTCTAGCCTCACTCAGTAGCAGTCTGAGCCCCTGCCTCCCATGGTGGGCCCTGAAGGGTTTTGAGCAAGTTCCAGGGATAAAGAAAGTGCCCACGTCCCCGCTGACCCTCCCCTGTCTCTCCCTCAGTGCCAGTTATTAATAAGTAATATCTATTGGCCATTTATATGGGTATTAAATGCAGTGATGAATTAGTAATGAGGCCTGGGCCATCCTACTCGTTCAGGGACTGTTTTAGCTGACCCCCTGGCTCTTTGTGTTATTGTGGGCAAGCATTTATTATCCTTTCCACTGAGTTTATACTTTTCTCTGCTGTTGTCTGTGCTGCCAGAAATGCTGTCCCTTTGCTAAATTGCTTATGCCCTTTTTTGTGTCTGGTGCAAATTCCTTTCATTTTGTCTTTTTTTAAGTAGGTAACTCTTATTTAGTATTCAAACAGTAATTTCACAACAGGGTTTTTGTGTGTAGGTGCTGGAAGTAGTGGAGATCAATGTGTTTTTAATGTTCAGACAATGAATTAAATTATGTGGTGAGCATTAAAATAGGAAATACAGTCTTTGCTAATTTGATTTTATCTGAAGTTTCTTATACCCACCTTTTTACCTGACTTAATTTTCAGACTGTAATATGTGAGTTGAAAAATTATTTGAAATATTTGGTTGAAATAAAAACATGCATAAAGAAGATGCATAAAAAGTCTAAAACATGCATTAAAAGATATCATTGTATCGCATGTTTTCCATTGCCAAATTTCTTTGTCAAGTCCAGCTCAGTTTACAGTATTTCTCTCTCCTTTTCCCACTTTCCTGTCCCCATCTTTCTCTTTCACCTCCATATATTCTGCTCTCACTTGCCCCAGGTCAACAGCCTCCTGTATCATTGTCCTGAAAGGCCTGATTGTTTCTCTTGCTCTCCCTGGTCTGCCTCCTCCATTCTCTCTATCTCTTTGTTTTCTCCCCTCTCCTTCCTTCCTCCCCTCCCTCTATCACTCTTGCCCCCCTTTGCCCTCCCTCTTGCTGTGCAGACAGATGGTATACCACTAAGTGATCTTGTTTTTTTTTCCTTCTTTGAGTCATGGGTATCCAGTTTGCTATCTCTCTTTCCTTAGCAGACTGTGTGTGAGCATGTGCAAGGGTGTGTGTTACAAAGAATGCCGAGCTGTATTTTCGGTGCGCAGGACAGCTCCATCATGGTTTTGTCCTTTCCCAGCTCTATGACCCCCCATGACGATTACGGACATTAACCACCCCATAAATTACATGGTGCGCTTGCGCAGCGCCACAGCTTGTGCTCCATGCCCGGATTCTGCTAGGGTTAGCAAACAAATCAACCTTCTTTTTGAAGTCCTGCAGTTTACCTCATTCTCCCATGCCTTCATGATCAAATAGTGCCGCTTCCCAGTTTCTACAGAGAAACAACCTTCTACATAAACTGTTCTGGCTCCTTGAAACGAAGCTGAGAAACTATGTTTTACAGAAGGAAAGAAAAAAAAATTTTACCAGGTTCTGAGTCAGCTGCTTCCATGTCTGTGAGATGTTTAAGCCTATAGTACAGCTACAATCCAGCAAGGTGCCATCATCAAATAGAGAGTGGTCAAGAATGGCCCCTGTGTCTGTGCCGCACCTTAGTTACATACACCGCAATGCTCGTCCCGTTGACCAGCCATATATATACACCCACAGTTACTGACAGAACCAGGAACGTGTGTCTTTTTGTGGTTTCCACTCCCTCAACTGAGTAATTCATAACAGAACTTATACAAAATAAATGGCCATTAGTTTGCCTCAGCTGCAATTTTATTTCCATTTACTGAGTTGAACCTTAAAAGCATAAGTGAGTTTGTGGTGGAGTCACAGTTTACTTTAAATGTTTTATATATATATTAAAACTCGCACGTTGTATGGCTTCAAGTTTTTGACAAAGCATAAATATTACTGCCAAGTTTTCAGCAACATAATATTAATAATTTAGTGCTCAGCTGTTATACCTGACAGCCCTTTTGTTTTTTTTATGTTAAGTACTGTACTTCCTTCTATGCTCAGCTATAAAGGAAATATCAGACTAAAGTCACGAGGATGATGGTGGCTGTGATGTACGTGGTGGTCTGGTGTAGTGTGTGTGTTTATGTGGAAAAGTGAAAGAGTAAGAGAGAGACAGTATCAATGTTAATGTTAGGATTAGTTAGTGTGACCTGAGTTTAATTACACACGTCCCCATAGGTGGCAATTACTGCTGTGCACATGATCTACAGAGTAACACTCTTTGTCAGTCCTGGAAAAACTGTCACAGCTACTGGAGCGTCTAATATAACACAACTCAGGAGGCCGGTGGCTGACCTCAGACCAGACCTCACTGTGCCCTCACATTCCAGCCTCTGTGGTTGAATGTATTCTTATATAACAGGCTAATCATAAATGGTCTTTGGTGGGTGAAAAAGTACACAGAAAAAAGCACTTGTAATCACCTTTGTAATCTGCATCTGAATATGTAAATAATTCTTTAAAAATGGATAGTCTTAAATACGGGCATTCCTTTTCGGTTTAAGAAATAGTTAAGTCTCATAAGGTAAATGCTAATGAAGTGAAAGTAGCCTCGGGCATTGGAACATGGAGAACTACCTGAGTAGTTAGGTGGCTTCTTAACTGCAGATGATTATTCGAAAGACTGCATTTATTTATTGAACTGTAATGTTTTTACATTCCTGGTAATAAAATCAACTGTTGTTATGGATCCCTTTTTAAACAAAGGTTTGCAGAATTCAATGCATGTCTCTGCTTTGTCTGACATACTGGAAAGATACTTCTAGCAGATATTTCAACTTTTTTTTTTCCTATTTGTCTATCTGTCTGATTATATTTGTGTAAATGAAGATTTAAATTTTATTATTGTAATAGTTGAATAGGTTTTAAAATACAGCCAGTGTTTAGACATTCTTAAGTTCTTTGGCCTGAAAAAGAAGCTTAACGGTGATAATTACTAGAGAAACTCTAAAAAGAGTGTGTCCAAGAAGTCTGGTTCTGAATTTTTTCCTTGCCAGGCATTTGTGAACTGAACACTAACTGATATGTAAACTGTAAAAAAAAAACCTTTCGAAAAGATGGAGCTTTTAGCTTTGTGGCTATTGCTTCCCTTTTGTAAAATTGCCTGTAAGAGGCACATATATTATTGTCTGTTGTGTTACTCACCAGAAATTCATAGGTAAGAGTGTACGTACGGGCTCAGCTCTTGAGACCTCAAGCTGCATCTCTTTAAAATGTGTGCATTTGTCATATGGCTGACAAAGTGTCAATGACAGACTGTTAGAGCTTGTTAGAATTTCATGGGCTTGCATGTAGGTTGATGAATACATAATATGTTATGTAATATAAACAGTTATTATCAATTTATATTTGATTCCTATTTTAAATGTAAACTCTAACCCTTGTTTTGCACCAGTGTGTGCACCAGAGGTGTGAACTGAGTGTTCATAAGCTCATTTTTGCTTAGTTGCTCTGGTATATCTGATGTGATGGGAATCAAACCACACCCCTCCAAATTTTCTGTGAATTTATTTTTAATGAGGAGAAATAAACTCCATCACACATCAGGAATGACAGTTAATGTTTTCATACTTTGCCTTGACTGTTCATGATACAGTACGTTGTATAGTATGTGGTTGACTTGAATTCAGCTCAGGGTGTGGGGAGATTGCATGTTCTCCCTGTGTTTGCACCCTCCAAACATGCATGGAAACAGGCAGTGCCAAACCACTTCTGTTTGGTCCCGTGCCTTGGAGACCTCGGCAATGGTTGCTGTGATACAACTCGATTCACCACCATCACCAAAAACTAATAGGTGAGGAAAAGGATTTGTAACCTGGATGTTGCCAGTTGCTATGTCTTAAGAACAGCTCTGTTGTAGTACCTTCGAGCAAAGCACTTAACCTGAAAATACCCAGATGTATAAATACATAAAAGTTCCTTTGGATAAAATGTTTTCTAAGCAACTAAATAATAGTGATATAGTGGTGCAAGTTTGAGAAGTTGCCTCTTCACACTTTTGGTTTTGCACGTTGCTGGAAGTGAACTTGACCTAAGTTCATGATTGAAATGGAGCAAAAGAGAATGATCTTGCAAGCAAGTCAGTTGTCAGCATGCCTGCTTAATTTAAAGCCTTTGCAAGACTTAAAAAAAAAACTTGTGCAACACAGACATAGTGGAATAAAACTTATAAGAGATTCAAGTGTTGTAATTACCATGAATGATAACCAAACTCCAAATGAATTGGAGTCTTTTTCTAGCTAAATGAATAACAACATTTAAAATCTGTGGTGTGATAGTAACAAGGTTGTGTGTGGACTTTGTTAAACTATTTTGGCAGCTCTTTAGAGATTATGGCTGCGCTTTACTGGAGACAATGAGGTTAGACCAACTGCAAACAAAAGGCTTTGTGCCCGAGGGCAGTAATACCTTGCCAGTGTGGTGAAACAGGACAACAGACGATCATGGCAACATGACTGTGCTGTTCCTCAGCTTCTGTGTTTTAAAACCCAGCGTCATTTCGGAGCCTCTGAGCTAATGGCCTTGGTGCCAGTGTACAGCTGTCGGGTTGCGGTGTCTGCAGATGAAGCTGTCACAATGTGTGGCGCTATGAATGGCTCTTTATTCTTAGTGGTACAAACAACATAAGTTCTCATTATAAGATCTGTTTTACAATATCATCTCCCTACTGTGCAGCCAAAACCACTTTACATCATTTTATCTTCATTTGGTAATGAGGAGTTTTTGGAGAGAGATTTAATTGTCACATTTTTGACGTAATTTGAAATTTGTTGTTCCTTTAGATGTTAAAAGATTGTCTGGAGTCCTCGTGGAGCATTTTGTCATCAGTCCTCATGCTGCCTTGTAAGACATTTATTGCTCCCATAATACCTTACATTTTTAGCATCTGAAATGATTTGACTTACTGCAAATTATTGTATAAGGATTTAAAATTGATTATTTAATTATCCATTAACGATAAAATCCATTATTGTGTTTTTGTAAAATGAGGACCAACACTGAAATGGATTTTATTTTGCATTATACCTTTCTTTGTCTGCTCTGTGCAAAATGTCTTGCAGACAAGCTCTCAAGGATGTTTCCAGAGCAAACCAAAAATTGGACTGTCAGAATTTTACCGTATGAGTTTATGGTTTTTACACAGTAATGATAACCAGATATTTAATATCCAACAATACATTGGAAACTGTCAGCGTGTTCACAGCTACATAGAATTTATGTTTAATGTCGGTACAGTCAGTTAGATTGAACCATTTCTGGTGGAAACAGATCAAACTGTTAATAAGTTAATAATAAATAGAAAAACAGTATAATTGGTTTTGAATTGCTAAATGTTCTTTTGTTTATTGCAGGTAGCAAAAAACTTATGCATTTAACTTTTAAGTACATTTAGTGCTTGCAAGTGGTTGTCATCAGGGGTGCGATGCAGCTTGGGTCTGAGGCCTCCCACAGGCCGGTCACCCGCCTCCGTTGCATTCTTATGCTCTGTGTTTGCAAGCTGGGCTTTGAGGTGTCAAGTGAGAGGCGCTGTTATTTTTGCTTTCTGTCCCCAGTGAGCTGATTTTCTTCACTGCACTGCTACTCTGTGTCCTGTTTGAGGTGCTCCATGCCCAGCAGCACTGACATTGTGTCTGTCACGGAGGCTGTTGGGTTCCTAAATAGAGCTACCAAAAGTTACTAAATGACGTAACTGCAGTGCCACGCATAATGACACGAGACTCATTTGACATGGCAGAGCAATACTGCAGTTAGCTATAGTCGATGGACAAATCAAAGAAAAAGCAAAGTATCAGCAGTCAAATTTTATAAACCTGTTGCTGTGAAGCAGAGAGGCACGTTGTAGTGGGTAAAGTGGTGGCACTGTTCCTGGTTCTAGAATTGGCTTTCCAGTGGCTCCCCACTTCCCTGCTTGCTGTCTGCTTACCATGGTAACAACAGTGTTTGTTGAAATTTTGTTAGTTAGTTCAGTTCTCTCCCCTTTTTGGTCTTGAAGTAACCAGCCCAGTAGTTTTGAAAAATTTGAACTGTTTTTTTTCTGCTTTTTGGCGATGGTCCACCTTCCAGGCATTGGAAGTATAAAATTAGACTCATATTGATGTGTAACTGGCCAGCTTAGGGCCTCATCTTGGTCATGGGATAGCTCCCCAGTGCAGCTCTAATCTGTGCTGCACAACTATATGGTAGTCTGAATTGAGTTTGTTATGGGTAACAGATCCCAGATGGGTCACCCATTAAAAGCCCTCCTCTAGATTACTGATTACATCTGAGCTGTATCATCTGTCAGTTTTGGCCATACAGTTCCTCAGCCAGAGAAACAAAACGTGTATAGTTCTGCTGGGGATTGTAGGGTAGGGGGTTCCTAAATAACTATCACTGTCTCATACACACACACACTCACTCACTCACTCACTCACTCACTCAGAGCCTTTCATTTGTAGTTGCTCTCTCTCCCTCTGTGGCAGATATGAGTCAGTAGAGAGCAACTGCTGAAATGACTCTGGTACAAAGGAGGGAACACACCACTCCCCACAGCCTGACTCTCCTCCTCCTTCTCCATTCTCATTCCTTTTGTTGGTGTTTCCCCTCCCAAGGTGCCCTTCTTTCTCAAAGTCATGGCTATATTATTGTGTCTTATGGAGAGACATTACTTGCACATGCTCATACATAGACATACCAGCATAAAGATATACACACCATATGTGCATTTAAACAAAATTCAAGAAATGTAACAGCTGATAAATTTGGTAATGCATTTAAAAAAGCTGACTAACATTAAAAAGGTACACCCCCGTAACATCTGTTTTTCAAGGTTTTCTGTCATTACTATTATTTGATGTAGTACACACGCACAGACACACACACACACACACACACACACACACACTTAGAAACCTATAGAAGCACATAAAGCTGAAAAGAAGGACACAGCAAATAAAAACATCCGACCACATCGTGCCACAATAAGTGTGGTGAGATGTCATTTTAGCAAGTTAAACAGCTGAAATGCATAAAGAATGGAGGAACTGAGAGGAGCCGTCTCAGTTTGATACGCTGTTTGACACCTCCCACTTCAGCCCTTGTGCCCGGGTGGCTGTCTGTGTGGGTTGTGCCATGTGAGCAATTATCATGCACGCACAGCTCGTCGCAAGTGATGTAGCTCTGCTCAGAGGTCCACACAGCCTCAATGGTTAGTTGTGGCTTTCTCGAGGATGACAAACAGAATTCCATGCTGCACAGTCACACTGGACATGTGGCCCTACCTGCTCTTTCATTTACCTTTTTGTTTCTCTTTATATTTCCCAGCAGCCCAAATTTGAGTTCTTAATGCACACTGTAATGGAAGGCTGAGGAGTATGGGCAGAACAGAGAAGTAAGTGCTGCACACCTTATTAGAGACAAAGTGAGCTTTAAATTCCCTCTGGTTCATGCTGTCTCCTGTGTTTGTGTGAGAGAAGGACAAACAAATGTCCCCCCAGTTGGGGAACTGATACTGAAGACTTTTTGTTGTCCCCATGTTTCTTCCATGCAGTAGCTGAGTTCATTTTCATGCCTGATGACAAACAACCAGCTTGTACTTCATTGCTGACAAGGGATGTTCTACTTTGGGATAGAAACATTTTTTTGTGTTGTAATTCTGATTTTAATACTGTCATCTTCCTTTTCTTCAGCCAATAGAGATGAGGTAGTACTGAGTTTGCATTGAGTGCATGAGTGCATTGAACGTATGTGGGAAATTATATTACATATGAATTTTGGAATTTGACATTTCAAGACGTCTTTGTATTTTTTGTGTGTATACGTGCATGAGAATATATACACTATATACATGTATCTTGTGTACAAACTTGTCTGATGTTTTATGTATCTGTGGTACAGTAGTTAAAGTAGAGATGAGCGTTCAACCATGAGGACGCATATAGCTTGACACCTCAGTAATTAATGTCTGTGGGAAAAATCTAGTGTTTGTCTCATTATTATAGATGAAGGAAAGCAAAGACCCTTACAAGAGCAGATATCAGGGCTCCCACATCACAGTTAGAACGTGGGCTGTGTCACTTGCTGGCTGTGAATGTGAGTCCTAGCCATGTAGCAAAAACAGGCTTTGTTTTGCCAAGGGAGGGTGGGAGAATCAGCAGGGACTTGTGCCTCAGCTGCTCACCACACAAGCACCCACATTTTCTTAGGTGCCTATGGTTAACATTAGTGAGGATGGTTTTGCTCCTCTGATCAGCAGTGTAGCCCCCCACATGGTACCAGCTGGCCCACGGTGTGGTAGAAAAGGGGTAGTACTGGCAGGGCTGTGGGTCAAATGAGCACACATCAACCACCTTCTGGCCCCTGCCTGCTATGAGGCTATTGTGTGCAACTACATGGAAACAACTCCAATTTCAGCACTTCTAAACTGGGATGAAAATGGGGAAAATGAAATATGTAACAGATGTTGCAGTAATGTTATTCATTGACAGAATGCAGCTCTGAGTCAGTAGTTGAGCTGGATTTTCACCTGATTCAGTAATTCAAGAGCTGAAAGCTGTAGAATTTCTCTTTAGTCACACCAGATTTTCTCCTGTATGTCTTTGTGTAAGAGGTGCTTGTTATGAAGTTACTGACTTTTCTCTGTTTTTGTCTCTTTGCTTTATTTCTTTCATCTCCAGGCCAGATGGAGACTGTTCAAAAAAAGTCAGGTCTGTAAACTTTCTGTTCCATCCCTCTCTGTCATTAGCATTAATAATTCTCCCATCAGTGACAAATTGTTTTTTTTCCCCAATGTATGAATTGACTGCTAAATTATAAAAATTTTAAATTTCCATGATTTAAGGTAAAGAAGATGCACTACCATTTCTTGGATTTGTTTCATAGAATTGATGCAAAAATGTTCTCAGCACACATTTCCATTGTCCAGTACTGTAGAGCTTCTTTTCTTTTTTTATAGAGTAGATGGCTCAAACTCAATTCCTGTTTGAATATGTCCATACTGGTTTTCATGTAAACTACTTCTCCCTGCTTGAATTGGACAAATTATACATTACATAAAACATTTAAATGGATTATTTCTTGAATACACAGCTATTGCATTCTTGAAATAAGCTTAGCAAAAGGCTGCCCAAACCTTCTTTGGCAGAGGGCCAAAATCCATTATTTTGAAATAGTCTGATGGCTGTATAAAAAATCATAATGACATACTAAATCTTAAGCATTTTGTATTATCATATACGCATATACCTCGGTATTTGAACTCCCAGTTTCTGAGTTCCCAATATTACGAGCAGTATATATTAATACCATTCTTGGTATCCAAATTGAGAAATCACTGATCAGCTGACGCACATCGGAGAAATAGTCAAAAATGGTTGTGTGTGGCAACACTGTGTCAAACATCTGCATAATGCAGTTTGCACTTTCTCGATTTCGTTCAGTTTTGTTCCGGTGGTCGGTAGCCCACTAATAGTTCATTTCACTAACAGGCCATTATGGTAGGTACATTTTATTGTTTATTTTCTATTTTATATTGTTTTCCTTTTTTTCAATAAATTTAGCTATTAGTTTGTTGCTATTATTACTTATAATAAATAAACGTAATGTATGATACTAAATAAAAAGAACTGCATATAAACACACAAATCCATATTAAAGACATCATTAATTGTTTAAATTGGTATTTTAAGTGTTCTTTATCAAATTGAAATAGGTATTTTACGGTGTATATAATTGTTCTCCTAAGAATTAATGAAATTTGCTTCCCAATATTCGAGTTAAACAAATATACGAACAATTGCTAGGAACCAATTAAACGCCGATACCGGGGTATAGGTGTAATCAAATAGAATTTATAGCAGGTATAATATATTTTAATTTTACAAACGTTCTTTGTGGCCATTTTACATGAATTGACTGGCCGCGTTCAGCCCTTGGGCTGCATGTTGGACTCCCATGGCATAAAATTTCTTGTTTTCAAATAATGGATCCAACAGATTTATTGTGGATTAATCAGGAGCAAAGACCTGCCTTTATTCACCCTGCTAGGAATAAGAGTTTGAGACCTATGGTATAAAGACACGTCTATATTAAAGGTTATGGAGGAGGAACAACAGCCTAAAATATCCATGGAACTGTTGTTTGAAGTACTAATTTTCAAATGTGATCTTGTGATGCTCTGTGGGTGCTGGGTTTTGTTTCAACCAATTAATTAATTATTAAAATCTTGGGTTTGTTACATGACGGTGGTCTACACGTAACATCCTAGAAGTTGTGTAAAGTTTGTAGATGCATTTGTGCTGCTAATCTGTATAGAAGTACGTTTACACCTCAGAAAAAAATAAGTAGTGGTGAAATGAACTAAATGAAAGTAATCATAAGTGAAGCTAATTTTGACAAATGTTTGCAGATACACTAACAAAAAACTGGGTGTTGTGTCATGACATTAAAATTCACAAAGAAATGAGTACTGTGTCATGACATTAAAATTAAGAGCTAGTAACTGATTAGTAAGACAGTAAAAAAACAGCATATGCAGGGAATTCCCAGGACACATTGAGTACACCAGACCACTCCATTTAATTGTAAACACTCCAAAGATGTCCCAGCATCTAATATGACTCTGATGTGGAAGGGCTGGGGGCTGCCTCTCTCACACCATTCAGCAAGTATTCCTGAGAATTCTACCATATTATGGCATTTGGGTGACATTTTTAAGAAAACTGCTGAGCTGAGCAGTCATCCTGTGCAGTGTGTGGTACATGTTTCGGCTTTTCATGGCTCACTGTGAACTGAGATGAGTGTTTAAAGACATGGTGCTTTGAAAATGTGAAAGACAGGGCTTCCATTCTTTGGTAAGGAACGAGTTGTCAGCAAGCATGCTTCAGGACAAGTGTAGGTTACTAATGGGTTCCCAAGTCATGACTGTATCCACACTGATAATTTCTGTAGCTGCAAATTACAGTATATTATTACCAAAAAAGCAAGATCAGACTTGGTGTTTCACAAATAATTTCAATAATTTGACTGCAACAAACAAAACCAATTAAATATATGTGATATTACTGTTAATGTCTGAATTTCTAAGAGCAGATTTTCTTACTGCAGTTAATTCAAGCTTACTGTGTCACTCTGTAATTGTAGCTGTGCAGTATGTTACAAATGAAAACCGTTTATTACACTGTATATAAGCTGAAACCTAGACAATGCACAAAAGCTCCTGTGAATTCATTGCCTCAGTTTTCTTGTCTTCCAGAGTACTAAAAATAAACTGGCACACAGGAGGTGAGGTCCAGCATAGCAGAAAAATACAGTGCCAGTTACAAGGGCAGGTGTGGATATAGGTCCGCAGGCAACCCAGGCCTAACTCTCAGCTCTGATTCGCTTAGTATCCTAATGGATAGGACTTAGCTGACATTTAAACATAGCTTTCTCAGCAGTGACAACCAATGCTTTTTGTATTTAAACAAACAAATGTTTTGAAATGTGGAGGTGGCTTTTTGAAAATTTCTATTGTGTTTGTGATAATTCTTTTGTGTATATCATAATGAATGCAAAAAGACAAGAACATTAAGTTGCACAGTTCTGTAGGGATGGACAGCCTAGAATCTTGTGTGCCATTTAAAATTTCATTATTACTTTTATTATTATCACAGTGAATATTATGATTTTTTTATTCTTCATTTAGCTGATACCATTGTCCAAGGCAGTATTCCTTTTTTGATATCAAAAATGTTTTGAAGTCAAAGTTTCTGCATTAATTATGAAGTAACTAATACAATGCACTTATCTATTGAAATGCAATAAAGTCTAGGAGCTCAGTGTTTGGAATTTTGTGTACATCAGAACACTTAAAAGCCACTAGTATAGAGAAGATACTGTTTCCCACCGGCATTATTCCATTATAATGATCATTGTTCAATAAAATGTCAAGAGACATGATCGTTTTAATGCTGCAATGGTTTTGAGGAGGGCTCAAAGTTCAGTACAATTAGTCATTTTTCTGCAAATGCACCCCAATCCCTCACAGAAAAAATCTACTTCAAGTATTTAAACTGAACATAGCTCTGTACTTTTGCTGCAGTTTAAAAAAACCTTAGTGAGAGCAGCCACGTGTTTGAAGTATTATTACAGTATTGCTGCATATTTCTACCTGGTCCTGTTTAGATGAGATTTTAATGTTTTTACATCTGTAACAGTGACAAGTCAATGTGGTCAGTACTACTGTAATTGCGCATATAATTTTGGCTGTACCTGAAACTGTTAGGATAATTATACTTAAGGTTCACCTGAAATTAGATTATAGATTAATGGTTATTTTATGGTATCTGATGTAGAATGTGTGGCGGTTGGGTGTTATACATATGACATTTATGACTTTCATAGCAAATGCAGACTGTAAAAATATAGCAATATGAAAACTTTGCTGTGTTATTAGATTATTCACTTGTGAGAAATGAAAGCAAAATTTCTTATGCACTTGATACTTTAGCTGTACACCAAAGCAGGTATTGTTATTTTAGTATTGTCAGTTAAGTGTATTTAATTTTTAAATTTGCTAATCACTTAGTCAGCAACTAGCTCTCTCGCAATATTATAGAATTCTGTAAAACTTCTTTAACGTCTTCATTATCATAAACAACGGCACCATTTTTTCCATTGTTGTTGTACCAAAACTGATCTTTATATATTGGTTATCATGTCTTTTTTACATTGAAATAACCACAGAATTCAAAGAGTAGCACTAGGATGTTTGGAAAATGTGTCTTAATTTCAGAGTCAGAATACAGATTGGTCTTAACAGTAGGGTTTCTCGCAGATTTTCTGTGACAGATAACAACCTTTGCAAAAGAATTCCCTCACGAATTCTTCAGTAATAGTGCAACTTTAAATTTAAGATAAAAACTGACATAAAAAGTTGCTGGTGGAGGAAAAAAAACGATGCATGTATTGTGAAAATTCATTGTCTTGTGATGAAATATCACTGACTAGAAGCTTGGAATTTAAGTTCTGTTGCAAACCTCGTACATTAGACGTGATTCTCGAATTAATAATACATTCCCTTTCATGCAGTTTATGTAGATAACTTTAGCTGCCTGCACTGTATACTTGGTTACATCTTGACTGTTCCAGCCCTGCATTGCCTGTGTTCAAGCTGGTTTTCAGTGCAGATGATGGAAACAATGCGCTGATGAGTAAGTGTTTAAAAACCTTTCCTGGTACTGTAACGTAGACTGTGGGTAGGCTCATGTTGATTTACAGGAAAGAATCCGACCTTCTGGCCACGTTGCCATGCAGTGCAGTGCTGCCTGCACTCAGGTTTCCCTGGGTGTGTACTAACATTCAGTATGTTGCACAACATTCAGGCCACATTTTCTGCAGTAGGGTGCAAGCTGGTAAAGTTGCCCTAGGTGGAGGTGAAGGGTCAGTTCAATCTATCTAAGTATTTTTTGCAAACAAATAAAAAAGGTCATGCAAGGAACTGCAGAAAATGACACTGGTTTAAATTGATTAAATTGATTCTTCTAAGTATCACCATGGGTTGTGGTATTATGGTCAGATTGAGTTGACCTGGATGCAAGTTTTGGAAATGTCAGACAGGCTGAGCAGCATTCTGGAGTAGAAAAGGTTCCAGCATGCTCCTGTCTTCTTTAGTGCTCTTCACTGGCAGACACAATTATGGAAGCAGCATGTCTGCTTATTGGGAAGCAGTGTCGACACTGTAATCAGTCCCCGAGTGGATTACTGAACACATCACTGCACACAGGGTTCTGGTAACTGGGCTGTATATATACACAATGATTTTAAAGGTACTATGCTTCACATCCACTGCCATTTATAGTGATTTAAGTGTCCTGTAATAGGCCTCTCAAGACCTCTGGACATTCAGGAAACTGAGAGCAGTCTGTGTTAAAGATTCCAGTGGAGATAGCTGCTCTTGGATTGCCGTTGATATGAAAATGATGGTTGGAATGATTCTTCCCCAACCATGACTATGGGGACCCAGTTTATGGAATGATTTGACGTAACTTGATGAATACAGATGTTGGAGGTGTCTCATAGATGGAGGATGCCTCTGAAGAGAGATTAGTGTTCACTTCCATCCTTGGTGCTTTTTCATCTCCCACTCTGACAGCCAGCTGGCTGGGGATGCCACGTTACCAGAGCTGGGTGTGAGCACTGTTTGCTCCCACGTGTCTGTCACTCTTACATGGATGTCTGAAAGTGAGGTCTTCTTTCACATGGCCTTGCTGATGCTGACATTGCTCCCCATTAGAAGGCAAGCACACCCCTCCCTTGTAACAGTGTGTAAATTTCATTTTAATTTCCCCCATCTGGCTGTTGATCAAGTACATGCTGTCTTAGCTGTACTGTAGATAGACAGAGGCTATGGTGGAGTGTGGTTGCCATAGAAATTGGCAAGCTTTCCTTTTTGGCTATTCTGCTTCATTAGCCACCCCCTCACCTCCCACATTCACTCACCTTGAGGTTGCATGTTCTAGGTGTTAGCATCCCTCCACCTCAACAACTGAAGAGTCCAGTAAAACTCAGTGCCCAGGGATTTGAAATGCTTGATTAGTATTTTTACACTTAATTTTGCAACAATATACTAATTTTTTATGCTTCCAATACACTTACTGTATGAAAGACTTATTTAACAATGTTGCTTTGCTCTTGCACGTTCTCGTGGGACACTGAATGGCACTCAGGACATCCTGTCTTATTTTAGTCTGCTCTTACACAATGGCTAGATGTGATTAGAATAACCAAAATCGACCATTAAAGGTTATCCCTGCCCTCAGAGTTGGCACTTTCTGACATATGTTAAATGTGTAGTGTGTTCACAGAGAGTACATGGGAACAGTGAAAGATGACTATGTGGGCTCAAACAGCCAAGTTAGCACTACCTCATAATTCTGACTGACTTTACTCTTGGAAGTCTGACTGGGAAGAATTTAAAGCACAGGATCTTGTACCAGAAGAAAGAACTAGCTGACCTACTCATGTCTCATTCTGTTCCCTGCCGCAGGACTAAATTAGGACAATTTTTAATGCTCTTTGACAACAGTGGTGTAATGACAAATTAGTTTCCTGTATTGGTAAGGCAAGCAGAGAAGCCTGAAGAGCTCCTGGTTTGGGATATATGTTCCTGTGTGTTTCTACATGTGTATATGTATCTATATAATATAAATGCACAATTTAAACAGTGCAAAGGTTTACAGATGTTACGTCAAAGGTTGTGTGTCACTGGAGTAGAACTTTTAACCTTTTAAACCAAGCTAAAAGTATCAGTTTAATAACAGTGAAGGCTTCTGTTACTGTGGCAACTGTCTTCATTTTCTAAATTTCACCATAGCAACGTATGGGCTGTGTGCCGAAAGCATGGTTTGGCTGCAGGAAAGGGATGGGAATGAGGCTCCAGGTGCATATCAGGCTTAGGGCCCTGTCACACTTGGTTTGTTTCAGAACAACTGAATTGTTCTACCTGTAAGCAAATCTAAGGAAAATACCAGAATTAGAGAGAGTCAGTCTCATTCAATTTTGCTTTACTGAACAACTTGTTCTTGCTCAGCTATGACTGTTTTTCCATCCTGCTGGTTCACAGATTTTTTTAAAAGGGGACTTATTCACATCTCTATATCTATAAAGCTCAGTCTGTTTTGTCTGTCTGTCTGTTTGTTCATAATGCATGGCTTTGTTTTTCAAGCTGTGGACTTCAAATTTGACATACAGGTACTTCTCACCATAATTGAGGTTTTTGTGTAGTCTCTATCTCGGTCACATATACGCACATACACGCGCGCGCGCACACACACACACACACACAGTGTTACACACATTATTGATGTGTGCCTCTAGGCAGTTCCCAGCTAATTTATCAAGATGAAGACAAATGGGCGACTTTCTGTCTCTCTCTCTCTCTCTCTCTCTCTCTCACACACACACACACACACACACACACACACACACACACACACACACACACACGTGCACACACGTGCACACACAAGGGAGGGGAGATGAGGGGGATTGCTGGAGTGCAGGACCTGAATTACACAAGTTACACAAATACACATGTGGCATTGCACACATTACTAACGTATAGGTAATAACTTTGGTAATATATGTATTTTGTTATTATTTCATCCTTTTTGCTTTTTCACTTGATTATGAGTTGCATGTGTTGCTTCTAGCAGCACTAACAACACTTATGTGCTGGATGCAACCACTTTAAGGGTAAAACAGCTTTGTGATATATGAGGTGTTATTACTTTTTACCTTTATATTTTCTGATCCAGGCAAAGCTGACTAGCTAAACTCAGCTAGTTTTATTATGATACTTTGACTTTTTCCTGAGTTAATGTCATGCATTTGTACCAAATAATATCAATTCTGAAGCATTGAATTGAAGTTTCAGTTTTCAATCTCGATTATTTGAATGAACAGGGATTACATAAAGCTAAATGACAATGTCTTTTGTTTTGGAATTCCCTGCTGACTATTAGTATGTTCTGAGGTTTTGTATATATGGTAGCATGACTGCTTCAATGTTTCAGTCTTAAATGGGAATTGGATAAAATTTCATGCTCATCCTGTCTTTTGAGTTTGATGGAAACGTTCCAAAAATGTGCTTGCACCCCTGTATGGTGTTTACCCTACTTGTTCCAGATCTCTACAAGAGCCGGAATTTATTCCTGGGTTTGAATCATTACCCTGTGTTGTCCTTATTGCAGACATAGTATGCCATTAATCTCCCTGCAATGCACTGCCAACTGTTAGTCCCACAAGAGCTGAAGACAGTTGAAAGGGTGAGCATTGTTTGGTGCAGTTCATTTACGGCTCTCACTAAAGCAATAGCCCACAAAGAGGACTGAAATCCCTGGTCAATACACCTGACACAGACTTGTAGAAGCTCCCAATTTGGGTCTCCTATTGCTTTGAAAAAATGTTATACTATTATCAAAGTAACAGAAACTGCATCCAGGTTAAGAAAATGAGTTGTGTAAAATGCACCATAGAAGTTTATTCCCTGTTGCCACATGCTGTGGTTTAGAATACAATTACTTTCTCTTTGTATTGTTTGCAACTCAGACCTTTTCAGCCTCTGTAATTTTGCCTGCATTTCCTTTGTTTTGCGCAGTCAGGGCTCACAATCGTTTGCTTGACATTAAGTGGCACCTTTTAAACCACGATGATTGTCTTTGTGCATAGGTGTCATAAATCCAAATTGCCATACTAAAAAGCCTACTCTCAAGCAGTAAAAAATATGATAAAATATTTATGTGGTACTACCATGTTGAGAAGTCACCTCCATTGTTTTAGGTGTGTTTTTGCAGCAAAATAGTTTTCTGTCACTTACAGACTTGACTTCACTGACAAACCAGATGGCTTCTTAATCTTCATATGCTTTTTTTCATGTTGGGCTGCTTATTGTTTTGTTCTTCAGATCACGAGGTTGTTGTAAAGACATGCCAACTTTCAGTCTAAAATATCAGTAGCACTTTTATCTGGTACTTTTTCAAGGAAAGCAAATTGTTTTAGCAAGCTTGCAAGTTACACTGATTCGTGCTTGAACTGTACCTTAATCTATATGCAGACACTTCAGAGAAAAACAGTGGTCAAGATCCATGACGTAGCAGTACTCTGAGATGCCTCAAGACACATGGAGACACACGCAGGCATGTGTACGCACATGCGTGCTCACGCTCCTGCACTGTGCTTTGCAGCATAGTTGCCATGGGAACGGCGTAAATTATCACAAGTGCTCATGTGAAGAACAGTGTGGGCGAGGGATAAAGAGAAGGGGGGAGAGTGTCGTGAGGAAAGAAGAGCTGGAGAGAGTGCCACAAGGAAATGAAGGGAGGGGGACCAGATGATGGATGAAATGACGAAAATGGCATAGAGAGGAAGAGGGTGGGAGCCAAAATAGGCGGTGGGAGATGGAATAAAGCAGACTGGGCTAGTGAATGACGGCTGACATTGTGTGACGCTGCCGCTGCCGAGCCAATAACCAGAGCTTGCAGTGAAACAGGTTTGACAGGAGTTAGTGTGTGGGTAAATGGTTGCATTGTGAACAAATTCTACAGTGGGGAAAAATAGAGCTGTCAAGCTCTTTGCAATTTCAAAAGCTATGGCAACTATGAAACATTTTTGCAACTGCTGTAAACTGCTCATGTGGACTGCAGTTTTCCCATTTGATCAGCTCAGAGAAAAGACTGGGCTGTATAGTGGAGTGGACAGGAGAACAGAAAGATGGTACGATGCCCTGCAAAGTTGTGGTGATAGATGAAACACATCCTAAGTAGTCAAAGTGGTTTAACACTTAACACAATATTGGTGCACAGACTTTTTTTGTATGGAAAAGTTACAATTAAATATGTCTTCTATGGTTTATATTAAACAGTATGAGGCAAACTCCATTCCAGCAGCGTCATTGCCACAGCAATGTTTTTATCATTACTGATAAAGTGGGCTTATAATGTTTTCAGCTCTAGCTCACAGTAATAAGCAAAAGTGGTGGAGTTGTTTATGCTCCAGGTAATTCCTAATGAAAGGCCCACCTCTTCTGGTTTCCTGCATGTGGAGAAGAATTGTAGGGATTATATCTATTAAACCTTGTGCAGGACTAATATTTATTAATATTTTCTTAAGTTAGTGGCTCTTGGTGGCAAGCACAGGCTCTCAGACCCATCAGAAGCAAAGAACACTGAAAGAACTCCTGTGTTACCTGACTGGTTACACACCCTGAGGATGGCTGCTCTGACAGGTACTATAATATAGTCTGCGCAACTTTCATAAGGTGGAAATTATGACCAGCATTACTGTATAACAGTATCCCACACCAGGACGTTTCAGGTTCAGGCATGTCATCATGAGGCAGTTGTGGGTGGACTTTCCATAGATTTTATGAACGATTTCCATACTTAGAAAAGCAAACAAACTTTCATAATCAAAAATATCTGGCTTTTCAAAACTTTAAGCCAGAAAAACAACTACCTAAAATAGGGTAGGATAGGCTAGAACTTTATTGACAACTGCAGGGAAGTTTACCCATTGCCACTGCTAGAGGATACATAACATAACATACTCATAAGATGTATAATAATAAATAAAAAAACACAAAACTAGGTTAAAAAAATAACCAATATGCAACAATAATAAATGGCAAAAGGCATTTAATGCAACTGAATGTAACCAAAATATGGAACAAGCAAAACACTTTTCAATATAAACTCGACACCTTCTCTCATTCTCTTAAAGACTAAACTTTTATAGTGTTGATAGCTGCATCTGGTGTCTGTTGACCCTTCAACAAGCTGTTGCCAGGTGTGGCTGCAAGTGTGAGTGAGTGGGCATAGCTAAACTTGAGCTTGTCCCGGTCCTCTTTTACTTTCTCGCAAATTGTTAAGAGACAGTGCAAGAAGTGAAAAATAATGTGACGTAAGGATATTGTAAGAAGTCCCTTAAACAGTCATTTTGACAGCTCCTCTGGAGATGCTAGCAAGCTGTTATTGGTGAGATGAGTTTTCCCTTATAGTCCTCACATTTCGAATTAGTGGAAAGCGAGCCACTGGGATATCCTGTGAGCTCAGCTCTCATGGTGTTGTCACGAAGTGCTCTTATTCACTTTAGTGGCTGGTTCACTTGTGCTCTCCAGTGGTCCATGTGAAGTTGACGGCAGATAAAGGTGATTCCAAATAGGGAGATGATCAGAAAACAACAGATTGTTCTCTACTGCCAAAAGGTCCTGGAAAATTACGAAACAAATCCAATATTCTCTCCCAGACATGACTAAGGAAACCTTCACTGGCATACATTTTTTATTATACTTTTACCTTTAGTGGTATGAAACAACTTGCTTGAGCACACTGGCATATATCCGATTCATCATAGAGGCTAAAATTTGAAAACTGTCCCCAACTTGATTCACATGTGCAGACACTTTCTCCTTCATTCTCTGCCTTGTTCTTCCTCCTCTGTCCTGGCTGTGGGTTGCGATCTGTGTCCTCCTCTCCATTCACAGCTGCTGCACATCACTGTTCTCCCCTGCTGTCCTCCTTTTCACCACACTGTTTTACTGAGGTACTGTGTGCGGCATGTGAACGTCTCACTTCTTCCTCAGCTCTCCTGTCCACTCCTCAATGTATCTGTTATGCCCTACTCCCTCCCTGCTGTCCTTTGTGGGTGTCCTTGCTGTGTCTCTTGCTTTTTTAAACACCACTCTCCTCTGCTGCTGTGCCGTGTGATGTGTGGAGTGTTTGACCTGTCCGGTAGTAAAATGTTTTGTAGCAGAAGTCAGTGTGACATATTCTGCTTGTTGTCAGAGCACCAAAAAAAATAGGTACACCCCAGATACAGGTGTCATTTATGCATAAAATGTCAGTTACTAGCCATTGCATTATATTGCATTTCTTTTTTATTTCAGAAGTAATGCAATGAATTCTGTTCAGTATACTGCCAGGATGAAATAGATTTAATAGCAGTTTATAATTCTGTTTAAGTTAGATGTTAACAGTGTAGACGTGTAGAGGTTGCAATTGCACAGTCTAGATAATGTAAGGGTCACAGTTGCCCATTAACTGCAATTACATTGTGTCTGTTGTGAAAATGATATGAATTGGCTGTATGAATTTACGATTGTCCTTTGCTCTTTAAGGTGTAATATAAGGATATTAATATGCTCAGGTTTGGGCAAATGCCCTTTTTTGTTCTCTACATTGCATAGAAGTTACAGTACAGCCGTGAGTAATATTGTACCAGCCAGTGTAAAGATAGTGTTACAGTATGTAACACCGTGGTAACTGTTATAGAAGTCAGATGGAACTCCTATTCAGAAAACCACTGGATACTTTGAGAGAGGCTGATGTAAGTGTCAGCAGTGCCCTCCTTGCAAATGCATTGACAAGACTGTCAGACGCAATGGCAACACATGACATTCTCACACCATATGGCAGCCTGTCCTACAGACAGTCCAGGGTCTGGTGTGTTGTCACGTTCCTGCAGGGGACCTGACACTAAAGGCTAGCGTTCAGGTCCAAATCTAAATTAAGAGAACCATACGTGCCCATAGTAAAGCCAAGGCATCGAGAGAGGGTTTCCTATGGCCCGGTTATTAGTTCAGGGACAACTGGCTCGATGTTTAAGTGCTCAAACCAGCTGTTAATTCTAGTGCTGCCATTATGCTATCTGCTGCATTGCACCCTTTGTGTATTTTAAGATACATGTCATCGCCTAGAAGATTTTATAAGTACAGAGATGCTATGAGAGAATACAGCCATTTGTGCAGATGTTGAGCAATGGTCATATGTGTCTTCTGTACTTGAATGTGTTATACTGTCTCCATTCTGAGCACAGTCAATGCCTGATGTGTCACTGACTGATAACGCTAACCAACACATTTAAACTCTTTATCTTGCTGCAGAATAATAATTGGTGATTTTTTTAAAGCTAAAATGCATGCCCTGAGTTTAAAAATGAATTCCAGATTTTTGTACTGCCTGTCTTTTTTGAAACGAACATTTAATTTGTTAAATCAAACTTTTGGTAAAAAATTATATTTAATAATTATTTAGCAGTGCCAAAGGCATATAAACATACAGAAGATACTCTACCTATGACAATAAAATGCTCTCATGCATCCGTAATATATTTCAAACAAACAATTACAGGTAAGAAATTTATATTATTTTTACATTTTTAAAAACCCTCTCTAGAAGCCTTTAATTTGTAAATTCATCCTGGGACTTCTTTAAGGAAATTCCAGAAATAGTCTGCTAGGATGTTTGGTGACCATCTTCCTATACGTCTTTTCTTCATGGCAAAAATAACTTGATGGAATCTTTCTCCATGTTTTTCACTCACAGAACCCAAAGTATGCCAAAAAACATTCAAATGGGAATCTTTAGTGACATACTGCACAAAATAATATTATATGTTTCAAGCATATGATCAGAAGTTCACAATAATGCCTTGGCGCTAACAGAAAATCAATTTTTGCAATAAGTGCATACAATTCAATAACAACAGATTTCTATATCTCTGCAAAATTCAGTTTTTTTATGGTGTAATTTGACTTCAAACACTGAAATTGATTTTTCTAATGCTGGTGTCCAAACCAGGCTTAAACACATTTGAAACAGGGCACTCCTTTTATGTATGCTCATGCACCATTACAATAGAATATGTTTAGTTTACATAAAATGAAAAGAACCTTGATAACATGTTAGCCAGTTTTAAAGCCTTTAATTCAAGTGTTGCTGAATACTAAGCAGACAACTAGATGTAATTGTGCTCCTAAGCACACAGTTTCTGAAGAGAGTGTTCCGTTTCTATAGTGATAAAAGACACCACTCAGATAATATCTCTGCTATGTAGAGGCACAAATGGTTCTGTTGTGCAGTGTATGGGCAAGCAGCCTGGATTCATGATTCATGAAGCTGCTGGGGTTTTTTACACTTATTCCCCCTTCTTTTTCCTTTAATACCTGTACAGTTCTCTGCCTATGCGATCCGCTTTAGTATGTCTCTAAATTGGTCATAAGTAAACTAGAGCCCCCTTCAAGCTCTGTTAAATTTGTCTATTAATATTTGAACTAATTGTTTGTGTTCTTTAACACTTTCCATGTATTGGTAAGCAATATTGCTCAGTTTTGTAGATTTAGCCATGCAAAACTAGAGCCATACCTTTAGTGCTGTGAGTAGTTTCACAAGCGCACAAATACATGCACTTTCACTTGGGTGGGTTACTGAGGATAGTGTAGCTATAGCCAGTGTGGGCTAGCAGGGCCTGCCAGTTCCCTGTGTGTCCTGTAGGTGTCAGTGTGCCTCATCCGTGCTCTCTCTTCCCGCTGCTGTTAGCCATGCTGTTGCTGACGCATGTCTGTTATGTGCCTAGCTGTATTTGTCGTCTGCTCCTTTTTATTTTCTTTCTTGACTTTATTTTTTCTCTCTCTCTTCCTCTACCTCTATCTCTATCTCTCTTTCTTTCTCTGTGTCAGGTCACCTCCTAATTCCACCTCTACTACTACTTCTACTACTACTACTCGTACCAATCGTAGTACCACCACAACTACAACTACTACTGCTACTGCTACTACTACTACTACCTCCCTCCACACCAGTCTGACAGCTAACAGCCACTCGACTCACCATCAGTACTGCTGCCCTTCCCGGCTGCTCCTGCCCCAGCCCTGCGCCCTGCCCACAGCCAGGCACTCGGATCAGGCAAGGTAAGGGCCAGAGCCATCCACCAGAATCTCAGTCCTCCACCCCACCCCCACACTTTCTCCAATGTCACCCCATGATTCACTGCCCCCTGTCAAACACCACTCCCATTGCACACCCTGATGCTATAGGGATACCAGATAAGGGTCAGGACCCCCAACCTTCTGCTTGCCATCCCAAGCACTGCCTTTAGGTCCAGCTGTTCCCTTGAGGGATGTCCCAGTAAGGTTCCTATTTCTTAACATAAAGAACTGAATGCAGCACTAATTTATGCAAAGCATCTGGATCAATATTCTTACTTCATAGAATCAGTGATTTGACTGTTCCAGCTTCTAAAATTGCCTGCTTGCCTTCTGATCCTGTTCTCATTCCTGACCCCAGAACTTAGGCGTCTTGTTTCTTTTCCGACCTTTTCTATTTTACTGCACATGCACAGACATGCTGATATGACTCCTGCACAAACGTGTAATTACAGAGGCCCTCATACAGCTCTATCCATTGCATACAAACACAAAGCAACATGCTGTAGTCTTCAGCTTGGTGGTCCATTACTGCTTACTCACTGTCTCACTGCCACCTATAACACTCAAGATCAACAGTTGTAGAACCTGTCAGAGAAGCAGCTTGGCAGACTTTCTATTTGATAGTATCAACACAGAATGAGTCCTTTCACCTGGCCAGAGATCAACAATGTTATAATGCACAAGGCTGTGGGCCAGAGGACTTCAACTACAGCTCCTCTCATCTGCCTTCAATGATTCCCCCCTGAGACAAGGACTTCATAAGGAGCAGAGCCTTTTCTGGACAGCAGTTCCTTTGACATGGCACCTGGATGTCATATAGAGCAATGATGGATCCCTAGCACTGACCTTGGCATCCATCTTTCGTGCTCTGCTGTCAGGAGACTTTGGACTGCAAACAGAGCAGTGGCTTTGCTCTGCTATCAGAGCCACACCAGATCCTTCTACCAGTCACTTCCAAAGTGCACTCTTACTCTCAGTGTATTCCTATAGCTCTTTCCAGATTAGCTGGACAGATCACATTTTCATACTCACTTCCAGACTTGCACTTCCTACAACATGCTCACCGTGGTGATGGCCAGGATACACAAACAAACCCTCTCTGTGTGCATAAACATGGCTGTATCTTCCTCTGTAAAGATCCATCCTTATCGTCCCTTTTCTTGCATTTACTGTGCTGTTTACTAATGCTGTCAATGTCTTCAACAAATGATCATTTCTCTGTGCTTGTCTGCTGCTTGTGTCTCTTTTCCACACATTCCTATTATCTGCAAATTCTTCAGTCTTCTTGGACACTAAAATGATTAAAAAGGAAGTATAATTTTATTTTAGTCACAGCAGGAATTAAGTGTATCACGAGTAACCTGAAGCCCAGCTAATAAGCAGCAGAGATTGCATTGTGTGCATTACAGCTCAGCGTCATTATACATGTTTCATTCTCTCATTGGAACATCAAAGTTTTTCTTACTTCAGTAGAGTCCATTCTGTTTGGTTTGAAATTTAGGGCAGAATAGAGAATAAGAGACAAAAAACTGTCTTTATTGCTGAGTTTCCTAAGGAACACATTGTAGTGAATACAGGTTTCAGCATTTTTCACCACTGACAACTCATTTATATATGATAACTTTTTATGTTGCTGTGGCAGTGTCAACCACTTCCCCCAAAGTAAATGTAAACAAACTAAACTAAATTTATAGAACAAATAAAATTATCTAATCAAATTACAGTACATTGTTCAAGCTTAAGTGTATTCTGTTAAAATGCCTAATCTTAGTTGTTTATAGCAAATGGAATGTATTCTTTTTTTATATAAATTTTTGTGTGTACAGAATAATTAATTCTACTAACTGACTAGTGATCTGAGATATTAAGATTCTGTCACTGGAGCTTTGTTTTTCGAAGATATGGTAGCCTGTCCAATAAATCTTGAAGAATGAGATGCAAGATGACATTCCTAACAGAGAAATTGATTATTCTCGAATGGTTCTCGAATTATGACAGTTTCATTCCAACATTCTCATCATAAGTTGCCAACTCCCCTATCCTGTATTATATAAACCCTAAAGATATATAAACAATTAAGATTCAGGAAAGTTATGTTTTAAAACAGCGCTTTGTAATTTCATACGTACATGTTAATAAATGACTATAGAATAAAAATATAATTGCAGTATTATTTTATATTATAATATTTAAAAATAAAACATTTTTGTTAATACATTTCATTTTTTTTCATTTAGCAGATGCTTTTCTCAAAAGTGACTTACAGCTCAGAATAAACAAAAATGCATTTGGCCAACTGGTGGAAGTACAGACATGCAATTAGTACAGTCATTTCAGTCCAATTTAGGATTTTTGCTAGTGCACATCACATGAGTAGCTCTGTATAGAATTCACTGGGAGTAAATTTTTCAAACAGATTATCCAGTAAAAGTTTATTGAGCAGATAGGAGGTCAGTCGTGTGTTTTGAGACCCTTTTTGAAAGTTGAGAAGAATTCAGTTCTGAGTAGCAAATAAAATAGAATTGTTAATAAAACACCCAACCACTGACAGACATGAATCAATGGGACTCAAAATAATATATGGTACTAAGATTAAAATAATACTAGTATGGAAGAATGGTAATTGCTGATAGACATCCAAACCCTGACTAAGAGGCAAACACTAACAAATATGGTGCAGTGCAGCAGGGCAGCCAGCCATTGTTGTTATACAGCAGATGGAGAGATCAACATTAGGCATTATAACCAAATGTTGGGACCAAGTCTGGGTCACTCTAAGTTGCTTAACTGGTAAACTGAAGAGTTTGTGTGCAGACTTTTCCCATAAACGCAAGATGATGACCTGCACTCCAATCCTGACATCTGGTGGCCAGCAACTGTAAGGACTGTAAATGACACAGCAACAGCGTTGCATCAGGCCAACTTTGCCAACTATGTGAAAACTTTAGACCCTATCTTCAGGTATTTTCACATTATGAATTGGCATTGCTCTCTCCATTTTTGTGTGGTTTTCCTCTAGATGCTCCCGTTTCCATCGACAGTCCAAAGTTGTGTGTTTCCAGTAATTGGCCACTTTAAATTGCCCTTAGTATGTGCATGTGTGGTTCGCTGTGTGTGTTACCAGTGTGCAATAGACAGGCATCCCATCCAAGATGTACCCTCTTTTTGCATTGTGCCCAGTGATTCCGGGATAGCCTCTGGACTGCCACACGCGATTAATGAAAATGGTTGGATGGGTGCATGGATGTTTACACAAACATGTAATAAATAGCACATTCCACATTAAACTTTGTCTAAATGAAGTTATTTAGGTATCCTGCTTAAACTGTAGATAAAATAATTTTTTCATGAAGTCTAAATTGTTGTAGACACATTTGAGACTTCGTAATTAGAGACAAATCATGGAGGCTTGAACATCTATATAGAGAACTTTAAAGAGCTTGTAAATTAAGTTAAATTTTATATTTTTGATATAGAAATATAGGTATAATCAGATCTATATATTCAGAATTCTATTAAAAATTAGACCAACGTGCAAGTCCACAGATGGCTTCAGTGATCAGCTCCAGCAGATTAATTGTCCTTGTCCTTAATTAGCAAAGAGAAGATTAAGAACCTTTCACTTTGCTCTTCTGTACCTCATCTCCATTAGCTCACTCTTTTTCTGTCTGCTGCTCTTTATCTTTTTTCTCCTCCCACCCTGTATTCCTGTCTCACACTCTTTCTGTCTCTCTACCCATCCCTGTATCTCTCTCAGAGAAATGGAAGATGATGACATCGCCCATCAGTTCTGTTGCCCTGCCTCTGAATGCAGTAGCCCCTCCTCTAGGTAACCTGCAGATCAGGTGGCCCCCCCCACTGTCATGTCACTCCTGTTCTGCAACCAATCACCGTGTGGGGATACTGTTGGCCAGAGCCCACAGCTATCATCCGGAGAAAACAAATGCAGTCAATGAATTGAGTACTATGAACGGACAACAACTCAGAGATACTGGAAAGCTGCGATGGATGTGGATTTTACTCGATCCTGACTGCACGCCTCTTTGTAGTAGCATGTTGACTACAGCCTCGCTTTCTGTCTGAAATGGATGATGCAAATTCTTATTTTCTTTCATGCAGTTTGAAACGTTTAACTGTGAACTGCAAAATCTACTATGAGAACTGCTAGTATAATTTACATTGCTGTTGTGGTAATAGAAGGGGTTTTTTACTTTAGCTGTCGAGGTAAGGCTGTGAGGGGGTGCTGGGCTGCAGACTGGTAAAGGTGAATCTCACTGAAGCTGTAGCTTCTTTTTTTTTATCCTTTGTCCTTCCCAACGTGTCATTTTCCCATGTCTCTGTCTCACTAGAACATATTTCTTTATGGAATTTCAATTTTGTTATGTTTCTTCACGGAAAACCTATATGCAGAAAACAAGCCAGCACTCCCTCTATTTTCCAACTGATGATAGAATCACAAGGACTACATTGTTCTGTGTGCTGTTGCTATAGGACAGTCTATCATCTCTTAAAGCATGAAGGAAAACTCCAGGTAACATATAGGTATGCTTTCGTAAAGCATACTCTTTTCTCTGTAAGAAAATTCTGAAACATGATGAAATATGATCACTAATGGAATGGTTCACCTCTTTCTCAAATAACAGTGCACCAAATGTTATGTAGTAACATTAACAATATTCAGTATAATTTTCATTCACCAGGCAGAATCAACTGATTCTTCCACTGAAATTTTTTGTATATTCAGAAAATATTGGAAGCAAAAGAATGTTGGCTCTTATTGCTAAAATAAGATTTAGTAACCCTCTGAGCATCTCATTGCATTAGTGTTGCACTTAATTTGTACATTACTCAGTACAGATTTTATTTAGAAAACATCAGAATAAGTCTTAACTGAATATGACCCGTGACCCACTGCCCCGCTGACTACATTTCCTGCGCACCTGTCACCTGCTCTGTGATTCCTTTCACCCCAGCAGTGTAAACAAATTATCTTACCACACAGCTTCGCTACAGCAAACACTACATCAGTCTCATATCTGCTCAAATGGACCTTTGATGTCAGTCACTGGCTTATCATTTATAAATTCTCTTAGTTCGTCTTGTTTGTTTTTACTATTATTATTATTATTGCTGTTGTTAAAATTATTAATAACACTAGTAGTAATAATGTGTGTATTAATTACTTCTGCTAGTCATCCACTGAAGCATAAGGTTTAAGCAACAAAAGCTTTTCTGTTGTTTTTTGACTATGTGTCATTAGAATGCCATAGTGCAGTAAAACTTCTTTCAGGCAATGATTTCTGTCCTGCTGTAAAATAGTTGTCAAATGATCTTGACAACTTGAACAGAAGCACTTTACTTCTAATCCATGTGTTTGTTCATTGTTCAACTTATCTTCCTTTAATTTGCTCAACATATTTTAGTTTTCAAAAAAGAATTTTCAAGTTTGTTTATGGTCCTTGCAGACTAACAGATAAAATATATTTTACTACGGATGGTGATGGACAAGTTCTTCAGATGTTGAAAAGAGACAATATTTCAGATTTTTGGTAAGATAATGAGTGACAAGCGCATGACATACATTATTATTGTTAATAAGGCTGTAGTATTTTTTTAAGAATGGTCAGCACTGCATAATTTGCATTCTATAGTCATTAAATGTTTTCTCTGCTATGGACAAGACACAAGAGGGGATAGGTTGGTTCCAGAATTACAGTTTTCCCCGTGACACTGACAGACAGAATGTCGTTACAGATACAAACTCGTGGTACGTGGAGGTCTCATAAAACCAGTGTATTAACTGAAGTTAAACTGCATGATTTGTTAGTCAATGTGACCCTACCATGACTACTCTCAGCTTAATTGTAATTATATATTTTTCATAACAATGTTCCAGGGGAGTTTGTTGTCTCACATTATGAAATGAGGAGGAGTTATGCCCTTATTGAACCATCAAAGGATCAGAGAGAGCCGTTTGTGTCACTCTTATAACCTGACAGAATCCTTGTCAGATTAGTCTTGGTGGCCCTCTCACTGGCTCTCTGTACATTTTTTAAGCTACTTTTTTTTCCAGAATTGGACCTGTATTATAAGTGTAATGCTGCTTCTGATGGTAAATTTGGGGGGAAATTCAGACAATATACCACAGGCTGCTTGAGAAACACACTGACATGTACAGCATGAGAGAAGTGTAGGCACATATTACAGTGCTTGTTGTGCCTAAGGGGTTAGTGTTGGTACATGTGATGGGGTACTGGAACCACAAGTACACCCTAAGGCCACTGGTCAGTCATTGACCAGTCATAGACACATGTCTGAAGGCTCCCCAGGCTTCTACGAAAAAGGTATAGTTCACAAGAAGCCTAAAATCCCCATGACCTACAGGTGCAAAATATGAGACCAATGGACAAGCTTTAATGACAGGCTGAGATGTGACTGGGAATTGTGCGGCAGAGGTCATGAACCCCAAATAGGTGGCCAGGGGCCTAAGTGCCGAGCACCTTCAGCAGGAGTAAGGTGGCCTCCATGTGTCATCCTTAATTTCCTGCTCCTGCTGTGGACATCAGATCATGCTCTAGTGTGGAGGAAAGAATTTTCTTGGGAAGAAAAGGCAATATTTGTTAAATGGCAATGAAAGTTGTGGGGATCTGCTAGATTATTTAACTATATGGCTTATGAACTAAAATAAGAATGTTAAATGTAACGATGACAACAGTTATGGTAATGAAGATATTCAAATAAAAAGACTGATTCTAATCAAATGCAATGCTCTTTGTTTGTCAAATGTTGTAATGTTTTACTACAGGGCAAATATTACTGTTATTCTCAACTAAATATCTGCGTGTGTGTTTTTGTGTGACGGGTGGGTTGAGCTGACCATGTGTTGAATTGTTAAGATGAACTTATACCTTGTGTCTAAAACAGTTAAAGATTTAAAACTGTAAACTTGTGATCGAATACGCTTGTAATATATCGGTACAAGAAAGACAGTTGTAAGTATGTTAATCATTAGGGAAGGATTGAAGGTGTTTTCTTCCTATAATGGATTCAGTCTTTTCCGAAATAAAGTGGAATTTTTGTAGTGATGAAGCAAAGCAATTTGCAGATGGATGTTATAATGGACTGCAGGATGACAGATGAAGACTGGTGATTCGTGTGTGGGAGGGCTTGTAAAAGCAGCCTGGTCCACTGAATGACAAGGTCATGGAAAGAGATAATTTGATTAAAGTCTTAGTGGTTGCGAACAAGTGAAGACAGACTGTTGGGAAGGTGGGGGAGGGGTGGCTAAGAGGAAGTGTTTTTAATGCTACGGTAGGACCAGCATTAACCATATCTACAATACAAAAGGAACTGAAAGGGTCAGGGAATTATTTCCCTGGTTTGCATCGAGTGGGATTAAGGCACAGGGACGATCCGTCGACATGGCAGAACCATGTAACGTGGGTGCACGCTGCATGTAAATATCTCGTCTCTGCATTTCAAAAATCCTCAACTCTTGCGGATGTTCACATTGCAGAACCAATATTCCACGTGTGGGTGGTCACTTAGAGAAGTTGTTCAGCTGCCTAAAACTGAGTTTGCAGCTTGGGTGGCTTGTATGATATTTTTTGCTATGGCAGATTTTATGTCCATTAAAAAAAGTGGATTTAAAGGTGAGGCACTTTGAATTCGTACTCTTTAGTACACATAAAGCAATTAAAAAATGTATAAAAGAAGAATTTTAGAATGAAACCTTGTTGTAACCATTTAGGAGTGGGAGCCTATATGAATATTTACATTTTAGTTGGTATTCTCAGTATCTTAGAAAGTCCTAGCCAGTACCGTAATTGGAATATAATTTGCTTCATATTTTGGAAACAGAAAATGCATTTTGTGGCCTAAAAAAACTGAATAGCTATACAGTGGAGTATACTATAATTTACTGGAAGAAAACATCATCCATATAATGTACTTTTTACTGTGAAGCAGCAGTGTATTTATTGTTAGAGCTGTTAGAATGGGAAGGGCCTGGTTTGAATGTCTGCTCCTGCTGTACTACTCTTTAGCATGGCACTTACCCTGAATTGTTTCAGTAAAAATTACCCTGCTGCATAGATGGGAACTTCAAAGTAAGGAGTTTAGTGTACAAACAAGTCCCTCTGGAGAAAAGATAAATGAATAAATTTAAATGTTGCCTGGATATGAACCTTTCCAAATTAAAGAGACGGGAACATATGTTCCAGAATGTGCGCCAGTCATATTTCAGATTTTGTATACTACATAGTTGGACTTTCCTGAAATACATTTGCCGAGGAGGAGGATTTATTTGTAGGAGTCCTCAGCACTGAGGGGATTCTCATTGCTTGGCTAACTAAGAGAACATGTGCCACTCTTAGGTCATTGAATTCTAAGTTTTTTTTTGTGGGTGCTTGTAACTGCTGTCCACACAGCTGCAGGAGAGTTATGAAACACAGCTGCCTGGCTGACTGCTGTGTTGATGTGCTGACTCTGAGGCATGGCGAGAGGTGTCCTGTGGATCAGTTGTGTGAAGTGCAGATGCCTGCCATGGCCTGGGCTTCTGACACAGGGATTTCTCCCCCTTCTCTGAATCCTTTGTTCCTCTCTGTTTGCTTTCTGAGCAGCAGTATTCACTGCCAGTTTCCAGGGGGAGAGAGAGAGTTTGTGTGTGTGTGTGTGTGTGTGTGTGTGTGTGTGTGTGTGTGTGTGTGTGTGTGTGTGTGTCTGTGCACTGTTATGTCTCCAGACTTTTGGCCCCTTTTCTGTCTTCAATGTTATGGTATCAACGGTAGGTTTGAAAAAGCCCTGAAGTGTGCAATCATCACGCCAGCCCATGACATTCCAAGTTTACAGGGGCAGCTCTGGCCATAGCCAACCCAGTCCTCATTACCTCAAGGAAAAGGTCAGATGAGGTTTATGGATATTAGTGGCAGCTGCTTAAATGCACAGAAGCTAGCATAAGGTGCAGTTGACTGTTTCAGGGCAAACACACCTGGCACCAGCCTGCCTGTACGCGTTTTTAGTTGCAGATGACAATGTTTGTTGTGTAAAGTTAGATCGTGGTGTCTTCTGCACGCTCCCCAGCCGTGTCCCTGCGCCCCTGGGCGGCAGCCATCTCTCTCGCTGTGAGACAGATTGGGAGAACGCGCAGCGTGTTTTGTGCTAGCTTTGGCAGGCACAAGCTATTAACGTGCTTGGCAGCAAATCCCATCAGGACCCCAGCAGGCGGGGTATGGGGGTGGAGGCCAAAAGAGCGACGCAGTCCCAGGACTCAAAGCCAGCGCCTGGTGACGTTTGATTTCGAGGTGTTTGTCAAGATGCTTTGGCCGCAAGTGTGGAGCGTGCACATCTCGAGAAACTCACGAGGAGCCCAAAGGACAGGCTGCTAGGTTTAAAATAGCTCACGGCGGAGTTTTCTTTCCTCAGCATTTTTTTCCAGCTACAGTTTACAGTGATGTGGGCAACTCATGTCACTACTGAATAGGCATTTTCCATGACAAAATGAACCTGATAGTCTCGAGTCATATTTCACTGCAATTTGGTGGTTGGTATTTCCTCTGGAAATGCGACGTTCCTTGTGGAAGGGTGGGAATTTGACTGGTTTAGTCATTATCAATCCATACACCACCTTGATTGAAATACCATCCCACTCATTGACTGGCTTATAGTATCATTGCATACAGAATTTGCCTGTTGCATTGTCCTATACGTAGTCACACCTATAGTATCACCCCATGCAGAAACCCCCACGATGATGGAGTTTAATCCAGTAGCTCTGATGTTCATCTGACTCAGCGTTGTTGCCATCTCTACTTCTGCCCTTGCATCCAGTGAAATCCCTGTCCTCCCCCCAGACCTCGCCAGAATTCAGTTAGCCAGTAAATGAGTATCTTGTTTACATTAAGAACTTCTGTGCCTTCTGTGTAGGGGTTCTTGGTTTTTCTTGCTCTTGGCCAAGAGTAGGTATATTAGGGCAGCAGTTACAGTGGTGGGTACAGCCACAGATTTGAAATATGAAAGAAGGGCCAGATTTTGTCCTCTTTGGCCAAATAACTAACTTGATCTGTCCCAATGTAATGTCTGGTTGTACAGATTGGTGTGCTTGTACCTTGCTAAGCTACAGTATGCAGAGCAATCCTGCTGTCCTGTTTGACACACCCATTCAGTGACACCCAAAACCAAAGCTTGCCAACATTTCCTTTCAGTCACAGAAAAAAACTAGAAAAATCACTCTGTATCTGTATTGTCTACAAACCCTGTGTCCAGGTATGTGTGTGGGCATGTGTACATATCACTCTGAGATGACTAGCCAGCATGTGTTGTCATACATATGCCAAGCTAGTATTAGATCATGCACAGTGGTAAGTCAAAGGGCCTGTCTACCAGGCATGTAAAGAATGCAGCCTTTCGACCTTTCCACCCTGCAAAGAGAGAGTGAGTGAGGGTGTGCAAAGGTGTGTTTATTATCAGGCCCAACCAGTCTGTGTGGCTTTCACCTGTGGCAGCACCATGGAAAGAATTCCCTATATCACTCTTCTCAGCTGTCTCTGTCTCTGCTTGACAGTAGAAGCTTCGGCATCATCTGCGTCCAACTGCAGGCAGTGTGGAGAGGTTTGACACATCTACTATCCTGTTTTGGCTGCTGTTACCTGTTGAGCTTCATAGTAACCAAAGTCCATGCCATGTCTGCAATTCTGTTAAACAAATGTGTATGTGGCACATGTTCTGTGGCATTGTCAGTGGCAACTGACATAATTTTTACTTTTTTACTTTGTTATATGGTAGTTATTCAGATTAAACTACTTCTTTTTGTACCTGGCTTTTCTTTTTTGTCTAATATCACAACTGTTTACTTGCTTTTTCTAGTGTTGCTGAATGTAAACACTGATTTAAGAAAAGCAGTTAATTGAACCATGGGTGAGATTTAGTTAAGCATTAACTACTTTAAGCTGCGAGTTCAAAATTATTTACCTCCCTTGTCTGAAAGGCTCAGAGGTGTTCAGTGGTCACTGAAACACAATATCCAAACCTTATGACGTAAGGAAACAAAGTATTGTAATCTCAAGACCTTCAGTGAAAGTCTTTGAAGTTTGTGAATGCTCTGTGCTTGTGTGTGTGGATAGCTGCAAGGCTTCATGCGTGCGCATGTGCTGCTGTGCTCCTTTTTGCATGACTGCTTTCTGAGGTTATATCAGCCTTTTTCAAATGATTGACAGTACAGCATCTCCTGAGGGAGGTGGGGAGAGGGGGCGGGGCTACCCAATCACAGAGAGACAGCGAAAGACGGAGAGACCTACTTATTTTCAAAGTTAAAAATGAAATGGTGATGGTGTGAAAGGAAAAACAAGAGATGAGGAAGGAATTGTGCAACGGGCACTGTGACTTGCCGGTAGAAAGGTGAGGGAGGAGTCAGAACAGATGACATGCAAAGAGAGGTTTGTACTATTGAATGTGTGGCACCTGCAGGGAAGAATGTGGCTTGGAGAAAGGGAGAAGAAATGGGAATGTAGAGGGGAAGGAGGGGAAAGAGGAGAGAGAGCAGGAAGAGAAACTAGGTTGGAGTCGTATGAAATAGACGGTGAGAGATCATCCAGCAGGCAGGAAGCACACGTGCTGTCTTGGATTAGAATGGGTGAGGAAAGGAAGACAGCAAGGCTTAGCCTCTTAAATTATTAGCATGAGGTAAAGTACAGATGACTTTAGAGTTCCACAGTGGGGAAAAAAAACAGCTTTAAAAGCACATAGCAAACATTAGCATTCAATTGGAAAAAATACAGAGAAGCAAAGAGGAAAAAGTACAGAAAAGGAAGAAATGGGTGAGAGGCAGCTGAGATGAAAGTAGGAAAAGTGGTCACAGTCTGAAAGATGGTGGGATTTTTAGCCTTTTTTCGGGATTTTGGCTGCAGCTGTCACTTCCTGTGGTTTCTGCTACAAAAACTTTCATCCTGGAGGTAAATATGACATCATTTCCTGTGAAAAGCCTAGTGAATTTCACTGTGAAGTCAGTGCATCCTGATTTTGTTGTAATGAGTGGATCTTGTGCTGTGTGTATGTATAATCAAAGACTTGTATCCTGAGGGGTATGTGTATGTGTGTATATATTTAAAAAATACATATATACAAACACACATGCATGTATTCCTCAAGATAGAAGCCTTTCATTTATGAGTTATAAATATGAGTGATATTATTTAATAGCTTTTACTGGTGTATATATATATGTGTGTGTGTGTGTGTGTGTGTGTGCGTGCGCGCGCGCGCGCGCGTGTGTGTTACATCAAGGTAACAAAGAATCCTCTGTTTATTCTGTGTGTGTATAGTATTGGATTTCAGCTTCTTTTAATGCGATTGTGTAAGGAATATGCATTTATTTGCATTACTTTACTCCTAGAATTATAAACATAGCATTGAATTCGCAATCCCTTGCTATCCTAACTCTCTGTCATTTTTGGTATGATGGCTCTTGAAAATCAATACCTAAATATCAGTATTGAAATAGAAACTTTTACTATGACAAATTTTTATCTGATCCTTATCAGTAATTTAAAAAAAATCAAACCTCAAATTAATATCAAAATAAATTTTTTAAAAATCATAAAATAAATACTATGCAATACCATACAGTACTGGGTAATAAAAAATACTGTATGTATTGCAGTAAACTATATTTACGCTTTTATGAATTTATCTGAAGTCGTGTCTGGAAGTTTCACTTTGCCTGAAAGTGTTTGCACTGTGTTACTGCATTTACTGCGCATTTCATTTTTTTAAATCAACTTAATTATTAAAATGCCAGTTGTCGTATCAAAGAGGCAGATGCGGTGGGTTACTTTGACACGCATTTTCCTCTTATTTAATATCTCAGCATTGAACTCCCGCTCCAAACCCTGCACAAGCGCCCTCTCATCTTCTGTATGTAACACTGGTGGTGGTACTTCCATGTGAAATGTCCTGTACTGTGCATACTGCAGCACGTGTTATAAACTTGCAAATTAATGACAACGTTAAGTGATTTGTAATTGGGTAACTTGTGTTTAGGGTCTTTCATCACGTGAAGGAATCGGTTTTCCGACAGGGATGGAGTATATTATTTATTTATTTCCCCCATTTTAAAATAATATGAAATAAGCAACTGATATCTGAAAATTTGGCAACCGATGCATTTTCAGGGTTGACTTACGTTCAAATACAGAGTTATTACTGTACACTGTGGACTTGTCTGAGTTGTACTAGCAGGTCTATGCCATTTGTTGATATGAAATATCCCACACTAGTTCAGAACAGTACAGATGTACAGGGTGTAGTTCACATGCCCTCAGTTGTACAGGCAGTGTTGGTTGGCAAATTTGATGCACAGTGGCTGAACTTGTTCCCTTTAGGTCGCCTCCCAAAACTTGATGACAGTGTCCAGTACAGAATCTGTAATATGGCCCAAAAGTTTTTCATCAAAAAATGTTTACTAATTTGGGGATTTAAAGAAACGATTGATCCTAATTTATAAAATGAATCCTTCAATAATCAACAGGAAATGTTATACAGAATTAGAGGTAAAATTTATATATACAAAATAGATATGTAGCTTAAGGGGCATTCATACCAGTGCTTATTGTGTACATCTGCCTTAGTGATCGGTAGACTGATGTTTGTTTTGATCATCTGATGACCTACCTAATGTCATTTTGTTTCCACTTGCCTGCAATGTGTTTACAGGATAGCAAAAGGGAATACTTGTTGAAAATGTCAATACTGCACTGAAGTGTTCTGAATATCCTTCAAATCTCTCCTTGTCATCTCTCTGCAAAGCACAATAAAAATGGCACTTTGCATGGTTTGTATGAATCTTTTAGTATACTGAACATGATAGCCCTAGTAATGTCTTGTACCACTCTAGACATTTTATAGGATGATTAGGGGGTCACATACCATTTCCTGGGCGCTACACTGTGATAAATGAAGCTATTATCTCAGGCCATCTGTTAAATGCCTAATACTGAATGCCATGAACAGTAAAAGGTGTTGTGGGAAGGCATTCCTCCTCATTTCCTTTCCTGAACTTTAACAGAATATTTCAAAATACATCATTTATATGTTGCATGCTGTTATGTGAACATCGACACAGAAATGTTTAATTTATTACTTTGAAGTAATGTAGCATTTGTCAGCATCTACTGTTGTAGGTTAAAAAAAAGCATATACATAGCATATATATATATAGATATATGTATCAGTATTGGTATTTATGTGCTTATCAATAACATTTCTGTGGGGTTCTATTGAGTACCTATTTATAGGCTTGGTCTTATTGAAACCAGAAATTTTAATAGCTGTGTTACATCCTCTGCTTCCATTTTCATTACTTTTGCTTCTTAATTTTGCCCTCATGCATTAGCTCATGCCCAAGTCATGTCAGCGAACAAGCTGTAGAAGCCATACAGTGCATGGCGCTGAGCATTACACAGTATGGAAAATGAGATGCTAAAGATTCAAATAGGTCAGCATTCTTTCCTGTTTTGATGTAACTGTAGGCAGTTTTGTTTGCCTTACAGTTTTTCTGTATTTTGGCTTATCTGTTTCAAATGACATGGTAACTGTACTATGTATATTGAGTAGATGTCATGTAACTAGAACTTAAATAATAATGAAAATTACTGAATTTCTAACGAATTTTATAATCTGAATTTCTATACTAGGGTGTTATATGCTTACATACTTTGTTCCAGTGATGCCTCAGGTCTAGTTTCAGAACTTTTTAGGCTTTGGGCCCAGAGTAAGCTTTAATGACCCATGCTTTATCTGAGTTTGCTCTGTTTGACCAGTCCAACAGTATGGTATGTAAAAGGAACTAATATGCTGAACACTAATCAGAGAAAAATCTGTGTTCCAACTGCTAGCAATTTCATACCTTTACTCCTGTATAATCATATCAATAGTTTACAATCAATGGTGTAATATGACCAACACAGGTTATTTGCAATGAGTGTTCTGGGTGCCATAGCAACTAAGATTTTGTATGCTGTTTCTCAGATTGCGTTACTAGACCTGTATACCACGAGTGTTTGCCATGTCACATTTCACAGGTGATATAACCCTGGTTGTGTATAAGGAGAGTACAGACAGCTCCAAGTTGGGAAGGAGACCGCCCACTGCAGTTTGCTACCAAAACAATCGTTCAGAGCTGAAACCCATGTCACAGGGCACTGGCACAGTTAATGAGGTGTACAGTAAGGTTATAGTGTGGAGGGGGAGCTTTAACCTGCCGCACAGATACCACAGGGGTGCAAAGGGATGTGCCAAAGGTGCCACTGCTGGCAGTCAAGTGAAAGATATCAAAGATAGAAACAGAGAGCAAGTGTGAGCACTGGGGAGGGAAAGAAACAGTTCACTTTTATTTTGTGCACTTTCACTCTCACTGCTTTTTCTGCTCCATCAGTTAATCTCCCTCTGTGTTCTATGGTGAAAATCAGTATGTATGTTTCTGAAATGGAATTACTTTTTTTTCATACTTAATGTGAATCATCAAGAAGCCCGCACGTCCAAGAGTCAAAAAATGGTTTTAAAAAATTGAAAGCATTATACTGTTGTATGTTCTGAATTAATCAGATTTCTCCTTAATTTTCTTCATTTCAGTCACGCCACACTCATGAGTATGTCTGCGTAGTAATAAAAATTCTAACAGCTTAACATTATAAGTAAAATCACAACTGTAGTGTATCAGATTAAACGTCTGACTAAAGATATGAGAGAAAACAGACTGAATCTGTGAACTTTAACTTGAAATAGAATGTCACAATTGTATCTCTGCTGGAACTGAATTAGTAGGCCAATTTAATATGGGATGTGAATGTTAGACATTCTATGTGTGCACACGAGTGCAGTGTACAGTTTCTCTGTGTGTTTGATTTTGGATTATAGTGTGCATTCTGTAAGATTATAACATCCCACTCCACCCCTCCTATTTCTATCTAAGCCTAGTGAGACAGTGTGAAACCTCGGTCACCACAGCAACACTGCTCTTGACTCCAGCAACTGCCTCCCCTCCCACACCAGTCTCCTAGCAACAGTTTCTAAGCAACCCTCTCCTCCCTTGCTCTTCCTTCCATTATATCAGAGTCTTCCTGCAGCTAAACTTGAGTGTTATAGTGACAAGAAGCAAGGATAAAATGGAAGAGGGGGAGTGTGTTATGAAGGAGTATGAGAAATAAAGAGATGGGAATATAATCAGAGGAGGGTAGTGTAGCCTACAGGAGAGCAGTTGGGAGAAGAAGAGAAATGTTATGGAATAAATAATACATGTTTGGAAAGGGTTGAATAAACAGGAGAAGAAAAGGAGGTTTTCTCTCCATTATTCATGAGCTGCATTCCCTGTGTCTTTCTATCTCTTTTGCTCTCTCTCTCTCTGAATGGGTGTTTTTGGACAGTGTTCAAATGGTCTCAGCTGGAGCATTTTATGCCATTGTATCTGAGCTACCTAGTCTTGTGTGCAGTGATGTATTTGTTGGGTCCAGGTTGCCCATATGGTCTAGAATGCTTTCAACTGCCTGAACTGAACCATACTGTCAAAAGTAACCCTCTGGCATCCTTGAAATCTCTGAAATGTTCAAAAGCACGATGTTCAAGGTGTACTTATTTGCGCATAATTCTGGCAAGGAAGTATGAATTTTCATGGATTTTCAGATGGGTTTATCATTCATTCATTTATTCACTTGTTAAAAAATTGTCCATTGTAGGGTTTTGGTGGTACAGAGACCATTGCAGAATAAGGCATGAGGCAGAGTACACCCTGGATACGTCACTAAGCAATCGTCCACATTCAGTTCACTCATACGAACTGAAGGCAACTTGGTTCTACCAGATCACCCTGACACACGTCTTTGAAGTGTGGGAGAAACAAGCACTGTCAGAAAGCCTGTGTGAACACATGAAAACATGCAATCTTCATGCAGAATGACATAAATCTGAATCAATATTTAAACGTATAACAAGGGATATAAGGGACAAGCACTGTAGATTTATTAATAATGTGAAAATTAGATTTATGAATTATATATTTTACTTTTCATGATGTTACAGTTGAATTTGTCCAGAAGAGTACAGTAGTCCAGCAGTTCTTTGGTTTTATTTTAGTTCTGATGCTTCAGCATCTGGAATTGATGGAATTTCCTACCCAAAGTAGTTTTTTTACCAGAAATTTAGGGTTTGCGCAACTGTTTTAAGATGAGTTTCCATTGGGTGCGTTCAGGACAGGGTTATAGTAGTGTTAATGTTTTTGTTCTGTTATTGCTGTCCTGTAATGAGACGGTCGTAATGTAATTGCTGTAATCGCTGGTAATGATCATAATCTCTCCATGCTGAGCTATTTGAAAAAATATTGCCAATAAATATTGTATCAAACAACAGGCAGTGTTATGTGTAATGACAGCTGTTCAAGAGAATTCTATGTGTTTTCTGGACTTTCCTTCTGTAAGACTTTGCCTTCCAAACTTTTAGCACTGTCTTTCAAACTTTTTTACTTTAGATCTCAAAATTATTATAGATGATAGTCACAAGTTTTGTCAGGGATGCTTTTGAATTTCATTTATTAACCCCCCTTTGGTTTTTGAGGCATTTTTCATACATCCTTATAGCTGATTGGTTGAAGATGATCAATGTACTTATAGACTGACTTGAAGTGCATTAAGTTCTCAAATTTTAGTATCCCTTGTCACTTTTACTTCTTATAGTATTGGTTTGGTGAGTGTATCCATTTTCCATTTATTTTATCCTTACTGCATTATAGGTTAATACATTAACATTTAATATTATTTGGTAGCACCCGACTGTAATGCCATTGTATGCTGAATTAAGAGGCAGAGATCTTTTGGGATTTCTCTTTGTCATTGTACTTTTCTGAATGCCGTCTCCCTTACGATGCATCAGACGGTACAGCGACCAACACAGAACACAATGGGAACCCCTTACAGATCACCCCCAGCCACACAACTCCTATCCACAGTTGCATACCTCTAACAGACATCCCACAATGCGCAGCAGGATAAACTTAGAATAAACACCAATAAGAATCTATCAGAACATCACAGAAACTGCAAACAGTCAAAACACAAAGTGCCAGAAGGGGACTAATTTACAGTCCCCCTCAGCACTGTCACTGGATGTATTTATGTATGTGTATTTGTGAGCGTTTAAGTGTACAGTGCTAAATAACTACAAAACAGTTGAATGAGCACAGGTAGATAGACATTGTTAGAGAGTAATGAATGATGAAAAACTTGTCTTGTTGTATCGTGTTATGATACAGTAACTAATGTTAACTGTTTAAGCAGTTTTGTCCATATGAATAGCAATTGGTGATTTTTGAGTACATCTGGATATCGGTTGTACCAGCATGGTGGCACAGCGAGTAGTGCTGCTGCCTCACTGCATCTGGGCTGTTTTGGCATCGATTTGAATGCAGCTCAGTACGTGTGGAGTTCACATGTTCTCTCTATGTCTGTGTAGGTTTCCTCTCACAGTCCTAAGACATGTGTTTCAGGTTAATTGGCCACTCTAAATCACCCATAGTGTTTGAATGTTTGTATGCGTGACCACCTTGCAATGCACTGTTGTACCATCACGGGTATTGTTACCTAACTGCCACTGCGACCCTAACCAGCCTGTGGTCAAGAATGTTGGATGGATGGGTGACAGCTCCGAGGCTCAGGGATGTGTAAAAAATGGTTACCATAGACATCTTTAACATATAAACATTATAACTCTTCAACATTTTTTTTAGAAACACATGACCTTCATAAAGTGAGGGGGAGACTGTAGAAGAAAGAAAAAGGATGGAATGCTCTTGTAAAGTCAGACTGTGATGGGCATACTTGAAACTCAAGAGAAGGATGCTGGATTGTGGGAACTAACAGATGGAGTGTGTGTAATGCAGAAAATTGTTGAGTTCTTTTTGAATGCTCACATAGTGGAGACAGTGACCAGTGACAGTAGGACCAAACTACTCAGCTGTCTGATGAACAGGTGATGAGCAGGCCCCTGCAGGTGTCAGAGTGGAGGAGGTGGAAGAAGGGGACAACAGAAGGCTACAGATACAGGTTTTTCTGATGATCCTACAGTGAGAGGTTATCAAGGGAAGTGGAGGCCAGAGCTGCAGGTGTTCTCAGTGACTGGACACGGCCATATTTCCAGCTGACTGACACAGTGTGTATGAGCAGTTCTGTAACTGTTCAATTATCCTTCTCCAGCTCACACCTTGCATCTTGCTTATCACGGCCTTTTCCCCACTACTTTTTAGGGTTATTATGAACACGCAAAACTTGAAAACGTATGTTTTGTGTAGAGAAAATGGATCTGGCATCATCCAGTGGTAAACTAGTCCTGACATGTGAACTTTGGGGTGATTCTGACTACTGTGACACCGTTTTGGAGAGCAACGGCTGCATCTCAACACTACTGGAGCACGATTGACGGGAAGATGTGAACACACAGCCCCTGTAATGTGTCTTTATTCGGCTGCGATGGAAAGGTGCTTCCACGCGGGACTCGTGAAGGGTTAACGCAGGGCGCTCGCGGCTATGTTGTTGCCCTGACTGCTGTGTCACGCTGGCACGAGCACCTCGGGGAAAGAGAAAGAGAGAGAGAGAGAGAGAGAGAGAGAGCGAGAGAGAGAGAGAGCGCGCGCCCGCGCACGAGAGAGAGAACGTCAACACAAGCGCTTTCCCCAACATTCTATAGAAAGAGGGAGGGAGAATACGGAAAACCACTTAGGGATGGGGGAAACGACAAGGCGTTTCAGCTTCGACATTTGTCCCTGGTACTCTCACCATTTTTTTGTTAATTCGTTGGAAATAAACAGAAATTACTAAACAGAGGGGCGAGAATGATCCCAGAATAACGATAGGAAAACACGGTGTATTTCGCGGTCCACAATGTGGTGCATCAACTGCGCGTCCGAGAAGACCCCAGCCATCCTGCACAACAAGCTCGTGTACTGGTAAGGCAGTAAGTCGCCGTGCTCCTCTCCTCCTCATCCTCCTCCTCCTCCTGCCGCAGCAGCAGCAGCAGCCGCCCTGCTACCTGCCTGACCACCACAACAACAGCCCCCCTCCCCAACTTTGTTTATTTTTTTAAACATATTGACTTGAAAAAAATTGAGCGCAGTTACTTATTTAAAAATAAATGTAACTGATGTGCATACACAGCATTGCATATGATGTTTTTAAAGAAAGCTGCGTAAGTGCTGTGCGTTTGTGGACCAGAACGGGACGTGTGTCGTCTGTGGCTCGAGATAAACAGGCACCGATCGCCGCACTGACACTACGGACGTGTGTCTGGAGTCACAGAAGTGTGTGTGGATCTTACTTTGAGGGAACCGACGCACAAGTGCAGCTCTCCTTGGCTAAGCGCTGCTAAAACAGCTGTTGATGAGGGACATTTCTGCCCGTCAAACAATAAAAACAAAGATTTGAGGTGGTGAAACAGTCCTGGTAAGTGATGGCCACATGTGAGCAGTTATCAGTTAGTGTGGACTGGCAGTTGTTCTGTACAGTTTCTGTGATCTTGGTCCCGGGGTTAGAAATGACTTGACCTCCCAGGTTGCCTTCTGTGAGTGTCTGTTGTGGAGTGTTTATTCTGCTGCTGGGTGTGAAAACCTGGGCAATTGGTACACCTGGGCCACAGTGTGCTCTGTGAACGTCGCACACTGAACACAAAGACAGGAGATGATGTGGTGGGTGTGATGGCAGGAGCAGGTACTTTTGAGGAGGCCCCCCTCTGGACTACCGATGGACAGCTGCAGCTTCAGGGTCCAAGCATAGTGTGTATGGAGTGTGACAACCCCATCAAGAGAGCACCATCAGTTCACTGGAACAGGCTCCACATAATCCAGAACCACGCTGGCCATTTCAGTTACAATACAAAAAAATTGGAAACATCACAGCTTATTCAGAGCCAAATATTTTTGCCAACTGTTTTATTTAATTAAAGAGCTTCCAGTACTTAATTCCCTTTGGGAAAATTAAAAACGGACTCTTTTGATCATTTTTGTGTTTTTTTTAGTATTGCACTAATATTGACATATACAAAAATTACATTTTGTATGTGCCTAAAAATAGGGATCACATTTTACAGCAACTTTATTTTAGCCCTCTCTCTACCCCTTCCCCCTGTAGCAGTTACCACTTCTGAAGCAAAGCACCTTCTCATCTCCGCTCACTTACAGGTTCCAAGCCTCATCCCCATTTCGCTCTTCCTCACCTTCCCCATTTCCACTGCTGTCCCACAGCAGGCCTGAGTTCACTGTTCTCTGTGGGCTTGCGAAGCTGGTGTGAGCCAGTTAGGGTGTTACCGTTTATAACAACTTGGACAGAACCTGCATGTGGCATTTCACAGAAAAGCAGGCACTCACATTGTCATGAAGCACCTTCCCACACTTCTATTTTCTTTACATCAATTCCAGTGCTTTTTGCTCATGTCATTGAAGCAATCTGTGATCCAAGTGACTAGGTAAAAATGAAATCAAAGCAACTACATTTCTCAGATTCAAGTCACTTAAATCTGAAATCTGATTATAATCTGTCACCTGTAGATTAAAGTACCAAATAAAACAGTTTCTTGGGGAAGGTATTTAAACTCACTTGCTTCAGAAAAAAATGGTGTGTAAACCAGTAGAAAGAATAATCTGAACTGTTTTGATAGCAATTAAGTGGTCAGCAGGTGTGATGTGTTTGTTTAGGTCCTTTATCTCTTGTTTGGTAAACATCAGTCTTTCAAAAAGGTATGAAGACAAACCTGTGTGTCAATAAATACATTATCATTTATTATCACAATGTTATTATGTACACAACTACTTTTGACATGCCTATGTTTTATTTTTGTTGTATAGAAACACAGTCTCTGTGCCTTCTTTGATCTTGTAGTGTGCCTCATGAGTGTGTATGAGTGTGCTGTTTTAAATTTGTACAGTAGCTGATGTATGTGTTGGCAGTGAGTTATCATAACAGTTACTAGAGAGTGTAATTTAGTAATCACAGCAAGATCAGTAACATTTTTCTTAATCTTTGCTTTCTTTTGCCAGTTTCTCTGTCTCGTTCTCTGTCTCTCTCCCTCTCTCTCACACACACACACACACACACACACACACACACACACACACACACACACACACACATGCACACAGAGTCTTTCTTTACCTGCCAAGTTTTTATACTTTTGTTTATTTACTATGTTTAGTTTGGCAGCAACTGTCTGGACCATACAGGTTTCATCATCACCTTGAAGTCTGTAAATGGAAAGCTCATCCTCTTTACATGATCTGATGCTGGAGAGGTGTGAGAGAGATGACATTAGAGTCTATTTTTAAAAGTGTTAACTCTAAAATTTACTTCTTTAAAAAAAAACTTGATCACACATGGGAGATGTCATAGTTCTCATAATTGGCTGCAATACAAGACGGCTTGTTTGTTGTTGGCAGAGTAGCTCAAATCCTTCTGCTAATGCAGTGTTATAGCCTGTTCAGGGGTCATTGCATTGTCATATGGCAAAACACAACACATTTGGATTTTGTGCAAATGGGGAGTTGAGGTAAATGGAAGACTTTATCATGTTTATACATGAATAAAACGATTGTTTCTGAATTTTTTGTCGGTAATTAGTTCAAAGGCAAACTACAGTCTTTTGCTTTTGGTACGCTGAATATTTTCTGTGCCAAGAGAAACCTCCCCATTTCATTGCAAAGCAATCCTCTGGAGGAAAAAAATAAGTTTTGAAAAAAGAGTCAGGTACTATTTGGCTGAGAAAAGGGTTCCCAGTGGACAGACACAAGAGTAAGGCTTCTCTTTGGGCCCAAGCTGGACTTTTAATTAGCAGTAATTCAGTTATTCATGTTGAATTATTAATTACATCAATCATTTCCTCCTCAATGCCCAACATCAATGGGAAAAACTTAAAAACAGTCGCAGTACTTGAGGCCAACCGAGACAAAAAAACAGATTATATATATAACAAAAAAATATATATATAAATTGCAGAAGTTGTTGTTTGTGAAAAATGATACAAAGGCTAGCATTCTGTAGGGTTAATGTCAGTTGAAGAAATTAAAGTGTCAACTATGGCTTGCTCAACCACATTTTGTCACACACCACTTTTTCTCTCTGTCTTTCTGTCTCTTTCATTTTGTTTCTCAGGGTCTGCTTTTTTGTCTTTTCAGTGAGTGCTGCAAAATCACAAGAAACCATATCTGTACAGAATTTGAGACAGAGTGACAGGAAGAGAAAGGTGCTGAGTACACATACTGAACAAAGTGCATACATGTAGAAGGAGACTTGGGATTTTATGGCAATGCAAGTAATGCATCGCTAATGCATCCTGTAGTTTTTATTTTTATGGTTGTGTACTTATGAAACTGCTTATGTGTGTGCATTTTTTAGAAATATATTTCTAACTGCAGTTTGAAGTAAGCGAAAGCTTAGGGTTATTCCATTTTAGCTGAACAGGATGCTGGGTTGACTGCATCCTGTTCAGCGTGGTTTACTGAATTCTCAGGGTGACATGTGTAAAGAAAACAAGCCTGGAATGATGCGCCTTTCTTTGACTATTCAAGGGGAAAGAAGAACATTCAGTGCATCAACACATCGATGTATGCTAGCAGAAACTGGTTTCTGTCAAAATGGGCAGCTGATGTCTTGGAGTTATCGTAAATTGAAATGGAAGGAATTTCATGCTTGAGGAGAGAAACCTTAATGAGAAAGTATCTCAGTGCAGCAGGTTTTAGAGCAACAGAGTCCTGCCTGCTTACCACCTTAGGTGCCTCCCCTCCAGTTGTCTTCCTTTTTAAACATTTTTCTTCTGTCTGTCTTCATGTTTAAGGAAATAGGAGGTTGCTATTGCCACATATTTGCCATGTTGGTACTCATTTCCCTGGCACAAAGACCAAACCCTTAGCAGCTCCATGAAGAATCAGGAGCACACTTCTCAGGCGCGTGGGCCTCAGCAGACGCATCAACTCCAGATCTGTGGGCAGAGCTGATGGAGCTGCTCTGGTAGGAGGAAGGATGTCAACTTATGAGTAGTGTTCACAAAACCCATTGTGATACAGGGTGTTCCCTGTGGTCCAGCTGCCACTCCTGTCCTGAACTTACTGGTGAGTTCAGAGGAGTCGCCCGAGTTCATTTTGTAAATCCCGCAGAATGTGAATGTGGAACTGGAATGTGGAGGTTCTGCTCCAAAATGCCTCAACAGTTTTAAAACATCTTGCGGTAGTGACAGTGATCCTGACATGGGAACTGGCAGCTGTTGCAAATGCCTGTGTTTCTCTGTGTGTGGTGGGTTGGTTTCTCAAAGTAAGTAATCATAGCGTGGATTCATCAGTGTCTTCTCTGATAACAGAAACTGAATGTTAAACAGGCTTACTCTGTTTGAACTGTATGTTGTGAACTCATGGATGTTTTTTCAAAAATTGAAGCCATGTTATTTCAGTGACCACTTACTTGTATTTGCTGTTATTGTTGTTTCTGCTATTTATCCTTGCTCAGAAATTTATACATTTGTGAGATACCATATGCTGTATAGATATGCAGTCTGTCCTTAATTCACAACCAGGTTAGGGGCTGATGGCTGGCTTTTACATCAGATAGTACTTATCAGAAAATGGCCCAACCGAGAAGATGGTTGCTGGCTGTGCATGGGTGCGGCCATTGTGTTGTAGAACGCAGTCTTGTAAAACATTTAACTTGTGCAATCGTTATGTTATGATGTCACACAGGTACACGTGTGCAATGTTTTAATGCATTTTCCTAACGTTCATAACATTTTTCATTTACAGTATAAGCTATAAGCACACAGTCGTGTCGTAGTATATGTTTTCGTATGACTGTCAGCGAACACTATTGTTACACTACAACACCGCACGTGTGCTTTATAGGTAATTTAATTAATTACAAGAAGTTTATTTATACATCTTTTAATTAGGTATAGGATGCTCATTTGCTTATGAGAATTCCTAGAAATCATTAAAATGGTATTTGGTCAATTATCATACATTTCATATTATTATTATTATTATTATTATTATTATTATTATTATTGACTGTGGTAAGTGCACGTCATTGTTTCTTGTCAGTCGAGGACAGTCTTCAGTTTTGCTGTATGGTCTAGTTGAAAGGTAATAGTGCAGGTAGGGGGAGCAAGAACGCAAGACAGTACAGCATAACTGTTCTGTTGCTGGCATACTTCATATAGACGGGCACCTGCTTCGGCAAACTGCCCAACTGAATGACTGTTGTAGCAGTACATTGATGCTATGCTTAAAGACAGATACCCAATTTGCACTGATCAAGAACACCCTGGAGCACTTTGTCACACAGCCGTCTGTCAGGGAGAAGGAGAGGGAGAGGAGCTCATAGAATGTGGAGTAGCTGGCCTGTGGCCTGCAACATATTGTCACGAGCCTGTGTTCGTCTTGCCACAGTATCAGCCACCTGTCGGCTGCCTGGCTCACACCAAGCTGCACATGACGTGACTTGCTCTGCACAGGGAGTCATGGGGTAGGGTGCAAGCGCTGGGAGGATGACGCCAGTAAGTGTGGTAGCTGTGATAAAGCCATTAAGTGTGTGTGTGTGTGTGTGTGTGTGTGTGTGTGTGTGTGTGTGTGTGTGTGTGTATGTGTGTGTGTTTGTACACATTTGCATATTTGTTTGCTTATTGAAGAGGTTTACTCTGATTCCTTTCATCTACAACTCCAGCTCCATAGGGATATACAGGAGACACAAGCTTTCTTGCAGGGCTCATATCTATGTGGGAGAGATGACCTGCCTAAAGAGGGCTGCAGGGTGGTAGATGGAGCAGGAGGAAGTGAACACTTGGGGGGAGTCAGACCCATTTTAAGAATATAATCATATGAGCATAAAAAACATGCTTTGTTGCTAACAGCTGTTTGAAATGAAAGATCTAGAGCTATAAGAACTGTTGGACACAGCAGAGATGTGTGAGGGCGCACCACTGAATCCCACTGGTTGTATTCATTGCACTTAGTGAGTCAGAGTCATGTGACAGAATATAACAAAGATGTCACTGTCCACATGTCTCTGGTGAAATGATGCTGGTGTGAAACTCCACCCAGTCCTCCTCCAAGTTGTCACTCTTTGTTCCACCAGAAGTCCTTCTCATTTCTATCATATGATCCTTTGTGGTTTTGGATATGTGCAGAGAGTGTCTTAAAGCTTCTGTGTGATTTGCATTAAATAAAAATAAGCAGAATTTGGAATCTCTTGGTAAAGTGGGCCACACACCTTTCATTACAGGAGTACTCCATGTATGGAACAGAGATTTATCTTCTGGAGCTACATCGCTTCATCCTATAGTTCTGATTTCCCTCCTAGTTTCTGTGCAGCTAAGTCTCATAGTTGCCTGTCTCTCTTTATCCAGTGTGGAAGGAGACGCCCGGAACTCGGAGGTGGGCAATTTGTCAGGCAGTCCCTGCAGCCAAGCTCCATACCTACGCAGCTCTGACCGTTACAGTGACAGCGGTGGCTCCCCTGGCACCCAGGCTCCTCCTGTGTCCCCTCCAAGCCCAGCCAGCCTGGCCTGGGCTCAACGCACGCGCCACCAGCCCGCCAGTCTGGCGCTCCGCAAGCAGGAGGAGGAAGAGAATAAGAGGTGCAAGGCCCTGTCTGACAGCTATGAACTCTCCACAGATCTCCAGGACAAGAAGGTACTACATTGCCCTATGAATTGCACTCATCATTTGGCCTCTCTCAGACAAGCAAAGTGTGCTTCAGTATTGCGTAATTTCAGCAAAATGAGGAACTTAAGTGCTTCTCTGGATTACAAACCAGCAAGCAATAACAACCATCGTGTTGTAGAGGTTGTGTTGTTGAAAGCTGTTGAATCGCTGCATATTAATGTCTCTACCTCCACTAGGTGGAGATGCTAGAGCGGAAGTATGGGGGCTACTTCCTGAGCCGGAGGGCAGCACGCACTATCCAGACGGCCTTCCGGCAATACCGCATGAATAAAAATTTTGAACGCCTGCGCAGCTCTGCCTCAGAGAGCCGTATGACACGCCGCATAATTCTGTCCAACATGAGAACACAGTACTCATTTGATGAGCGGCAACCACAGGCGCAGCAGCGGTACACTGGCACCATCATCCTTGGTGGGGCAGGGCACCAGCAATCAGACCCCAGCCCCCCTGACCCGGCCAGCGACTCCCCGCCCCGTGGGTCGGGTGACCGGTCAGATGAATACACTCACCTGGAAGACTCCTTCTCCAAACAGGTGAGGTTGTGTAATACATATAGGGTCACTGAGGCTTTTGTAGCACTTTACAGCATACCTTCTTTCCCTCCCTCCATGGGCTGTTGATCAGCATAGTGCATATTTATGTCCCTCAATTTGACCTTCCAAACAACAGATAGCTTCAGCAGAGCTCCTGCGATGCATTTGGAGTGCTCTGCTGAATGTGTCCTGCCTGTTTATTTCCCAGTTCCAAAGCTACCCTTGTAGAAACGATTCATTGTGTGTCTTGGCCCATTAATGATACTTGTTACCTGTGTTAAAAAGCTACCCAAACTGCCTAAAAACATCTTCCGTCACTGGATTTTTTCCTAAAAAAGAACTTCACGTTATTGCTTGTACCTACAATGTTTAAATGTGTAAATACACTTATGTAGTTTGGAAGATATTGTTGATATATTTTGCCTCACTTAATGTTATTGGTAATATTATTTGTATGTAAGTGCTGTACTAAAAGGCAGTAAGGCAGTAAGGACTGTAGTAAAAATGTGTAATACAGATGTGGTATGAAGTGAACTTGAAGTCCTGACTCTGTACCTGAGTCCTGTCTGTAAAGGCAACTAGTGTCTTACTTCCCTTAGGTGAAGTCCCTGGCGGATTCCATCGACGATGCCCTGACATGCCAGTCAGGGCGAGACGACTCTCAGGAGGGCAGCAGAGAAGGAGAGGGGATAGGGGGGGTTGAGGGGGATGATTTTGGTGAATGTGTATGGAGCAACAACAGCAACCCCTCATCCCGCAGGGGGATAGGTGATCGTGAGCGGGGGGGTGGTGGTGTGCTCAGTATGCACGAGGATAGCACAGCCACTTCATACAGTGATGTGACCCTTTACATGGATGACGGGTTGCCCTCCTCACCACTCTCACTGGACAGAGCCCCAAGTAGCACTGACACTGAGTACTGGGGCATGGGCAGTGGTGTTGGGGGACGCGAGGACAGCCGGGATACAGAAGGGGGTGGCAGCAGCAACAGCCGTCGCAGCACACCTTGCACTGAGTGTCGAGACTACAGGCTGCGGGGGGCACACCTGCCCCTGCTCACTATTGAACCCCCTAGTGACAGTTCAGTGGACATGAGTGACCGCTCAGACAGGGGTTCTCTTAGCAGGCAGCTCATCTATGAACAGGAGCCAGGGGTAGCTGCAGGATCACCCCAAGGCACCCTCAAACACAACCCTAACGCCCGCTCCACCTCCACAGCCCAAGGACAAACTCGCACTCCTGGCCGGCCCCTCCCTACCGCGATTCCCACACACCTACCGCACCATGTTGCCGCCCATCACCACCACCATCATCCACTCCATCACCACCAGTACCCCGACACTCCCCCCTCCTCCGCTTCTCCCCAGCAGCAGCCCCCAACTACGCCTCTATCCTCCTCCTCCTCTGCCCCGTTGGCCCCTAGCAGCCTGGAACAGCCCTGCTGCTCAGATGGGGACAATGACTCGCTGAATTCCACCACAAACTCAAACGAGACCATCAACTGCAGCTCTGGGTCTTCATCTCGGGACAGCCTACGGGAGCCACTGCCCACCCTGGGCAAGCAGACCTACCAGAGGGAGAGTCGTCACAGCTGGGATTCCCCGGCCTTCAACAATGATGTGGTGCAAAGAAGGCAGTATCGCATTGGCCTCAACCTCTTTAACAAGTAAGAGCAAGAAGGAGGAAGCACAAGACATAATGTAACTGGTTGCTTTATCCATTTCCTTGTCTCACCTTCCCATTGCTGTAATGTTCTCTGTGGTCACTTGCCCATACACAGGAAGCCGGAAAAGGGCATCCAGTACCTCATAGAGAGGGGATTTGTATCAGATACGCCAGTGGGCATTGCTCGCTTCATCTTGGAAAGGAAGGGCCTGAGCCGGCAGATGATCGGGGAGTTCCTGGGCAGCAGACAGCAGTTCAACAAAGATGTTCTGGAGTAAGTGCTAGAAACAGGTAGACCGAAGGATGGAAATACTTGGGGCGTCAGGACAAGGCTTCATACAGAGAGGGTTAATGACGAGGTTAATGAAATTAATGCAGGTTTGAACCCTTCTAGTTTGTTTTTCCTCTTAACGTTTATCCATGTGTTTTCTGATTCTCCAGCTGTGTGGTGGATGAGATGGACTTCTCAGGAATGGATCTGGATGATGCTCTCAGGAAATTCCAGGCCCAAATCAAGGTTCAGGGGGAAGCCCAGAAGGTGGAGCGGCTCATAGAGGCATTCAGGTAGCATGCAAGTTTGTGGTCTCCAGAACCTGTTGTTCTAGGTGCTATTCTTGCATTCTTAGTCACTTTGTGACTTGTGATTCATGTTAAACAACTGATTTGTACATCATTGTCACAGTATTTTGTATTATTAATTTGCTTTGAAATGCTTTAAATTAAGTGTCACTCATGTAATCTGCCATTTGTTTGCCTCCCCTACACATGAATGAGTTATCTGGTTGACCTACGACCTCTGGTTGAGATATGTTGAGCATCCTTGAAAATGTATTATATCTTATATGTCACTCTTGATAAGATTATCCATTATATCAACTATATTCATGAAGGTTCTGAATGGACAAGTCAGGCAGATTTTCCTGCTCTCCTCAACATTTCTTAGTGCTCGGAAAAGCATTATCCCTGTAAGGTGCCTTGGGACAAAGGCATCAAGCAAATGAAAAATAGTAAAAGGGCATACATGGCCATACAGAGTAAGCACAATAGATCAAAATGCTTCTTAAACATAATTAAAACAGCACATACAATATGCAGTAAAGAATGATGGGATGGGTCTGCTATTCTGGGTGGAATTTGTTATATTCTGGCACCATATATTTGTATTTTTGTGTGAAATTAACAGATTTGGAGAATGTGTAGAAATGCACCTGTCTTTACTTAACTTCACTTAACGTTTAACATTTAATATTTTCCTTAGTTACCGTCTCAATACACACTGTTTCACTACCCTCTTGGTTATGGGAAATGCAGTCGTTCACTGCAAGTATTACAGAGCTGTGGCCCTCCCATCATCCCTTGCTGTTGTATATATGTGTCCTTTTTTTAACCATTGTGGTTAATTACAGAAGAGATATTGGCTGTGATGCTGAACAATGTGTGTTTGACAGCTTCAGGAGTGGGAGTGTTGTGGTGCTCTGTGAGCGCTAAGCCATGCCTTAGAGAAATAAAGTTTGTGCTCTCGTGGTTTCATCTCCCGGAGCTCTTTAATATAATTACCATTAAAAGTAATGAAATGAACGTGTTATATTTACAAGTTTCCAGCTTACAAACAGTTTTTCAGGGATGCCTTTTTGTTTGTAGATTTAGAAATTGCTGTATACACAAATAAGAGGTTGTGCAGCAGGTTGTTCACTTTATATGATTATATATTAGAAAATATCATGAACTAGGTTTGTTAAAGCTTGGTGTAAAGCTGAGTAGAAATCTGACTGTTAGAACCTCTGTAAAGAACAAGCATCACAATCCCCATTGCTCATGGGCAAATTTGTCTTCCTCTGTCTGTCTGTCTGTCTTACACCTTTCTTTCTCTCTTGTCTCTCCACCCCCACCCCCACAGTCAGAGGTATTGTGTGTGTAACCCAGTGCTGGTGCGGCAATTCCAGAACCCAGATACCATCTTCATCCTAGCCTTCGCCATCATCCTCCTCAACACTGACATGTACAGCCCCAACGTCAAGCCTGAGAGGAAGATGAAGCTTGAGGATTTCATCAAGAACCTGCGAGGTGCAGTGTGCTCCTGTGCCAGCCTTTCTTCTTCTCTCCTCACTCTTCTTCCTTCTGTTCTTTCTCTTCTCCTTCACTCACTCATCTTGTCTGTCTCACTTATTACCCAGGAGGACATGATTACAGTGTGGCCCCATGTTGTACAGCCACGTTTCCTCTCCCCAAGTGCAGGGATTTGCCCTTCATCTGGGCATCTGGGGCCTTCATGTTTCTCTGTCTTCATCTCACTCTCCTACAGGCTGATGCTTTCAACTCATTTTCCACTTCTGCTATTTTCCCTTCCCTCTTCTCAACCTCCCATTCTCTTCATTAGCATCTTTCTGTCTTGCACAGGAGTGGACAATGGCCAGGATATTCCCAGAGATCTGCTGGTGGGCATCTACCAGCGCATCCAAAAGTGGGAGTTGAGGACTAACGATGACCACGTATCTCAAGTGCAAGCTGTGGAGAGAGTCATCGTGGGCAAGAAGCCTGTCAGTTCTCGTTTCTGGTTCAGTCTAATTAAATTGTTCTAATTTTAGGATGGAAAGGTGCTGTGTATTCCACCTGAGACTGGTTTCTGACAGTGTTTTTCACTCTGTTGGTAAATAGGCACAACAGAAGGAAATAATTAGTTTCCCATACGGCCAACATCAACATCTCCTTTATTTGCCTTCAGTATTTCACTGAGGATATCAAGGTTTCCTTAGGGAGCAATTATTACACTGCTAATTTGCACAGCGGGCCTTCTTTCATTTCCCTTACTGGGAGCTTTATGTGCTTAAACCCTTTGTTACTAAAATAACTACTTTGTTAGCAAAAGGTACCAGTATTTAAGGCACTGGATCTGGTACCTGTTCTTTCAAAGATCATAGAGTCTTGTACCAGTACCAGGTACTAGTATAATGCTGTCTGTTGAAGGAGTAACTTCTAGAATTCAATTTTAAAACTGTGACCAGGAAAAACACTTTAATTTAAAGTATTCAATAAAATATCTCATTGTCTTTTGTAGTCTTTTTCCATCTATGAATAGTAGATACAAATTAAATGCTTTAAGGTATAATTTGAACAGTGAAATTTGTATCTATAAGAACTGTGGTTTTAGAAATACACTATTGTTTATTTATAACTTTTTTCTTATCTCGTGAACACTATATATTTTAAGTTTCCAGTGACATCTTTGAAAATCTGATTTTCATTTTTGTTGAAAGCTCCTCTGACTGTGTTTATGCTGTGTTATTCTTGTGATGTGTGCTTGAGAACTGTAAGTAACCATCCCCACCTTTACCAAGCCTTCTGTGTTGTGTGTGCAGGTGTTGTCACTACCCCATCGTAGACTGGTGTGCTGCTGCCAGCTGTACGAGGTGCCCGACCCCAACCGGCCCCAAAGGAGCGGTGTGCACCAGAGGGAGGTTTTTCTCTTCAACGACCTGTTGGTGGTGAGCATAGCCTGCTTGAGATAGAGCTGTAGCCCTCACGTGATGTGGAAGGTTAAAATGTGACTTACCTAGAAATCTTTAGAAGGCCGTGTGGTACCATGTTTCTCTCACTTTCTTATGTCTTCATTCCTTTTTTGGCATCACTAGGTAACAAAGATCTTCCAGAAGAAGAAGACCTCTGTTACATACAGTTTCAGACAGTCTTTTCCTCTGGTGGAGATGCAAGTTCACATGTTCCAGAACTCATGTAAGATTTCAGTAATCCCTTCCCTTCTTCCACATGTATATCTGTGACAGACACTGGAGACCAATAGAAGTTGATCAAACAATTATAATTATTGGAATGCTTTCAAAACACCTAGATATACATAACATACAGCCTACAGAAATACATGACTGTGTCAATATGTTGTAAGTTTAGTTTGTTTATGACCGATTGCTTTGCCCATGACACAGACTACCCCCATGGAATCCGTCTGACATCAGCCATCCCAGGTGGGGAGAGGAAGGTCCTCATTGTTTTCACAGCCCCCAGTCAGCAGGATCGTGCCCGCTTCACCAGCGACCTTAGAGAGAGCATTGCTGAGGTGCAGGATATGGAGAAATACAGAGTAGAATGTGAGTATCTCTGCTTCTTCATCTCAAGTGCCAGTTCACTGTGCTGGAGGCCAACAGAGCAAAAGCAGGCCTGAAAAAACACTCCACTAATTACAGTGGATAAATGTACTTTCTTTTGTCCTGTTCTGCCCTTCTTCCCCCTTTCTCTGTTTTGCTCCTCATACAGCGGAGCTAGAGAAGCAGAAAGGGGTGATGCGGCCCAGCCTACTGAGCGGAGGTATGGTGGGCGGTGCCAGCACTGGAGGTGGAAGTGTGAAAACAGAGGCTGTGAATGGGACCCTGGGAAGACCCAGTCTAGATGACACCTATGCAGCTGGGGAGGGACTCAAACGAACTGCACTTAGCTCATCACTGAGGGACCTTTCTGAGACAGGTACAGTTTATGTTTATGAATTTAGAACATGTAGTTGTCCTGTTGTACATTGCATCTTACAAGCTTCTATGAATGAATACCCGATTGAGCTCCATTGCTAGATGACCAGAGAGAACCCTGGTATAGTGGTTGTAGAAATGGTACCATGGGCAAAAAGGATAAGGTTCATATGCATTTTGTTATGCCTCAAGTAAGATTTTAAACCTGAACTAGTTCAGAAAACATCCAGCTTTATAAAGTGGGAAAAACTGACGAATTTGCAACTCTCTAGGTTTTGGATGATACTTACATTATTAAAAATATGCATTAAACATTTTGTATACATTTCATGGTACAAAAGAAACTCATAAATTATAAAAATGTTATGGCAGTACTGATAACATAAATGTATGTTACACAAAACGTCATGGCGCCCAGTCTGTATACTCATATGTCAGTTTTTTGCTATTCAAGGTTAATGCTAACAGTAGTTTGGCTATGGTGTTTATTGTACTGAAAATCCTTCAGTTTTAGTCTGTTGTACAAAAACATTTGTCTGTATTCTCCTTGAGTTGGAGGTACTCTTGGGGTCTGATTACTCCAGGAACCTAAACATGGCTAAGGCCTCATATTGTTGAATATATACTGTACAATTGAGAGATTTGGAAACACTCCCCTCACGAATGGCTTCACCTGTGCTGTGTCTCCACCTGCTGTCAGATAAGAGAAGGGTGGTGTGTAAGAAACAGTAGGTGTAATACGGTTCCGTGGGCAGCCAAGGTACTTGAATTTGAATTTCTGTTGACATGTGTCACCAGTATAGGCATGTTTATGCTCTTACAGGATCTATATGCAATCAGACAAAATATTCCTTGCAGGAACCATTTTTAATTTATAAGTAAGATATAACTATTTACTTTGCTTTAGTGAATAATGAATTCTGTTATATCTATATTTTTAACTTTGAAAAAGTTTGAAATAAGCTGTAATAAGTACCTTTAAATTCAGAATAAGTTCTGGTTTCATTGATTAATGACTCATTGCAAATTCATTTGCTTCCTTTTGCTATGGATGCAGTGTGACATTGTAATAGTGAGTATTAGATTTATTGACAACCAACAGAAAAGTGATGTTACGCTAATTTATTATATAGCTCACTGAGTTGAAGAAATCCTTGCTCTGCATCTTGAGATGTGTTTTGATTATAATTTTAAAGCAGAGTAAGATGTTATTGTATTATGCTACAGAAAACACAACTTGGACCATGTGGAACATTTAATAAGATTAATTTGATAGTCAGGTCTGTTCATACACATGTCAGTTCCATAGAGAAACATACACAGACATGGATGGGCTACATCATACAGGATAAGACACTAAGACTTACTCCCGCTTAGCAGGACCCGTGTTGTTGCACTGCTGTCTGTTTTTAGCGACTATGTAACTGGTGTGAAAGTGACAAAACTGTTCTTTTGTTGAGGTAGCAGCAGGTAGTACTGCAGTTTTATAGCACCTGGGCTGTTAGGGTGTAGGTTCTAATCCAGCTCAATCTGTGCGGAGTTTACACGTTCTTCCGTGTCTGTGAGTTTCCATCAGATGCTCTGGTTTCCTCCCACAGTCAAAAGCCATGTTGTCCCTGTACATTGCCTTTAGTGTGTACGTGTGTGTGACTGTGTGTGGCCACCCTGTAATGGACTGGCATTCCCCATGGGTAACTGTAATCTCTTAGCCTAGTTCCCAGTGATTTCAAGATAGGCTCCTGACCACCAGGATCCTGACCAAGATAAAATGGTCAAGGATAATGCACGGACATGTTTTTCTCCTGGATAGTGTGGGAACTACGTAGGGCAGTGCACCAAAAACATTCTTTCTGCTTTTTCAGTGTTCAGCTTGTGTCCTGTATTGGTCATTTTCAGCATTGGGTGTCTCTACTCAATACAGCCGTTGCTTGACTGAACATGGTTGGATTTTCTGTTGGTGTCTTTATGTCTCGTGTGGTAATATGCATCTACAGTCACAGTCTAAAGGTATTTTACTTTACTCTCACAAATAGAGTGACTATAGAAATTAGTAATCTATTAATACAAGGAAAGTCTGGATGTGTGTGTGTTTGAATAAGCACAGGTCAACAACAGGTGCACGTGCAGTGTATTGTGCAGCTGGGGTTCTGCTGACCCCCTGTGGCTCCTAATTTGGCTCTTCCTGGTTGGGTGCAGGGAAACGGGGTCGCAGAAACAGCGTGGGTTCCCTGGACAGTACAATTGAAGTAAGTCTGCCTGTGAAAAAGCAGCATTCTCACTGATGAACCATAACATTTACTAACCCTCTGCCGTGCCCACAGTGTCCCTGCATGCTCCGTCACTACGGGAGAACTGGAATGGCTCTGCATGTGTGTGTTCCCACCCAAATGACTGGCATTGCCTCTGCATCACTCTCACTTCTTTTTGTGTTTTGTTTTTTCGGTTGTTTGCTCTGCAGGGGTGGACTGATCAGCAAACTTACTTAGCTGCTCCCATAAAGTGGTGAAACATATTTGGTTAACCTGTGCTAATTAGCTAAAAGTCTTCTCAGGTATGAGAAACGTTATGTTGTATTGCAGAGAACAGAGCTAACCTTAAATACCCGGAGTTGGTGTCTTAAGTGGTATGATAACACTAAACCATGGGAAGGAAGGGCACTTCTGTATTTGACCAAGGCAATATGCCTTCATCAATATCTCTGAACTGTTCATGTGGTGTATGAGATCAGGTCCATCTATGATCAATTTATCTGTTAGCATGAAACAGTTTGTGCATGTTTTGCATATTGCTAAGGCCGTGTTTCATAGAGGATGGAATGTGTGTTTGGTCCATTTGATGTTGTGTTTTCCCAGTATACATCTTTCCCAGAGCAGCAGTTTGCATCAGCCTTTAACAAACAATTTAGCTATTAATCAAGTTCTGACTTGACCGTCCATCTGTGTCCAAAAACTGTTTTTTGTATTTTAATTTTATTAGGCATTTTTTGATTTGCTTGTTGCTTTTGTTTATTTTTTTGTTTTTCTGACTCACCCGGCACTGTTAGTGTCGTGACCATTGAGAGTGCATTAACATCCGTATTAACTTTGCCTTCTTGCTCTCTGTTTCCCCTACCACTTGTCAAACTTGTTCTCCCCCTCTCTGCATCCCTCCCTCTCTTACTATACAGGGATCCATTATTAGCAGCCCTCGACCTCACCAGCGCCTCCCAATGGCAACTGTTATCCCCCCATGCTATGGTCTTGATGATTACCGGCCTCACCACCCCATCCTGAGCCCCGGAGTAGGGGTGGGGGGTGGGCCGGGGCAACAACACACCGCTGCTGGGACAATGGGAGTAGGTGGGAGTGGAGGAGTCTCCAGCAGCAGCGAGAGAGGTGGGGTGGGGAGCGGTGGGAGTGGAGGCAGCAGCACTGGCTCCTTTCTGGGCTCCCTGTTCGGCAGCAAGCGTTCCAAAGCCCCGGGACCCATTATCCCCCCGGGGCCACCCTACCCTGCTCCGGTGCCCCCACCCACCACTGGAGGCCCCCCACCACACTCCCCTTCATCTCTAAACCAGTCAGATATTGGGGGGCCTTCCAAGATCCAGGCCCTGCACGCACAATACTGCCACAACAGCGCCGGCCAGCCGCCTCCACCATACCACCACCACCATCGCTACCAAATGCAAACCGTGCCGCCGCCCAGCCAGCCATCTGCCGCACAGGCCTCTACCCATCATACCCTCCAAAGAGGTTCACTGCCCAGGCGCCCACCACCCGCACCTTCCCACGCCCAGTTGCAGCAACACGCCCAGTTGCAGCAACACGCCCAGTTGCAGCAACATTCCCAGCTCAACCAAATGCCCCAGCATGCTATGGTAGGCCGCTATGCCAACATGGGTATAGGCGTGGGCTGTCCGCCCCCTCTTTCGCCTCACTCCCCACACTCGCCCCTCCCCCAGTACACGCTATACCACGCACAGCCTACACACTCAGCCAGGGGCGGAGGGCCCGGCAAATTGCCTCTAACACTTTCTCATTCCCACCCCCATGCTCATGCCCTGCCTCATACTCACACCCACACCCACACCCACACGCACCCAGGCCACATCCACAGTCCCCACCCATCTTCATCTCACCCCGCACATCAGCCTCACTTCGTGTTTGCCGCACCGCCCCAACCTCCGCCCGCTTCCATCACCGCCCGTCACCTGCCCCAGGGCGCCCAGTATCTGCCCCAGTACCCGCCACTGTCCTCAATCCCCCCTCCCCCCCCTCACTCCCCTTTACCCCCCCCTTCTTCCCCCCTTACCCCTCTTACGCCTCTTTCCCCTCACCCCCCCCAGCACCCAGGACAGCCACAGCAGGGGGGCCAACAGGGAGGCCACGGAGGAGGGGGAGGCAGCGGGGGCGGGGGCACCGGCACGGCCGGCAGCTCCAAATCCAAGCCTATCAACCGTATCAGTACTGTGGTCTGAGAGGGGTGCCTGGCTGGAGCCGCAGGGCAGCAAGAGGAGGCAGGGGGGCCGTGGCGAGGCCCAATCAGGGACGCAGGATTCGAAGGAGGGAAACTCAGCGACGTCGCAGAGGCAGGAGCAACAGGAAGAAGCGCAGCTTGCTCCGCCTCTGCTATTTTCATATTCGCTTCCCACGCGTGTAGAGTTAGTTTGATAAGTGGACATGTACTGACATGTGCATGTGAACACAAGTCAGTGTAGACATGAAAACTACTACCTTGTCACAGTTACGTGCTGAAGTTTGGCTGGCGATGCGGAACAACATACACAGAATAACACTGGAACTGACATTCACTAAAGGTGTAAAAGGCAGGTTTTTTGAATAAGCTAATGGGATACTGTGTTATTTTTAGATAAACATTTTATGCTTCAGAAATTAAGGGCTTTTGTTTCTTTTAGTCCAAGCCACCTGAGTTGCATTTCTGCCAAATGAAGATATTTCAATAGGGGTGCCAAGCTTCTTTAGTCAGGAATTAATCTGAACAGTTAGGAGTGCTGAATTCACTGCTGTCCGAAAGAGACAGAATTTTAAATTGCAAATGTCAATTCCAGCAGAATGACATTTCTGCTCCTCTAGTGAAGCTCAGCTCAAGATGGAAGGACTGATACAGTGAGCAAATTGTCTGAAAAACTTAACCACAGGAGTGTTTTGCTTCAAACAGTGCAGAGTGAAAAAACAGCAGATCCAAAATAGCTGAGACAGATTCAGAGCATCTCAGACAACTGCGTGAATATATTCTCCATTACCAATTTTTACATCTGCAACTGGATTATGGGGGGAGTATTTGACGTGGCAGAGGCCTGTCTGACTTATGACGTAACAATAAACGTCAAACAACCAAAAGCAAGGAAACGCCGACAATAACTCACACTAATGTACACAATATCAATACACTTCAATGCTCACCTGGACTCTGTTCAGACAATAGAGGCAGGATGTTAACAACCAGTATGTTGCTAGAATTAAAATGTTCATGTGGGGTTTGCTCAACTCTCCAGTTTGCCAAATGTACAGGCAATAAATGAGAGTTGCAGGCAGCATGAAGAATACGACAGATGAAAACTCTGAACAGAGCACCCGTGGGATTGAAATGTTACTCAGATGGACAAAGTTATAAAGTAAAAGATGCAAAAGAAGTCTCAGTTGTACTGGGGGAAATGCCTGGTGACATTTGTTATTGATGCTTTCTCAGTTTAGCTTAGTAACAGATGATCCAGTCAAAACTAGCTTTCAGGATGTTAATGCTGGATAAAATGTATTATGTTTATGTTCCCTTTTTGTACAAACTTGATTTGAAGATCTATATCGGATTACTACACCTCATGCAGGTCCAAGTGTCTCCGAGGCAAGTGTGAAATGCTCTGATACACTCGACCAAAGAGTTTGCTTTCTTCACACAATACGGGGTCACGTCAGGAACGTCAGGAAAGCTGAAATGTGAAATTTGCCCTGATCCCACACCAGGCTGACATTCTGTCACTGCACGCCTCTGACTTTCCGTGGATGTAGTAGAAGTAATACAGTTCAGTCGTAATATTATCTTGTTCGTTATTATTAGAAATATAAATGTATTGATAAATTACATGTTAAAGCCTATTGGAATTTGATAACTTCAGATTGACGTTAACATTCAAGTGAATCTTTCGAGCGTTTGTGTGACACAAACTATGTTTTAAAATTTGCATATAAAGTAAGATGCATAAGTGCAACGCAGACACACCCCCCCATGCTCAAGCAAGCCTGTGTTAAACTCCTGTGAGTTCTGTTGTTTTTAGTTCCCCCAGAACCTGACACGACGTTACGCCACTGACCTCTCATCAATATTATTTTTTTATATTCAAGAATAGCCTATTGAAATATAAATCCCAAAGTTGGGGAATACTGTTTTCCTTGCAAATATTTTAAATATCCAATGCAAAAATTATCTGTATGCTATTTTACGATCATAAGAACAATATTATTATTGTACATTACTCTGTTTTATTTTTGCTCCTGTATGGATTCAGAGATAGTCTAACATTCCTAGATTTCCGAAGCAGTTTTCTGAAATGTTTTCATGCTCTGCATTCCATATCTTTATTATGATCATTTTTAATGGTAAAAATGCTTTATTGTGCAAACTACATCAGTGACATTCCACAATGCAGACTATGTATCAATAAAACTAAAGAGCCCTGGTTGCTCTGGGGGCCGTGCTGCAGTGATTAAGGGAAGCAGAGAGACACTCGGCTTCACTGAAAGACTGATAAACAGAAGTGACACTTTGATTGGTAACATTCACCTGTTTTTTTTTTACATTACTGCTAATCTAATAACTTTTTTGCAAACCCGAGACTGTTTTTTTTTCTCGTTTATCAGTATTAAATTGAAAATTTGTCTCATGAATATACTCTTTGGAGAAATGCTACTTTTTACTAACAATTGCAGACCACTTATGAGCACTCAGCAATGATCTGTTACAAACACTCCAGTTACACAAATCTACTGGGACCTTGATTGTAAATGGGAGCCTCATGCTGTGTGTGGTTGCGGTTTTTTGAGTTATTATGATGTCACTAATTATTACTAATATTGCTGAAATTGTTGTTAATGGTGTATCTGCTATTATTGATATTATTAATCATTGTTTCTAGCAATTCTGTTTTTATATATTTTTTTATATAGTCTTTTTAAGAGTCGCAGGGTGTGCTTGTGTGTGTGCGCACATCTATAACACTAAATTTGTAGAGATAATGATTTAAAACTACTTTTTGAATGAGCAGCTGAAATATTTATTTTATGTTTTTTTTTTTTGGACAATACTGTCAGCTGGTGAAACATCTTGTTTAAATTGCTACAGTAAATTTACTCACATGGGTCCATTTGTTTGATAACTCCTTTAACTAACAGTAATTCAGCCACCACTGCAATACATCCATGTATATCCCTATTCTGTACTTTGTATCATGGCATGTAAAGGCATCTGCGCATACACGCAAACACCAGGTTACAGTGATTATTTTGACCAGCATCGCAGTGTAACGATGCAGCTTTTTGATGCAGTTTTGTGGTTTTGCACACAGTAGCGACACTGTTCGTCTCCGTCTCCCACCCAGCAGCCACTACTCCTTTGGCACTCCTGATGTTTGTATTCCTGTTTTCTCGCCGGTGCTCATTCCTCGTGCCATTGCTCCAGCTTTGTCAGTGTGCTTAGGCTAACTGCACAGTTGGCTGGACTCCATTGTGTATTATATTACCTGAGAAAGATGGAAACATGTAAGGAAGGAAAGGTTCATTGGTGGAGCTCCTCTGCACTGTATTGTGCTTGCTTATACTGCTTTGCAATGGACTGAGCTCTGCAACCCTATATTCCAGTAGGCAAGGCTGCCCAATCATTTGTTCACCATCTACTCTTTATTTTCTTGCTTCTTTTTTGAGACACACTGCCTGCCCTCCTCTCTCTTGATCCTTCTTCTAATATTTGGGCCTGCTCTGGCAGGGTGATTCTTTGTGTTTGTCGGTGATTACAATGTGAATAACGCAGTAGAGTCAAAGAAAGCAGAATCAGGGAGAAAAAAGTAGACCAATGCTTAGATGTTTGGAAGATGGAGTAGAGCGAGAAGAGGAACTGAGTGTCTGTGGCTTAAAATTTGTGTATTAGCTATCACTGACTCAAGTCAGATTCACCAGTGTCTTCCCATTGTGGTTCATGTTGCATGTGTATTTGCACTTACTGAATGAAGCTGTACAGACCTGAATGTACATATACTCTTATATAAATATCAACATTGAATATGGAATGGATTGTACCATGTCTCTGTAATTCAGGGGATTTGGCAGAATTAATATTGTTTTTATTTGGGTTGGGAATGAGGGAAATGAACTGTAATTGTAAAGTTCTAAGTGTGTGTCAGAGCTATTAATATTATTTTAAACACAAGAAATATATATGGAATTTTATTTGTATATACATATATGAAGTTTTAATTGAACAAATACAGAGAAATTATGTGTGAATATTTATTGCTTCTAATATAAAATATGTTCTTGCTGTGGAAACTTGTGTTTTTGTTTTCATTTTAAGGATGCATTTTCTGAAACATTTGCTTGGACAATAATAATTCTTTGAATTTACTTTGACAATGTATTTGCATTAATAGGCTATGCATTGATAGAAATGAAGAAACAATACACTACACATTTAAATATGGGTAAATAGCAATAAAATAGGCAGTACTGTATGTAATGGCAGCAGATTTGTGATTTGTTTTGAATCTTTACTTCCAAGTCCTGTAATATTTTAAACTAATATTGTATCATGTAGGTCAACACCATGCTGCACGGTAGGTTTGCAGTACAGAATGTTAGAGCACCGTATCTTGTATTACCTCATCTGAATGAATATAAGGAACAAAATCTTTAAAGACATGAGTGCTGGTGTTTGTCGTCATCATCGTCGCAGGAAAACAGAGACTGCCCTCATTCACTGCTGTTATTTGGGTAACGTTCTAGCAGCAGTAACAATTTTGTTTTTCTCCAGTTCTCCATATTACAGCAGCTTAATGTCTTCCTCTGCAGAACAGTCGCAGGTGAACCCAGGTGCAGCGGAATCCTGGAAAAAACCGCATCTACTTGAGTGTCCTCTGTGGGATAGTTGTTCATTATACATGTTATATACAGGTAATATGTTGTTATATAAAGCAAGACAGTAAGTATGGTTCAATTTTGAACCATTGAAAACAGGCAATAACACAAAATAACCCAGTAACAGAACACTTCATTAACATTTCGTTTGACCTTCACATTAATGCAAGAAATACCAACTTTAACATATACACACGGTTTATTAATCACAAAGGAAATTTCCTAAGGCTACAGCAGCATGTGATGTCATCATAAAAGACACTGGAATGTCACTGAAACCAGTATCACATTGAAACTGGAACACAGCAGTGCCAATAAATCAAGTTCAGTACCACCCCGACAGTGAGAGAAACCATCATAGCACTTGATGCCGTTGGCAGGAATGACTTCCGGTAGCACTGCTTGGAACAGCACAAACTGGTACAGATGGTGTTCTTCTGTTCAGCCAGGATGGCAAGCAGAGGCTGAGAGTCACTGTCCATGATGGACAGGTGTTTGCTCAGTGTTCTTCCCTGTACCATGTCCTCCAGAGAGTCCAGAGCTGGCCACTGGTATACTCAGTTTGCCGGGACCAACACCACTGGTCCAGCATACAGCTGTGGAGAAGAATGCACCATCTGCCACATCTGCAGCGATCCACACAGTCCACAAGGTACAAGCACAAGAACATTTGCACTCGCACTCACCAACCACTTCATTAGATACACCAGTACTGACAGATGGTGATTATGTAAGGGAGTGAGGAATGATTTCATCTAATTTTTTTTAAAGGTTTGTTTAGGGCTTCCTGAAACTGACACTCAGAGCAGGACAATATGCCATGTCATAAAACATACAGGAAATTTCAGGGGAGTTCCGCAAACTTGACAGTGACTATATTTTACTGCAAAACTCTGCAGAGTCCCCACCTCTCAAGCATCTTTTGGACGAAGATGCAATATTAGCAGAATGGATGAGCGATCAAAATATCTACAGAGACTGAGAGAAGCTGATAATCCAATATGGAGCCACAACCCAGTAGAGCGAATGTAACACCTTGTTGCTGAATTCATGCTGGGGGCAAAGAGGGTAAAACCATTGATTAAAGTGTACCTAACAAAGTGGTTAGTGAGGGTATATTAAGAAGTGTTTCCTAATGTGAAAGAAAGGTAAAACCTCCTTACTGTGTGTAATACAGACCCATGAAAATACAGGGGTACTTTTGAGTAAATTAAGTCAGGGGGCCCAGGGCCTACACACAGAATTAATGTTTACATTTAGTGCAGCTTATTTAGATTTTCTGCTTACATCTTTTGTTATATCAACTCTCCGTAGTTGTTCTCGGCGATCAGAGGCAGGAGCCTGTAGAGCAAATGTTTTACAGCGAAGCCGCGGACCTCGTGCTGCAGGCGCCATGACAGCGAGGCGCTCTTCACTCCCAGGAAAACTAGCGAAACGATTTCAGTTTCGGCGTCCATCTCAAGCAGGGAAGCAGACAGATTAAACAGGGAGGGGAAAAAAACAACTTCTCGTGTCCTGGTGACGCGAAAGCATCGCGCTGTGTTGTAAACAAAGGGACGTACAGCCTGTCTGCAGGAAAAGGGGGAGGGGGGGGCCCACGGACACGGGCGAGACTCGGGGCCTCAGCAGCGCAACCCGGCCGAGCACAATGGGCCGCGCGGAACGGGGGGCTGCGGAATAGCTGCTGCAGCGGAGGAGCAACTGGAGCGAACGGCCTTATTTACTCCATATTTACTCCTCCTGCGGGGGAAAAGGCGCCGGCCGTTTGCTCGTTCACACAGTCGACCATTGTTTATAAAGACACTTTGGAGCAAAAGTAAGTGAGAGGTTCACTGATTACTATTAGTTCACCAGTGTCACGTCATTAAATGTCACATATAAAGGATATATATATATATATATATATGGCGCTGTTTTAACCCTAGACACACTGCCTGTCCGTAATTTCCATATTTCCAACATGTCGTCTTTTCGGGGGCAAATTAACGTTTGTCTCACCTTTAGTATGAAACTAGTCAGGCCACATAACTACTAGAAACAGACAAATGAAGGCATTAATGCACAACTCAGTGAGCACACGTTTACAATAAAAAGAATGCCAGATAAGTTTAAGATGACTATTCTATAGGCGCACCACAGCAAAAAGGGGTGAGTAAGAACAGTTCATTTATTTTTAAGCGAACTATCATGCATCGTTGAGTAATATCGAAAACGTTATTACCTTTAAATCTACCGCGTTATCGCAGCGCGAGACAGGGATTAGTTACCGTTATTCAACTCGAATTGCATCTTGTAGGTAACTAGGTGATAAAATGGCCAAGTGTGACGATTAGCCGAGTGACACTGGAGATGTTCGCATTCAGTGGGAGGAACCAATGATGGAAATAGTCAAACCCAGGATCGTCTCCCGAGGCGCCGCCGGTTACTGCATAACCTCGCCAACTGACTCCAGATCAGATCGGTGTCCGCCGGTCCTGCGCTTGCATGGCCAGACTCCTCGGTCCCACTGACTCCAGATCAGCTTCAGGGGGCGTCGTGTATTTCAACCGCCGCTCTTCACTTTGGTGTGGCGCCGCTGGGGGGCACTGCTGAGCTCACAGCGTAGCGGAATATTCACAGTGGCTCCACACTGGGACTGGGACGACAGAGTGGGGGGCTCGGGGAATTGTTGTACTTCAGCTGCTTTCGCGGGTTGTCCACCATGTGTGTGTGACCGCGGATTAGTGTGTCTTTGTGCCTCGAGTGCGTGCTGGAACCGGGTCGCTGCTACGCCGCACCGAGGAGCCTTCGGCTCGGCTCCCCGTGGCCTGAGCCGCACACAGAGGTGGGCCTGCATTGTGTTCGCTCTGTTCGCCGTTCCACCGCCTCGCCGTGCGTGACCGCGCACCCCCGCCGTGTGCGCGCGTCGCTCACATCCGCACGCGCGTGCTCGCTGAAATACGTCTGCTGGTTTGTAGCCACAGCAGTTTTCCAAATCTCAGCTCTCGAGCGCACTGTCAGTGTTTTGTATCCCCCTCTTTGTCCGCGATCCTGGAAGTGTGTGAGGTTGTGTGACTCGACGGCCAGGAGGCCAAGCGGAAATGGAGCGCTTGCTTGTGTGTGTGTGTGTGTGTGTGTGTGTGTGTGTGTGTGTGTGTCTGTCTGTGGGGGCGCCTGTGCGCGCGCGGGCGCGCGCGTGTCTCTGTGTGTACGTGCGTGCGGGAGCATAGCCCGTCTCCATCTTTCTGGTCCAAGCCGCACGGCGCTCTGGTGTCACAGGTTCACGAATAAAGATTTTTTAAAAAAACATCTTATTCTCGTGCCCAAGTGGACGTGGTGTGTGCCGAGCAGCCTCGCATGTGTTTTACTCTGTGAGTAATGTGCAAGTTGGGGGAATGTCGCAGTGAAGTGTGTCTTTTGCTGCCCCTGCGATGGTGTAGAGATGGACGGGGAGGACTTCGTGCCCCCGCCCGAATGCCCTGTTTTCGAGCCGTCGTGGGAGGAGTTCGAGGACCCCATGGGCTACATCGCCAAGATCAGGCCCATCGCAGAGAAATCGGGCATCTGCAAGATCCGCCCTCCGCCGGTAAGGGAGCACTCGAGTTCCGTAGCACCCAGCCGGCCACGGCGGACGTGTCGTGGGCTCCTTTTAGACCACCGGTCCCTGGGAGCTATAGTTATGTAACCTGTAATTGACAAAATTAGGGCGTCGATACTCGCTGGTATATACACCATCGTGACGTCATATGTAACGTGTTAGGTGAGCTCGTTGCTCCTCTTAATGGGTACAAAAGCTTCTGTTGTTATCCTTCAGTTTACTGACACTTTATATCCAGTGTGGTATGGATTTGTATTAATCTGCTGTACTGTTTTACAGGTTATGGGTGTCATAGGGTATAATTTATGGCAAATTCAGTCAAGTTGAAAGAAAAAAATTGCTTCACACTCAGAACTTTTTCTGCTGCCCCTGTTTGATTTTGAGAACAACCTTGAAGGTTCTCCTGGCATCACTCCTCAGCTTATGGCCACAAATGGGCCTCGAAGACTGTTCCTGAATGTGACTGAAGTAACACTTACCAATAAGTCACAGTCTGCACAAATTTGTTTTATAAACATTCTAAATGTATTTGCTGATTAATTTTTTTTGAAAATCTCTGATATCTGTATTAAATGTAAGAAGTTGTGGAGTATTTTTTTATAACATCTGGCTACGTTAAAGCCGGAACTGATTTCAAATTATGGAAAATAAGAAACTTCTATTCAGTACAGTTTGACTGATGAAGCTTCTGCCCAATTTGAACATAACTTTCCTCTCCTTAGTAGCACTACGGCTCTTCTGCTGCTCTTAGTAACAGTCATGAACACCTGGCATGAGCTGTAAACTGTGTGAAGGTGAATTATGGAAGTTGAACAGTCTTATTGTGTTTGGATGCATTTACTGACACTTGCTGGCTTGACAGGTAAACGCAGGTTGCTTTTGCTCTGTTACAAACAGAATTTCTATAGAACTGTGAAGAAAATGTGCTGTTAAACAAATTTAGTAAAATGTTTCCAGTTTAGTTTCCAACAATTCCAGTACTAACAGGAAACATGGCACATATGTACAAAATGTAATGTACTGCCACTAAATAGGGTGTTTGGCCTAAAGTGTTTTAATGTGAGTTCAGACATCTCTTGTCACATATGTATAAACATCTTTTGTCTTGTGAGTATGGATGCAGACCAGTTTACTTACTTACTTCTTACTCGCACGGTTGATTTTAACCCTCAGGACTGGCAGCCCCCGTTTGCAGTTGAGGTGGACAACTTCCGTTTCACTCCCAGGATTCAGAGGCTGAATGAGTTGGAGGTTTGTTTTATCATATAGTGGTTATTAGCCTTTCCTCATCATATCTTTTAGCAAAGAAATGCATTTTTAAGGGTTATGCTAGTTCCACTTCAACAGTATTTATTTTAGCCACGGTCTTAGTACCTCTCCTTGTTGACATGTGTTCTTCCCATTTTCAGGCAGAGACCCGTGTCAAGTTGAACTATCTTGACCGGATTGCCAAGTTCTGGGAGATCCAAGGTTCCTCCCTCAAGATACCCAACATTGAGAGGAGGATTTTGGACCTCTTCAGCCTGTCTAAGGTGTGGGGATGTTCTGAATAAATGCATTTCTAGTTGCATATTGGGTGATCATCTCCTTCCTTTAGGTCTTTATGCTACTATCTAGGAAGTGTTGTTGTCAAAGTAATCATAGAGCTCCATATACTTTGCTGTTATGCACTTAAACTCATCTGACAAAAGTAGTTTACTTATCAGAAAAGTCCCATGGGAACATTTTTTAGCTTGTAATGTAATTTAAGCACTCTCTATGGTGTTCAGATCTTTAGCTAATTTTTTGTTCTTAATATCAGTGAGTTGGTTAATGGCTTAAAAAAAGCATATTATTGTACGTGTTGCTGGCCATAAGATGCATCAAACTTTAGTGTAAGTTATACAGTCTGTTTGTATTTGCTGTACATTGCAGATTGTGGCAGAGGAGGGAGGATTTGAGACGGTCTGTAAGGAGAGGCGATGGGCTCGTGTAGCCCAAAAACTGGGCTACCCTCCTGGGAAGAACATTGGTTCTCTGCTGCGATCGCACTATGAGAGGATAGTCTACCCCTTTGAGGTTTTCCAGTCAGGGGCCAGCTTACCGGTAATGGTCCTCTCATCTTTGGTGGTTGTAGATGTTTTTGTAGTTTTCTTCTTTAGTGGAACGTAGAATGGGTTATCTTTACAATCACTGGGGCCGTTTTAGCTCTGAAAACTGATCAGCTCTGCCAGGCTGTATCAGTGCAGCTGCTCCAGTGTGTAATCCAGCAAAGATAAGTCAGGCACACCCTCTGGATATCTCTGTGTAGTTGTTATCCTTTGCTTTTGACAGTTTTGAGGTGGATAAGATGATTTGTCTCCCTGTAGCCATGTAAGCCCAGACCGTATGACAGCGATGACGTGGATAAGGAGTACAAGCCGCACTCCATTCCCCTTCGTCAGTCAGTGCAGCCGTCAAAAACCAGCAGCTATGGACGCAGAGCCAATCGGTTGCAGACAGATGTGAGTTACCATGTCTTTACCCCCCACCTCACCATTATTCATTATTCTTCAGTGTTGTTTTTAAAATTTATTCAGCAAATAATCTATTTTACAGCTGTGGCTTGGTAAAAGACCATTTACTTTCATTATTATAAATTGTTTGTCTTTATTACGTCTCTTGTGTACAGAGTCGTTGTTTTTATTAATGAGCATCAATTTTCTCTCTGTCATCGAGGTAAAGTGATTCAGAATGCTTTGTGGTTTTCAGATGAAAGTGCATTTTTGTATGTCAATGAACACAGCTTGTGGTTGTGAATTGGAGTTCCAAAGCAGCTATTGCACACATACTCTTAAAACATTTTTTTGAATGTCGTATTTATATACTAATATTGATTCTGACAATAACCTCCAGCCTTCTGTAGTGACGCTGACTGTTGTATGTATCAGAAACCAGTATAACAGGATGGCTTAAATGAACTGCAACACTATTTTGTACTAATTTTTTTTTTTTTTTTTAATTGAGTTATTTTGAGGATCAGGTGTCTGTGAACCCACAACATATTCAGTGCGCTGTGCTTTTGCTGCTATGTTTCATAATATCACCACATTCCTTCTGCCCAGTCAGATCTATGCTGTTTTTGGTTTTTCGCATGCTTTTTAGTTTCAGTAACGATTGTGAAACACAAATGAAGGAGGTCTGTGCTATCAACCACCAACCTGATCTTTCATGATTGGTGCTTCCTGCTTCTTTTCCATAGCCGTGTTTACTCTAACCAGGTGTATCATGCTGTATGTCATGAGAGACTGAACGTGTAAAGTTTTTTTTGCCTGCCTTGCAATCTTTCTGATTCCTTTCTTGAGTTTGGCTTCTTGGACATCCAGTGTCTGCAGCATAATGATCATAATGTGTTACCATCTTCCTTAGCAAAAATCTTCCTTGCTGCTAAACTTTTTACAGCCCCCCCCCCCCACCCTCGCCCTCCGCTCACCCATTTTATGCATTGCCATGCCTCCCTCAATTCTAAAGCTTCCCTTTTCAGCACATTGCTGCTTTTATTGTTTCTTCTTGCAGGGTCCTGATGAATTGCCCCCTTTTTTCTGTCACCGTAAGCTTTCACATTTCAGTATTGCCTCTTATTCACTCATTACCTGCTCTCACTCTTTTTCTCTGGCTGTTGTCCTGCTCCATTGTCGTTGTCGTCGTCATCATCATCATCCCCCTGTTTGCTTTGTGTCCACATTTGTCCTTTCCATCTCTCTGCCTTTCTGTTTCACCCTTTGCTCATCCTATTATTGCTCATTTGATGCTTAGTGCTCTGACTGTTTGTGCACCTGGACTGATCTCAAGATGTTTACCTTGGTGTCTTTTATTAGTGTATGTTAACTGCAAAGGCCATTTTTTTTCTAGCCCCCGGTTTATATTGAGCACATTTTGCAAACCTCAGAATTGCAGGTATTGCAGGGCTTTTGCCATTCTGTTGAATACAGTTGTTGGAGACTGTCTGCAAAAAACAAAGTTTAGGAGAAGAATGGTGCTGTACTTGTTCCATAATTGGATGAATTAGAAATGTTTTACTGACTGTTATATTTTTCACCAAGCCTATAACTGGATTACCAAAGAATCTTTCATTAAAGGTTTATGGTGGGAAGGATTCGAGAATCATTTTATTATGTAGACACAAGCATTTTAAAAACTGGTGGATGGAAATGAGCAGAGTATGCACACAAAGTTTCTCTGATGCCAAAGTTGAATGTGGGGAGTTGGTATTTCAGTTATTAGATCATTTTTGATCATTTAATACTGAATGAGAAGAACATTTTCTGTTTTTTTTTTTTTTTTTTGCTTTGACATATCACCAGCACTGTATAATTTTTGCAGCTAATGAAATACTCAAGAGATTAGATTTATGTTTGGGAACTGACATCCCAAGACACTTTTTTCAGGACCCTGCTCCCCTGTATTTGGCTGAGACCACAGTGTGTACAGCAGTAGCATGTCCATCTGTCCTTTCAGTAGTACCTGCCAGTCTGCGGTGACTTACCACAGGTGCCTCATACTCGCTTCACCAGCTGTTCCTTAGGCTGACTCTGCATTTATGCTCCTTTTTTGTCCAGCAATTTGCTAGAAAGTGCTCAGGTTGTGTGTAACAACAAGATGACCCTCCTGCAACTGTGAAAAGGAGGAAGAAGTTTGAGTGACAATATGCATTCAATACCAGAGAGAAGCAGAGTCAATTGGCAGCATGTTATAGCTGTGCTTTATGCTGTCACTTCTCAGCAAAGTATAATCTCTCTTAGTCATGTGTGTAACTGTTAATCTCTATTCCCTCACCAGCCGGAGCCCACAGAGGAAGATATAGAGAAGAATCCTGAGTTGAAAAAGCTACAGATCTATGGAGCTGGGCCCAAGATGATGGGCCTGGGGCTGATGGCCAGGGACAAGGGCAACCGGAAGAAAGGTATAGACACTATGGTACATTGCTTGGCTGCAAACAAATACACTGATGAGAACTGCAGAAACCCAAGGCCTTGCTCTTATGTAGAGTAAATGCATTCTGAGATTTAAAGAAGAGCTTCCTAAAGGCAAGGGAGTTAGGATGAAATTGTGAGCTTCTAGTAATGGTCCTTGAATTTCGGAATATATACAAGTTTTCCAGATGATGATAACTTGCCCATTTATTAAGGTAAAGTTATTTCACTTGGGGGGGGAATGGTCTGGTTGTGTGAATAAAAGCTTTCTCATAATGAAAAGCTGAATACGGCCATTGCCTGCTATAGAGGGAAAACGAGGGGTCCTCATCTAGTGAGCTGTTACTCAACACAGTTCATCCCTCCAACCCATTCCCTTATTTTCAGATGAGCTACCACAGACTGTCATTGTGCGCGATGGTGCTATGGTTAAGGAGGAACTCAAAGAGGAGAGGTATGCAGGATATGGAGAGGATGCATTCCCCCCACCCCCCACTGACATCACAGTCAAGGAGGAGAGAAGAAAGGAGGAAGACAGCAGCAAAGAGGAGCCATGTACTAAGATGACCATGAGGCTGAGACGCAACCTAAACAATGCACAGTTTGTAAGTGCAAGAGATTTCCAATTTAATTTTATATTGCACCCTTCCAAGTAGTTTGCTTTAAATGCACAAGAATAGCATAAATAGTTCAGAGGAAGTTTAAAACAATACTGTGGGTCCCTGACTTACAAACATTTTGCTGATTAAAAACATTTTTTGAGAAGAAGTACTTTTTTTTTTTTCCCCAAAAAAGGTGACTGCATATCAATTCAAATCGTGCACCAGCACATCACCCAATGTGATTACAGATAATTTGGGACAATAAGCACAGTTTAAGTTTTTCAAAAGAGTGGGGGAGGTGTAAAAAGAATCGAAGAGAAGGCGAACAAGCTGTACATGATCCTGTGGCTTCTACATCTGAAAGTTCAAAGTGCTGCCTTTCCTTTATCCTCCAACTCCAAGTAATCCCTCTGGCTCCAAGTTGACACACAGTTATCTGAGCTGCAAGCTAAATAACATACAACTTAAATTGTGCATTACTTTTTTATGATTATGCTTTTTTTATTACACTTGTCGAGTATTACTGAACTTCATGGGATTTGTGGGATAAAAGCTGCAGGAGAGCACAAACTGTGCTCATAAATAATCCAGCCAGGGGACTTAGAATGCACAGGCTTTCCTGCCCTACAGAAAAGACCGAGAGAGCACACCAAAGAGTTAGTGTGCGTCGCTCCACTTTGTTCCTGTCTAAAAAGTTCTGCTGCTGCCTCCTGCACACCTGGGTTGCACACTTTTCTTTTAATTTACAGAGAGATAGATGCAATCATTCAGTTCTTGATGTACAATTGCTTACTCTAATGCTGCCATTTTTTGTCCATGCACATTATACTAGTAACTGCAAATAGGATTGATGCTGAGCCCCTGACCAACTCCTTGTCATGTTTTACTAACCCTCTGAGTAATAAACTAGCTCTTAGTCCCAATGCATAAGTAGGGGATCCACTGTATCACAAATTAGCTATAAGACAACAAGAAAATAAACCTCAGAAGGCTGGTGCAGAAAAGAAAATCTGAATTGAAGGTCAGCTTCCTGCTCCTTGCTCCTAAGCAGGTCAGCACTACAGAACTGATCAACAGCGTCCATAGTTTTTATCATGTCAGATTGAATGTAGAGTATGGATTGGGATATGTACATTCACCACTCGGTGGCATGACCTTTGACCGGCAGGTGGACTCGTTTGTGTGTCGGATGTGTGGGCGTGGGGACGAGGATGAAAAGCTGCTGCTGTGCGACAGTTGTGACGACAACTATCATACCTTCTGCCTGCTTCCGCCGCTCGCCGAGCCACCCAAAGGCGACTGGCGCTGTCCCAAGTGTGTGGCTGAGGTCAGTGGAAATGCCTGGAAGATAAGCATGTCTCTCTGAATCCATATGTGGTGCCCTGTATCAGCCTGTTCGTTTTTCCTCACATAGGAGTGCAAGCGGCCAGCCGAAGCATTTGGCTTTGAGCAAGCCACCCGTGAATACACACTGCAGAGCTTTGGGGAGATGGCTGACACTTTCAAAGCTGACTACTTCAACATGCCAGTTCATGTGAGTTCATGCCACACACAGGAAGACTGTCACAACATGTGTGTGCTATAGATGCTGAAGGTGCTGCTAAAATCATATCATCACATGGCTCTGTCATTGTGCCCTTAAATTCAGGCCTTTATAGTATGATTTCATGCTTGGGATTCAGAATGATTCTTTTAGATGGTGTTGACATCTACAGTGTAGGAGGTGCCAGTGAGAAGACACATAAGAATGAGGTTGACAAAGCTTTTTGTTTGTGTGGCGAAGATGGTGCCCACAGAGCTGGTGGAGCGTGAGTTCTGGAGGTTGGTGAGCAGTATTGAAGAGGACGTTACTGTGGAGTATGGAGCTGACATTCATTCCAAAGAGTTTGGAAGTGGGTTCCCTGTGAACAATGGTAGAAGAGAGCTCACTTTGGAGGAACAGGTGAGCTTTCGCTTTGTCTTTGCTGCTTTGAAGTCCCAGCAGATGCCCCCTCCTAGTTCCCCTTTGTGGTGTTGTAGCTTGGTGCATCTCTTCCTTCTCAACTGTGACTGCAGATTTGGTCACACCTTTTGTCAGCTTAGCTTTTTGTTCCTCATCACCTGCCTTCATGCAGACTGCAGTAACTTCCCTCGTCCCTGTCTCGCAGGAGTACGCACGCAGTGGCTGGAACTTGAACGTGATGCCCGTGCTGGATCAGTCTGTCCTCTGTCACATCAATGGTGACATCTCAGGCATGAAGGTGCCCTGGCTTTATGTTGGCATGGTGTTCTCTACTTTCTGCTGGCACATTGAGGACCACTGGAGTTACTCCATCAACTACCTGCACTGGTACTGACCTCTCCTCTTTTACCAGCTGTGAGAATGAGTTGTTTTTAAATCTATTGAGCTTGTCATAGTTTGGAAGACCATGAACGTGGCCTTCGTTTTCATGTGGGATCTTTGGCCTGCTCTAGGGGAGAGCCCAAGACATGGTACGGGGTCCCCGGCTTTGCGGCAGAACACTTGGAGGAGGTCATGAAGAGACTCACCCCTGAGCTGTTTGAGTTTCAACCAGACTTGCTGCACCAGCTGGTCACAATCATGAACCCCAACATCCTCATGGCCCACGGGGTACCGGTCAGTGTCTGTGGACCCCTTATTGTTCTCACCTTCATAACCTTCAATGTCGCCACCAAAAAATATTGTTTCAGAGCATTCTTCATTAGATGGCAAGCATCTGTGTATATATACTATATATTTAATCTGTTTATTGGATTTAGAGTTATAGTAAAATGGCCCACCCATGTTTTATTTGATTTGGTCCAAAAGCTTTTTGAGCTAGTGCATTGACTTTATCTAATTTTTTTTTCCATCACTTTGTTTCTGAAATCTGGTGACACCTTCTCTCGCCAACTGTCTTGAGTCTGTTTCTTTATCTTTTTTAAGGTGGTGCGTACCAACCAATGTGCAGGGGAATTTGTGATTACATTCCCCCGCGCTTATCACAGTGGCTTTAACCAGGGATACAATTTTGCAGAGGCTGTCAACTTCTGTACAGCAGACTGGGTAAGTTCATCTACCTGTCCTTTCACAAGCAGCAGTTTTGAAGGTCATCCTTTGCTTTTTTGCAAAAGATCTAAACGAGCTACAGCTCAGGATACTTCACGCTAATAGTGATTAAGTAAGGTGTGCAGAATACAGCAGTGCTTCGTTGAAGCATCTGCTGCTGTGCCCCTCATTCAAAGTTTGCATCTTGCTTGTTCTTCAGCTGCCCGCAGGACGTTCCTGTATAGAACACTACAGGCGCCTGCGCAGGTACTGCGTCTTTTCGCATGAGGAACTTGCGTGCAAGATGGCGGCTTGTGCAGAGAGGCTGGACCTCAACCTGGCTGCCGCCACCCACAGGGAGATGTTCAGCATTGTTCAGGAGGAGAGGCAGCTCCGCAAGGGGCTACTGGAGAGGGTGAGAAGCAGAACGGGTGCTTGAGAGTGCTGTCTCAGGCCAACAAGATAACATAAAAACATTAAAGCAACCATGAAAGCAAAGTTCATGTTTTAAATTTATTCTGTAAATTTACATTCAGGTAAAAAACGGGCCGAAGCTTTAAAAAAAAAAAAAAAAAAAAAGACCCAAATGCTTTGTTGAATTTCTGAACGCTGAGACATACCTGAGGTAAACAAGGATGAGGAAGCCTAAAGATAATTTTATGTTTCACAAAAGACACCCTTTCATGTACGATAAATCAAACTGAACACCTTTTTAGATGCAACACAGACTTACTCAGTTGTGACTACTGTGGTTCAGCAGAAGGACGTGACTGCTGAATGCCAACCTGAGCCGTGCCCACCCTGGAAGCATAAATAGTGCACCAGTCTCACCTGCTTGTATATGCTGGCTTTGTGAACAGGGTATTACGGAGGCAGAGCGAGAGGCATTTGAGCTTCTACCTGATGATGAGAGGCAATGTCATAAATGCAAGACCACCTGCTTCCTGTCTGCACTGGCATGCACAAACTGCCCCGAACGCCTGGTGTGTCTGTACCACACGCAGGACTTGTGCACCTGCCCCACAGAAAAACACTACCTCAGGTGTGTGTGTCTGTAGGTGTGTATGTGTGCCTTATTACATCCGTTTGTTTTTGGTATAGGGAGCATACAGTGAAATCTGTGCAGCAAAATAAGTGGTCATTCTGACCAGTAAATCTCTTCTTTGTCTGTTTTAGGTATAGATACACTCTGGATGAGCTGTTGGCCATGTTGCATCGACTCAAGGTCAGAGCTGAGTCCTTTGACTCCTGGGCCAACCGGGTAAAAGAGGCACTGAAGAAGGAGGAAAAGATCAAAAAAGGTAGGGAACCTTCACCAGAAAACAGATGACACATAATGCATGTCCAGTTGGTTAGAAGAAAAGCTGATATAAGATTCTTAAGAGGGATTAACAACCTCTTGCCTTACCACATGGTATACAATATACTGAACTGTTACATTTCTTAACATTCTAAGGTATTGCTTAAGTGTGTGCGTGTTTATGAGATCTGTATTTGGTTTGAGATGTGGGCAGCAACTGGTGTGGTTCTTCTCTGTAGGTGTGGAGCACCTGGAAGCTCTGAAAGCAGAAGCTACAGAGAGAAAATTCCCCAACAATGAGCTGCTTCAGAAGCTGAATGCTGCTTTGAGTGACTTCCAGCATTGCCAGAACATCAGCACTGAGCTGTTGACCAACTCGCACAGCAGGTTTGGTGACAACCTATAGCCAGTATTGCATGTGCAGTTTGTATGTCTTGTGCTGTGTATGTGTGCTGTAATAACTCTTTCCCTACATAATATCAAATATGTTCTTTGAGTACTGTATTCACCCTTTGTGCATCCAGGAGGCTGACTCTGACAGAGCTGAAGGCCCTTGTACAGAAAATGCAGGACCTGCCCTGTGTATTCACACCACTGGAGCAGGTGCAGGTGAGACCACTTGTGTCCACAGTCCTTTTTTCCACGCATTATTCACCATGTCTTTTAATTGTTTTCAGCACAGACAGATGTGTTTTTGAATTCTCTAGTTGAGTGCCAAACTAAAAACCTGAAATATTGTCTATAACTCTAACTGGTTATTCTGGCCACAGATGTTCTATTGGACATTTTCATAACCTTGATGAAACAGTCAGCTTTGTGACCAGGTGTCCTCGTCATCTTTTTCCGTTGTTTAAAGACCTTTGGGGTCAGTGCACTGGCAATGGTCCTTAAAGGAGTAAAAATGTTACATTTCAAGCTTCTTTGTATTGAATCATTCACTAGACCACAAAGCAGCTTCTTCATTTGAACTTTATAAGTAGTGTTGGCATGAAGTGTTCAAATAAACATTAGAAATGAGGTCACCAAGGGTTTTGAGTCTGCTGGATTTCGTCATGCCTCAATGCTTCATTAATTTTATGTGATTGTCTTCAGTCACCTTAGCCGTTTTGCCCTTCACTGGATAGTTGCTTATAGAAGGGTAATAATGAAAACTAACTAACCTGTTGGCTTTAAAGGATTGACAGGCAATTAAGGAACAGTATTTGAGGAAAAAATATTGATTCTAGAGTAAAGCCATCTTATCAAAGCTTTAAAAAACCTCTTTATAAGCGAGAACCTTTGGTATGTGTTCCCCAAACATCGTTCTGATGTCCCAGCCATTCCAAGTTTACACCTTGGGACAGTAGTGGGCATAACCATTAGAGAAACTGCTTTCAGCTTGAGAGACTTGGGTTTGAATCCCTCCTATTTCTGTTATACCCTTTAGGAAGGTACTTACCCTGGATTACTCCAGTAAGAAACTCCTAGCTGTATAAATGGATAAATAGTTATAACTGTAAAACTAGTGTTCCAGTCCACTAGCTCTTCGGTATATTTCTTGTGACATAGTGCATATGTCTGGATAGGGGAATCTTTTACCTTGATAAGGCACTGTTTGTCCTCCATGGAGTTTGTGTGAACCCAGGCCCTGTCTTTCCTCAGACATTGCTGCAGTCTGTGGAACACTTTCAGAGTCAAGCACAGGCCTTCCTGGATAGCTGTGACTGTAACCGGAGCTCACCGCCCCAGGACCAGGTGCAAGTTCTTCTGGAAGAGGGTAGTACCCTGGTGGCTGAAGCCCCAGCCATGGAACTGTTGCGTGGACTACAGGAGCAAGGCCGCTGGCTGAGCGAGGTGCGACATACTCTAGGCCCACAGGGTAGCGAAGCCTCTGTCACGCTTGGAGTCTTGCGTGGCCTCTTGGAAGCTGGTTGCAGTGTGCCACAGAGCTCTGCTGTGGAAACAGCCATGGCTGAGCTGCAGGAGTTGCTCACCATTGCTGAGCGCTGGGAGGAGAAAGCGCAGATTTGTCTGGAGCACAGGTAAAACCCCACATAGCTATCACTCTTCTCATGAATAGTACAGACCTGGAGCTCATGTGAGGGCAACTCTGGCCTTTTTGTTGTACAGCAAGATTGCTTCAACTTTTCTAGGCCACATAGGAATTTAGGAATTTGGTGAAAGCTAAGGATCCCCCTCCTAGAAAAATCTACACTAATAATTTTGGAGAAAGTATTATACTTGAATGCGCTGGAACTTGACTACCTACAAGCAGAATTATGTCATAGATAACAGCACGGTAACGTATTTATTGTTTACATACAAGTAGTTGTTATCGGTCTCTTCACATCCCGCATTCATAAAACATGATATCCCACCTGAAGTTGCACTGTGTTTATGGTCTGTTGTGTTGGCAGGCAGAAGCACCCTCTCTCCACTTTGGAGGCCATTGTGAACGAAGCCACTCAGATCCCTGTCCAGCTGCCCAATATCCTCTCCCTGCAGGCCTGTCTAGTCCGTGCTCGTGCTTGGGTAACGGATCTCGAAGAGATACAGGTAGAGTACAAGATTGGAGTGCGTTTTGTTTCCCCCTTGGTAGCTGTGGTACTAAGTGGCTTCTCTCCATAGAACGGAGAGCACTACCCCTGTCTCGATGACCTGGAGGGGCTGGTAGCTGTAGGGAGGGACCTGCCAGTACTCATGGATGAGCTGCGGCAACTGGAACTGCAGGTGACTAGCGCCCACTCCTGGAGGGAGAAGGCCAGCAAGACCTTCCTCAAGAAGAACACCTCATACAACCTGCTGGAGGTAGGTGGGGAAAGCATCGGGGTGTCAGGCTCTTGCTTGAGGGTGGTATTCTGCTCTGTAACTGCTTGAATGGGGTAGTTTGGCCTACATTGCGTGATGCTGCTGTGTGTTGCAGGTGCTGTGCCCCTATGTAAATGGGCAGAGGGAAAGAGGAGAGGGAAATGAACTCGGAGCAGATACTGAGAGTCTGGGTTTGACAGCACAGGACCTGAGGGACCCTGCTGCCATTGTGAGTGTACATGTGCCCATGTTCTATGTCTTACTTTTCTGCTGCTTTGTGGTACTTTGGAACCTAGACTTTACTACACACTTTCTAATATTTGGTGACTGAACTACCTGCTTTTAAAAGTGTTATTAAATAAGGAGATTTATCTTAGTAATTTTTTTCCAACTACATTGGTATTTAATTTTAGTCTGTAGAATTATTATCTGAGGAAGAGGTCTATGCTTTTTACACCAAATCAATTGGATGCACATGGTCACAGATGTTAAGACCTCAATCTTTTCTAGTAAAGCACTTGTGTGTTTAATGTGTGTATACACTGTGTGGACAAGTGTAGCGTGTAGTGTGGTGTCCAGTGATTCCAGGATATGCTCTGGACCACGGTGTCCCTAAGCAGGATAAAGTGGTTAATGAAGAACGGGTGCTCATGTGAAACTGTTTCTGCTCTTTGTTCTCTCTTCATGGTGACACGGTCCATCAGGTCTTGGCTTTTAGAGATGGAGAAAAGCGAGAGAAGGAGGCTATACAGCGACTCCAAGAGATCAATTTAACCAAACCAGGACTTGAAAGTGATAGTTTTGAGCTGAAGAGGGTGCCCAGTGCCAGGGAGCAGGATGTTTCCAGTACCTTGGAGAGCTCTGTGAAGGACAGCAATGGCAAAGACCTGAGAGAAAACCCAGGAACTCCCTCGTTGACTTCCATTTGTGTGTGCCGGCAGCCACCCCGGCCTCCACTCCTCCGCTGTTACCTCTGTAAAGACTGGTTTCATGGTGGCTGTGTGCCATTTCCCTCACTCTCACCTCCTGCCAACCCCGTTTGCTGGTGGGACTGGAACACACGATTCCTGTGCCCGTTGTGCCAGCGGAGCCGGCGCCCACGTTTGGAGACAATCTTGGCGTTGCTGGTGGCGCTGCAGCGGTTGCCCGTGCGGTTGCCTGAGGGCGAAGCCCTACAGTGTCTAACAGAGAGAGCCATCAGCTGGCAGGGCCGTGCCAAGAAAGCTCTCGAGAGCCCTGAACTAAAGGGGGCCCTGGAGACCCTGCAGAAGATGAGGGAGAACCAGGACAGGGAAAAGAATGGTAACTCGGATGACGTCATTGTGCTGTCGGATTCTGAGGGAATGGATGACTGTGTGATTGACCTGACCGCAGACAGCAGCCCCCAGAAAGTGAACAGCAAGAAAGGGGTGGACACCAGGGTAGGAAGGACTGGATTTCTTAGGGAAAACTTTGATTACTTTGGCCATGAGTTGGTGTCTTGGTTTTTTAATGCTGATTGATTGTCAGGTTGCTCTTATAGCTTATTAGTTAACTCTGGTTTCATTTTCACAGGCGGAATATGAAAATGGACACTGCAAAAAAGAAAGTATGAATGGTGTGAAAGGTGTGATTGACTTGACTGAAGAGGACAGTTCTCAGAAAATGACAAACAGGAAAGATATTGTGGTAGGAGGGGTTTTTTTCTGGCATTGTTCAAATCTGTTGTCTGCATTACTCATAAAAATGTTACACGTTCTCATACACTTAAATTCATCTGACCTGTTTCTTTTTGGTGAAGGCAGATTTGAATAAAAAAAAAATATAAAACTCAGAACAATGTCAGTTGTGTCGTGATAGTGAGGTGTGTAATTCTGCATTAATCTTGTAGGGGGAGTGTGAAAATAGACACAGCAAGAAAGGGAAGGCAAATGGCATCAAAGGTGAGTGTTTTGTCTTTTTTTTTTTTCTTTCTTTCTTTCTTTTTCATTTTCCTACCTCATACTTTAGGGACTACCAGTTGATGGGTACAACTGTATCAGCTGCTCTTCATTCTGCCGGTGTAGTGACCTGTTATTGTCTGAACGGTGGTGTGCTGTGATTGATTTATTTATGTAATTGTCTAGTACGTGTGATTCTGGTGTCCTTCATCAGTACATTGATAAATATATACTGCTGTAACCTCAAGGAGTCTCCTTCAGGATTATTTGGCCATCTTCATTTGGTCTCAGCTGAATCATTGTATTTCTCACTCACACATCACTTCTTACAGTTATTTATCCTCATGACCTATTTCTTGCTCTTTCTTTTCCCAGGGGTTGAGTCCTTGCTTCCCTTGGTTCCCTCTCTGAAGGGTCCTGTGATAGAACTGTCCACTGCTGCCCGAACTCAGCTGGAGGATCTGCAGCTGGAAGGAGACCTGCTGGAGGTCACACTGGACCAGACACAAGTTATCCACCAGCTCCTGCAGGCAGCCTCACAGCCCCCTCACCAGGCACTGCGCAGTCTTATATTGGTGAGGGAACACAACTCTGGTTTTGACAGATTAAAGCGCATCTCATACAAATGTGTATTTGTAAAGACATATGGTAATAAGCTGTGTGAGAAGTGCAATAATTTGAGTCTGTCGTACCCTTTATTTAATCCTTGTGTATCTTGCATCCTCCTCCCTGTCCTGATTCTGTCCTCATGTTATTGTCCCTTTTGCTCCTCTTCTTCATTGTGTGTCCTTTTGTCCGTCACTCAAGTTTCACCTGGAGGAGCAGCGCAGCACGGGCCGCAACGGGAAAGCTAAGGATTCCAAGAGGAAGAGGAAAAGCCAAAGAGGAGCAGCTGGAACTGACAGTGTCACTGCATCTCAGGATGGCTCTGAGTCAAAGAAGACGTGTCCTCTGCAACAAACATCAACTCAGATACTTCCACAGACACACTCAGAGGTACAGCCCCTGCCTGCAACCAAAAATAATGCATATTGGCTCTTCCAGTACTTTGTTTTATGTCTTTGAGAAGCCTTGAATCATGACTAAAATAGATGTGTATGGTGCATTTATTTCAGAATGAATTTTGATCTGGTGCCCTATAATTAATATCAAATATATTCTCCCTTCCTATCCAGCACTTATGATGGGTTCAAGGCAGCAAAACAAAAGGACGTATAGAGGTAAACCTTTCTACTCTCAAATATAGACTGAAGTGGAAGCAAGTGAAGAAGGGACACTCTGGCTTGAACCTGTCTGGACATTTATACCTCCACATGTTAATCCCTTAATCCCTCTTGCACTCCCGTGATGACTCATTTCCCTGACCACCTGTGTCCTGGTGGGCTGCTTTGACTGGCGTACAATTGGTGTCATGCTGTTGAAGGGGAGAGGTTTTGGTCTTTAAATTTGTGCTCCAGCAGCACACTTTTGAAATGCAACTCTTATCCCCTCGGCAGTTAAAGGAGAGCGATGGTTGTCTTCAGCTCTTTGTCACTGACACCAGGTGTCAGTTGGTGTTTGTCTACCAGACCTGTTGGAGCGCAGCAAATGTTGCTCAATGACTTTGAGCCCCCCCCCCCCAAAAGACAATACAAAACGTGCAACATGCTGTGTTCACAATTTGCAGCTTTTGTATTAGTTGGAGATTTCATAAGGGATTGTGCTTTTGAACAATAAGAAAATATTGCTCAAGTTGTTCAAGGTCCTTGGTGCTACTTAACTGTTCCGAAACAGGTCTCCTTACTTCTTAAACATCTGAGTCTGGTTTCCTTTTTTCCTATTCCTTCTGTCCCTCGTGTTTATTCTTTACTCAAGTTAAACTTTAACTCACATTCTTTTAAGTTTGACTTGGTTTGTTCTTGGCTCATACTTATTTTTTTATCAATATTATTGGTATTGATAATAAAGCAGACGTGTGTATGAAAACCTCATTCATTGTTGCCTTTTTGTTTTCCTTGTTAGAAATAAAAGTTCATTATTGTTTTAGGAGTACCTGACTCCTGTGTTTCTCTCATGCTTATTTTATTATATCGTTATCCTCAAGATTTAAAGTGCTTAGTACATAGAATCAAGTCAGTTGTGGCTATCATTAAGAATGTAATGTGAATGTCTTGTGTTTTGCTATTACAAAATATTTTAGATCAATGTAACTTTCATAGATTTTTATCTAGATTTGTTAATGTTTTTGTAGGCTATATATATCCCAGCCACAAAGAATGAGCAACTTGAAGGAATAGACTGGTAGCTGCACACTTAGTTTAAACCTTGTGGAACTTTTGAAACAACTGTTTATATGTCTATGTACATACAGTCTGTATATATAACAGGGTTACACTGGCTCCTCAACTTACAAACACAACTGGGACCAGAGGGCTGTTTTGAATTTGTTTGTACTTTAAAAGTTACTTTTATCGTTAAGTCACGATCAATAAAAGCCTAATAACACACATGTTTCTCGATGTATTCGCTGGTTTCTTTCTGTAAAATCCTCGGGTATAACCAATAATTAAAACTATTGCTATTAGAGCTACACTCAAATAGAGATTTGGAGTTGCTGAGCACAACGGTGTTCCCATAAACACCTGGTCCAACCCTACAGTTTATCCCCGGAACATGCAATGTTCATGTCCACTTTCATCTCGTCGTTGGTCTCCATGGTAACAGCAGGCCTCAGGAAGGTGGTCCGCGACTATTGGTTAATGAGTTTTACTGCCGCCTATCGGCTCAGCTTTGCTGCACTTTTTAAAATAACGGTAAGAAGGGGTCTTCAAAAAAAGTTTAACTTTGTAACTTCATAACTTGATTGTTCAGAACCCCAGGTGAAAGTGATTGTTCACCTGAGTCTAATATCTAGGACGACTGATTTGTACCTCCGTTATGGTTATTTTCTTGAATTTTAGGTTGATCTGCCTGCGTAGAAATATTTTAACACATTAACTCTGCTGTGATCTGTAAGATGATGCTGAGGGAATTAAGTGGATCAGTACAAAACCAGCATTTTGCTACCAGTTTATGCATATAAAAGGCTTTATTGTTTTAAAACATCTTCTTGAACCAGAACATTTCTCAACAATACACCAAATGCTTGCACTGCAGACAATTCTAAAATACAAAGGAAGCTGAACAGTCATAAACGCCGACAAATGAAAACACCAGAACATATGAATTTCCCAGCGACACGAAGCGAAGTTTATATTGTATTTACAACATATTTTTCTTCAATATTGAGCGCGTCGACTGCATGCACAGTAATGTACAATATTAAACAGCTCGGTACCCCCCGCTACCAGTGAAACTCTCCGAATCCCTCCAAAAATCGCTCTTTTATTTGCTATTTATATTCTGATACTGAGACACTTCCTTTCCATTGCGTTTTTCTTTCGCCAAACATTTTGCTCGCTCATAACTATTTTATGCTTGCAATGTGTCGGCGTGCTTGTGGTCCTGCGCATCTATGTGTCTTCTCACAGTTCACTGCAGCCAAAGATTGTGTGATTTGATTAGACTCGTATTTAGTTGCAGAAGAAACTGGAAGACAGCGCTTTGAGAAGAGTGCCGAAGCTCGGCGAGACACGTCGCCATTTTGTGTGACCCACCTCCAGCTTGCTGGGTGTTCGCTGCCTAACGTGTCTTGTGATGTGCTAATGGTTCCAACAGCATATCATGTAATCTTCATACATTTGTTTTAACTTTAATATCTCACGGCGTGCTCTCCTCTACCTATTTAGCAGGCAATTTAACTGCAGCTGTTTTCTTTTATTTGCCAGGCCAGAGAAGCAAGTTCCTCTTGCAGATGACCAGCACAGTGGTTTTCAAGTCAGTTGTACAAGATTTTTTGATTGTATCTGGCCCACATTTCAGTGCTAGTTCAGTCTTGCTTGTTAACAGCCTTAAATACATTCCCAGGAAATCACCTTACAGAATAAGCATTATGGCTACTAATCTCATTGTTTCCAGAAGGTACCGTACAGGTTTTTTGTTGCTGACAGGCTGCATCCTCACGTACAGTCATTCGGAACGACACTGCAAATGCTTTTTGCCTGTTTTAAAGTCCAGCCTGACTTGTGCCTTTGTCTTCCAGGAGCTTGGTGTCTGTGCAGCGGTAGCCTGTCTTATTGTGCTTCTAAATGTGACACATTGATTCCGCTACAGCACAGTGAGTCCGTTTTTACACCCTTCCAGTGTGTGTGTGCTTTTACAGCCAGAAATGGCTGTGCCTTTCAAGATACTTAACATTCTGGAATTTGGACCATAAGATATGTTTTAAATAGTACCGTGTGCTGCTAGGGTAACTGAAGAATGAAATGGTTATTAGATAGATAGATAGATAGATAGATAGATAGATGCCTGTGCATTTCTTAATCAGAAATGTAGGCAAAATTGTGAGTTTGTAGGTATTGCAGTATTATGTACTTCTGCCAAGAAAAGTTTATTTACTGTCAGATTTGTCTGGTTAACCTTTTCTCTTCTCTCAACAGACTTTGTCAGTCTTTTATGTCTTTTCTCTAAAATGACAGTTCTGCCCCCCCCAACAAAGAACTAACCTAAGCCTTGCATCTTTCTCTTTAGATGACCCTTAAACACCAAAGACAATTTCTCTCTGTCTTGTGTCTACTGATCCCCTCCCCACAGCACCTTTTTTTCTTCCATTTTCCCCTTTTTATTGCTGCCCACCTTGCACCTGTCTTCCTTACGCTGAGCAGAAGGATTTATTCTTCTCCATTCCTGCCCTTTGCTTCACTCATTTGCTGTCAGTTTTCTGTTTCTCAGACTGTTGTGACAGACAACAAGGGGTTGTAAACCTTCTTCCCATCCGGTGAGCAGGTGCCATGAGCCAGCAGCTCCTGGATGGTGATCCAGTTATCCAGGATTCTCCTGCTGCGTTTCCTCATGCTCTTCCTCTGGCTGAGCTCCAGGATGCTGGCCTCCTGTGGCACCCCCTGTTGGGCTCCTCTGCCATCTGCAGCACCAGCAGCACCAGCACCAGCCTGCTGCTCCCGCTCTCGCAGACAATCTAGACGGCTCTGCATCATGAACTCGCGCCGGCGACGGTACTCACGTGCACGCATCAGGTGCTGCTTGCGCTCCTCCTTGCTCCAATACCGTCCCATCTTCATCTCGCTCACTGCATCATCATCTGTGGTCATGCCGCTGCGCTCCTCGCAGATTTTCATGGCCCGCGCCTTGAGGAGGCGGTCCCTCACTGGCCGTTTGGCCACATAGCGTGAGCCATCACTGCGCACCTTCACTTTCCATTCCATGCGGGGGGACACTGGTGGCAGTGGTAATGGCAGTGGGGCATGGCTGGGGTCTGGTCCTGTGTTCTTCATTGTGGTATTTGCTTTTGTTGGAGTTGTGGCCTTGACTTGACTGCTGCTCCCTTCCCCTGTATCACCTCCTCCGTTCTTTGCAGTGGGGTCCATGGGGGGTGGGTTGTCAGAAGTGGAGGGGGACCTCAGCTGCATGCAGCTTTGGTACCGAGTAGGCAGTTTGACCCCATGTTGACGTCGAGAGAAATAGGGACTGTTGTCTGCACTGCGCCCACCAGCCCTGTCCAGAGTGTCGCTGGTTTTGGGGCTTCCTCGCGGTCCTCCTTCTGAAGCTCTCCTGGATTCCCGACCCCGAGACAGAGACCGGAACTTAGTTGCCGGGCTTGTACATCCATTCCCCTCTTGGAATTTCCTGTTGGTACAAGGGGAGTAGGGGTGATTGAGGTTGGAGTGTCCCATTTCTCCTCGCCCGGACTTATCCCATTGCCTTCCAGGTGTGGAGGGGTGAGAGGTTGCTGAGGCACTGAGGTCATCCTCTTGGTTGGTTTGAGGTGTGAGCAGCTCGCTCAGCAGAGGAGTGCTCCGGCAGCTCTCCCCGCCTGTGTTGTATGCGCTGCTGCTGTCTTTGTCAGACCGCTCCCGTTCTGGCACCTCCGTGATGTCGGACAGCTCGTGATGGGAATGTGAAGGGTCCTTGACGCCGAGCAACGGCAGACTCCCTGGGTCTGTTGGCCCAGGCACCCTGCGAGCAACCTCGTCCTCCAGCAGCCAAGCCTTCATGCAGCGCTCCCGCAGCTGCTGCATCTTTTGCGCACGCAAGATATTGCGGCACTTGAACTCCAGGTGACGGAGCTCCTCCTCCAGCAAGGCCATCTCATGCTGCATGCTCTCATTGCGATTGACATCTAACGGAACCACGCCCCCGACGGGTCCCCCTCGGCTCCGCTCTGCTCCCAGTGTTAACAATGCGCTCCCGTTCTTCTCGTAGTGGCATTTGATCTCCAGTAGTTCACGGTACCTCTCGCACTCCTCCTCTGTTAGGCCTGGCATCATCATCTTCACCGGGTCAGGCATATGCCCTATTCCCCCTCCTCCTCCTCCTCCTCCTCCCCCACATTCAAACCCCAGCAAGGAGTCTGTGCTGAAGTGCAGGTCGCGACAGTGAAGCAGGGGTGGGGTGTCCCCCCTACCGGCCATGAACTTGCGCATGCTCCCAGGGGTGTTGGTGGTGTTTGTATTGGAGGCACTGGTATGGTCATCCCCCAGGAGGTCGTGCTCTGATGACTCCTCATTCCTGGTGCTTTCATCTGTTCGGCCCACACCACTGTCAAGCTCCTGGCTGTTGCTGAGGTTATTGGGGCTCAAAGCTTGAGGGTCTCTGTAAGGTGTACGACCACACCTCTCTGCCTCCCCAGACCTGCCTCCTTGTCCTCCGAGTCTGTTTGTGGTGCCTTTCCTTAGTCTGTGGGAGTTGGGCAGGTGGACTGCATTGTCTAAGGTTTCCATACCCATTATAGGTTGCTGTTCCAAGTCCAACTCGTCTGGATTCACCTGGGACTCATTCTGAGGGAAATTGTACGTTTTATATTTGAGGGAAACAGATTATGTTTAAGAATGAGATATTTGGCCAGTTTTTTTTGGGGTGATATTGATATTGATTAATGTTGGTAGAAATATATTTCCATAGCAGTATTTTCCCAGATGCCATTTGTGTGGTACAGTTGAGGATTTTAGATGGTGTTGCCATTATTTGAGAAAGAAGAAAGAAAAAGAAGAAGAGATATGAGCAGGTAGACACGGATAAAATCAAATATGGCCTCTTTTGGTGCATCTTCAGTCCAGCTATGATTTTCTGTCGTCACTAGGTGGCGATATAACGCCAAGTGAAATCACTACGCTAGCAGAGGTGCTTGCAAGTTGAAATCCATTTATTACAGTACAAGGTTTCACTATAGCCCTCTGGGTGTGAGGACACCATTTGCATATTGCCACAGAGCAGGAGAATTCCAGTTTGAATTGAACCTATTGAGACCCTCTCAAGCTAGTAAATCTTACCTGCTTCCTGTACCCACGTCTGTGGTGTATTTGTTCAGTCGAAAGAAAAATTAGCACCGATTCTCTGGAGAACGGTTATGAAGCCCTGCATATTTTACAGTTTACTCGATTCTTCTTAACCACCAAACGTAATTGTATTCGTACGCAGGTTTCACCCGACCATTACCGTGAGGCTGTTTCAGCGGAATAGTCTTCGCAGAATGTTCAGCAAAGCACCTTTTATAAACATCACTCCACAGTACTGCTCGCAGAGCACCTGCAGCTTTGCTTGTGTTTGTTAAGAAGACGGGGAAATCCTAATTGGGATTGTCGTCAGGTTCGCACGCAGGAGGGCATTGACAGTCTTCATCTCGCGTTGGATTTCCAACGCCCCCCCCACCTCCCTCCCTCCCGCCAGATGATTGGATAAGCTATAGCGCTACCATCACCCCGCATCCTTATTCTGTCCCCTCCTCTGTATTGCCGTAGGTGGCCTGTCTCTGTCTGTCTGTCTGCTGTCCTCTCCTGCTGGTGTCTTTTTTCGCTCCTCCCTGTCATATTTTTTCTGTTTGTATGCAGAGGAAAAATTAGTAGTACTCAGTTCAAACAGAAGCAGTGGGACACATCAAAGCACAAGTCCAAAGAAATCACGGTGAAAAAGAACCAGCAGTGTTATTGAAACATAGTTTTTGTCCCTATTCTCTAAAGTCGTAGGGGTGTAGCAGTATATTCTAAAAGTATGTAAGTGCATTTTGTATCCGTGCAGTGCGACCCCCTCACCGTCTCTTGGGTTTATTCTGCATTTCTGTATATGCAGGTTTTTTTTTTTCCTCGGTGTTGCTGTGTCTGGGTGCGTCTGGCTGCAAACACAGTATCCGCACAATAGTGTTATTGCCTTTAGTGCTGTGACCTTGAGGGAACAAAGAAACAGCTTTCTGGCAGACAGACAGCATCCCAGAACTCCATCCATGCCTCTCCCACTGTGAACTTGTCTTTCTTCAACATTCTGCAGTGCTTTTTACCTGTTCCTCCTGCTTCCTTGCTTTCATCCTACCCTTCTGGCATTTTCTCCTGATTTGTTTTGAAAAAAATGGTCCAGCACGGACACAGCTATTCGTTATCATTTCTGCAAGGAACACCAACGCTAAAACTGTCAGAAATCCCAGATTGCCTTCAGTATGATGTATTAGCTTCACAATGAAGGATCACTTGCTGTCACCATTGCCTGGTTTTTTCTTTCTCTACAGTCAGCAAAACCAGCCTATAATAATATTGAGATGTCTTTTCTGGGAGGGAGAAAATGCTTTATTCAAGATTATCTATGTTCTGAAACTGTGAGCGCTGTAGATTTAAACAGGGGCAGGAAGTGTGTGGTAGATTAAGTGACCAGTCTTGCTTTGGGTTTCTGCCTCTGTCATGAATACAGGTCATTTCTGTCACTACCCTTGTGTCTAAGGATGGCCTGTTGGTCTGTTGGGCTGTCGGGGGTTTTTATAAATAAATGCCTGTGGATCGGATCCTGTTCTGTGGCTTTCAGAATGTGGTCCCATTAGAGCCAAATATGTGCGAGGGTCTCACCTCAGTGTCCGGCCGTGCCAGCAGTAATGAGATGTTGGTACTGTCCTCTCGGGTCAAGATGGCCACTGCCTCCTCCCTGTTCTGGATGTCCACTCCATTGATCTAATGTTTGGGAGTAGGATGAGGGCAATGTGGAGACACAAGATACACACAGTTTTGTGAATCGATGCTTCTGATATAGTCGATAATTGCAGTTTACAGCATGTGGTTACATCACACTTTAGTTCAGCTGGTTTTAGCAAATGAAAAAATACATCTGCATCCCAAGTTTGAAGGGCACCGCAACAGCATTATCGTGGGAACTCAGCTATGACTAATGAATGGATTTAGCAATCTGCAAGCCTGCCAACTGCAATTTTAGAATGTTACATATGAGAAAAGAATTTTCTGCTGTTCATATTGTGCAGAATAATAACCTTTGTCCAAACAAATGCATTGTAATGTACACTTGAAGTCTAGCTTGTGTTCATATTTGTCAATTTGCAGTTTTTTAGTAACAGTTAATTACTCGATTGTTAGGTTTTGGGATTTGAAGATGAAGTCTATGTCAAAACCAAGAGGAACAAACCCAGGCGCATTGTGAGCCACCCACTTCTTCTCACTTTTATCACCTGCTTGCAGGGATGGAGGAGAGCACTGTACACCGTATGGGCTGCCTTGAGTTGAGAAGATTTGCTGACCACAGGTGTTGCTGTGAGCCGTGAGGGCAGGAACCCTGCAGTCGCTCCCAGGTAAGGGAACATGGGCCCGTTTGAATTCTCACTGCCTCTTTGCAGCATATGGCTAGGGTGGCACAATGGCCTCCAAACCCAGGTCCCCACTGTAAGAAGTACACGAGCTGAAGATGCTCCATGATGTAGGTCCCTGTGGTGACGTATAAATGAAACGCGTCGAATGATGCTTCTGAAAATCTCTATCACAGTACGGTCTGATATAGTAATAGTTTTATTAGCAAATTGATTAGTAAGCTAAATAAGTAAAATACAGTATTCACTTTAACCAACAACTAGGTTTAGGGCTAAAACTAAACGGTTTAATAAAACCTCCTTGCTCATTCATTTCTTCTTTATATTATCACTAAACAAGTCATAACTAGATGGGAGCATACACTGGAGGATGGGATTCTCAATTATTTTTAGTAGCAACATCTTATAAGTTTAAAATATTTTGAGGTGCATGGTGCAGAACATTCTCTTATATGATAAATGATCCATTGTGAAGATTTTTCCTGCCACTGTTGCCTTCTCTGTCAGTAACATTGTGTGTTCTTCCACACATATCATTTTCACATGTTGTGTGTCCTGCACCAGCCCTGGTATGATAGTTTACTGAAGTGATGTAACTACTCTGCTAGTACATTAATGTTAACATTATCCACTTGGGCAGAGTATCCACTTCCTCAGTAAACATGCAGCAATCGCATCTCGGAATGGCAAGAATATACCTTCATTTTAAACTCAAATAACTGCAATTAAGCGGTTTTAACTGCGTGACTGAACCAGCACAATGGAATCCCTCCAGCTTCTTCTGCATGGCCAGTCCTTTTCCACATGCAGTCAGGATTTGTGTTTTTCTGCCTCTCATCCAGAGTTTTGTCTTTATCGCGTTTAATTCGTAATATTACAGCTAGACCATCGTTAAACTTACCAGCAAGCAAAGCTTTCGTATCTTTTTTTTTCTAAGCATTGAATGACTTCAAAACACTGCGCTAAAGTTAGCGTAGTTAAAGTTTGCTTAGACATCATGCTGTCAGTAAACTGAACAACTGTGCATACGAATGAAATGAGCGTGCGGCGTGTCTGGGGCAGGTATTAATAAAGGGATTATAGAAGCAGGTAATGGGCATCTGTAACAAAGATGACACCTCAGCAGCCCCCAAGCCCCCAGCGGTCAGCAGTGCATGCTAAAGGGTACATGTATCCAGGTGTGTGGAGTACAAAGGCATGATAGGACCCATATGGTGTTCATCCAGTTAACCGATATTCATTAAAGCAGAGCCTGCTCACTATTGTTTAGCTGTAGTGAAAACGGGACCACCCAACCACCCCCATTAATACAGGGTGTCCACTTACGAAGGCCCGACTGTAGTAAGAGGAGGGGGACTGTTGTGACGGCTGCTGTGAAGAAGTCAGTAAAAGTTAGGTTCACATACATCTCCTTTTAATCTGTCTCACAGCATGTTCTTTTTGATCATATGCAGATTAATCTCCCTGGGTTTTCCTGCCCACGCCTGAATCTTATGTCGCAATGTTGCCTTCGATGGCAGTGAACTCTTCTACTGGCAGGTACAGTAATAGCAGGGGTCAGTAAATCGTACCTGTAGTATTCTGTCGCCCTCACGGATACGCCCGTCTTTCGCAGCTATGCTATTGGGATTAACCTGGACAGCCAGAAGGAACACATACATTCAAAACTTTGAACAATTTGCATATGTAAGTATGTACTGTATGTGGTGTATACATTAGCAAAAAAGAGCTCCCTTGTTTCTCCGACCTCTCCCACATAAATCCCCAGGTCTTCTTCATCGTCAGTGCGGTAGCAAACAGTCAGTCCCAACTTATCCTGCTGACGGGGTTTATACAGCTCCACCTCCTGGTGCGGAAAGAGATCAGGTCAGACATGCCATGGTGACAGGAAGTTACTGTGTTACTGACTTTGAATCTTACCTCATATTCAAACTCATCTTGTCTGTCAACCTCGTGATGAGAGCTGTCAAAGTAGTCATTGGGGTCATAGTAATCGTGCTCTAAAGAAGGGCTGAAAGAGGAATTTCAAGGTTAGGACCACCATGACTGATCCGCAGGCAGACATGCACTGGAACTGAGCAGCAGACTTACAGGTCATCTAGAAGGTAGGGTTCCAAAATGGGAGGCAGTGGGGGAGATGGAGGGGGCAGCGGCAGGCCACTGCGCGCAGGACCCCCTCTGTTTAAGGTGAGCATGTGCTGCAAACTGATATCAGTCTGGGTGCCATTGTCTACGCAGTCAGCCACCGCTGTTGTTGCTGTGGGCGGGCCCCCAGTGGAGCCGCCTTTTCTCCTGGGCCCCTTCCGTACCACCTGGATGTAGAGGGGATCCCGCGACGTGCGCAGCACTTCCATGGTTGGCTCCTGAGAGAGATGGGACAGCTCCTTCCCATTTACCTGCTAAGTTGGAAGTAGCAGAAGAAATTGGATGTGGCAGTAAATCATTACAAGTAGGCAAAAGCAGAAACACAGCAAAGGGAAGGATAGCATGGGAAAATAGGGAAAGAAGGGTAATGTGTAGTTATATAAATGACAGAATGAGGTGACCGGACTGTATGAACATCTACACTGGAACACAGCTCTCACTGTTATTACTTTTATATCACTGTATGAAGCTGGAGAGTAAACAGTGGACATGGGTTAGTAGATGAAGTACCACTCACTCACAGAGGAAGAAGAACAGCAAGCAGATACTTTGAGATGCGGAATGTTTCTTTAGGAGAAAAGCAAAACTCAGTGCTGACAAGACCACATCACTGAGGGTCCAGAGGCTGACATGAACACATAAGTGGAGAACGAAGAGAACAGCAAGGCAGCAGCACTCTGGTACTGTGTTACTTAATAGGACAAATATGCTTCATCTACGGTCCGTGAAGAGCAAATTAAGAACAAATCATTTCTTTATGCAATTTTCATTTGACCCTGTGCATCAAAAGGTCACAGAAAGTTATTCAGGTGACCCTTCTGCAAGAACACAGGGGAAAGGAAGGTCAGAAACAAACAGTACAAATAAAAAATGAAAACGGAATCAAAACACCCGGAAAGGTTTCTTTAGATCCTTCTGCTGAATTATAACTTTGCAGAGAGGAAGAACGTTCAGGCAGCCATGCTGATGGTAACGTTTTTTAGACTCAATGTTACTGCTCTCTGTCACTGGTCAGTAACAGTTTTAGGCTTCTCTGGTGGGTTTCTGCATAGTGTTGAGGTTCTCCACTGGGTGTGTGTATTGAATCAGGCTTGTCTGGTGGCTCGAATGCTACCCTGAAACACTCATCTTACTAAGCCCTTGTGGCATTAACCTTTTGACCCTGCCTGATTTAACACCCATTTGTCCATTTCAGTGTATTCCTGTACCCCATCTCTTCCACTCTCCTACTGGTCTGTATGGAAAAAGAAGAGGAAAGTAAGCATTTTAATGAAGGATTTGGTGAGTGTTAATCTGCCCGGGAAATCGCATTACAACAGCAGGAGACATACCGACATGGTCTAACACACATGCACACAGAAGCAGATGCAGGGGGAGAGAGAGGCAGTAGCTTTACGTTCAGTCACGCAGAGGTTCGGTGAAAGAAGAGCTACAGGCCGGCGAGACGTTCATTCTCTGTTCAGGTGAACACACAAGGCACGTGTCAGAAAGAGGTTACCAGAAAACCCCACATTCTTGCTGCTGTCAGGTTTGTGCAGGCGGGTAGTTTGGCACCAGTGAGAAAAGTACTTCAGGAGGCAGTATTTTGGGCAGAAGGCTCAGCAGGTGTCTGCAGGGACTCTCACTCTCAGTTTGGTAGAAAAGGTTGTACTTGTAAAAATGTGTCAAATATTGTATGTTTTTCAGCCTGCACACGTATGAACACAGACGGAACTGCGGAGAAGCTGCTGCCGTGTTATGAAATGCACATGGAGCATCGCTGCACCTCTCGTTTGTCAGCCTTATGACAGAAAACAGGAATTATATAATAATAATTATACAATCTGTCTCACAGCACAGACACCACGCTGCTCCCTTCTTATCCCAACCCCCCACATCATCGCTGCCCTTTTCAAATGATTAAATTTTAAATTAACACTCTTCTGAGCAGCCAACCAAAAAGAAATAGTTTTCTCTATCTTTCCCCACTAGTCTTTGTTTCTGTCTTTTCCAATCTCAAAGTCACATTTACATTCAGATAAACTATTTGTGATGAATTGCATCTCTGAAGAAAGGCTTCTATATACTGTTGATAAAGCAATGAAGCCAACAACTGCATAAATGCTATTCCTGAATAATAACTTTTAAAATAAAGTGAGGTTCTGCAAGTGCAAAACATTTTTAATAGCTGTGAAAATGTGCTTTCCTGGGTGCTGATGCTAGGTTGCACGTGCAAACAAGTACAATAAAGAAAGCAAAACACAAAAGTTTTCAGATCTGCCTACATTTTTCATCGGCTGAATCATACTGCACAACCCTCCGTGCAAAAACAAAAGAGAACATATGATCTGTAGAACAGCAGCAGCTCAATTTAGTCTCGTTTTTTTAAGAAAAAAGTGCATTTCTCCCGTGGTTTTTCAGGGTTCTGCCAAATTGTATTTATTGATCGTCATGTGAGCATTATTATTTTTAAAATGCATGCTTCGTGTGCTTGTTTGATATTTGAACTAAAATGAAGTTGTACAAGCTTTTGTCACAAAATCCACCGTGAATTCCCCTGCCGCCCCCTCGCGCTCTCCCTCCCGCAGCCTCCTCATTGTGCCACTGTGGGACGCAAAGTGCTGCCCCAGCATTTTTCTTTCTCCATCCAATCCTGCAAAACCCCGCTATTTGTGCATTTGAACTGTTTCTCCTGCTATTTACTTTTAACCCAATAACTGTGTTTTTCCCTGTGTCTCCAATTTTTTCTCGCTGCCAGCGAGGATGTTTCAGAAACAGAAGCCCTCTTTCTGTTCTCCTCTCTGAATAGTAGGGGATGATGGAATAACAATGTGCATCCAGACAAGGTGTTTAGGTCAATTCACTTTTGATCTGTTTCTAGTGAAACACCAAGGAAAGCCTTACTCTGTTGCTCTCATTACTGCGTTCCAGCTGTGTTCAAGGTTCTAACCTTTGTTTAAACTTAAAATAAATAAAACTGAATTAAGTGCTAAAATGCATCATTTAACTTCTGTACATGTAAAAAAAAATATGGCTCATGTGGTGAATGGCTTCCTTATAATGGGCGCTGCCCCGTCAACGCTTGTGATCTCCTCCTTTTATGAGGTGAAGGTCACATGCTGACCCGTCCTGAGGTCCCCAGCCTCAGTCCCCTCTTCCTGGCTTCATCTCCCAATTTTCTAGTATGGCGTAAAATTCAAATGGCTTCTGTTCCTCCTGGTCTGGTCGCACGGCGTCTGGACGCGCTCGGGGGGGAGATAATGACACGGCACCGGGGAATCGGAGAAGTGGAAGCCCGGAGAGACGAAAGGGCTCATTATTTGCTCCGTGCCGTACCTTTATCTGCCGTGTCACAGCATTTTAACATACATTCAGTCAGGTAAAGGCCACATTTGACCAACACCGGGCTGCTGTATTCGACCATTATTTCCGCCGTGATTTATATAGCTAAAAAATTCTGCTGCCTGTCCAGCAACTTGCAACAACTTACTAACATATTGACTCGGAACGCTGGGAAACAACACAGTGGGTGTTTTAGCACTCATCTCCACTGTTTGTAAAGTAAGTCCTCTTTTGTCTCAAACAGATTCCACTTTAAACAGAGGTGCTGCGAATGAGCAGTTTAATAAAACCGAACAGTGTTTTTGTAAATAGTCTATTAATAATGTATTCAGTGTGCACAAGTTCACAGTTCCCATGGAAATCACAGTACAAACCAGTAAGTGTAGAAGTTACATGATGTAGGCATATTTGAATATTTCTGTCATACTTTAGCATTCAGCTGCACAGCGGGAAGTGGACGGGCGAGGCAGGGGAGATGGAGGGGGGTAGATGAAAGAGGTGCAAGTTGTTCAAAGGGGGTAAAGGAGCGGGATACAGTGAAAGAGAAGGAAAAGTGGGAGGAGTAGACACGGGGGGGGGGGAAATAATGGGAATAGTGTTGAAATGAAATACAAGGTACAAGAGGTAACCACACATTTTCTGTTTGGTTTTACAATTCTAGCTCTGTGCACAAATATGTGTCTGTAAATTATCTGCTGAGCGAAAAATAGGATGGGGGTCATGACAGAGCGGGGGAACGAGCGAACAGCCATGAAAAATGACAGCAGCGGGAGAAACGGACAAGGGAGTCGGGCATGTGGGAAGCTGAGTGCATTTCATGGAGCTGTCAGGAGTCATTCTCACGGCTCGGCCTCAGAGGATTCTCAGCGGATTCTCTTCCTACGTTTGTTGTCAAATGCTCCCGTTTCAAAGCAGGTCCTTTGTTGGATCCCAACCCCCCAACAACGTACCACTGACCAGTGTAGCGCAGATTGTTGCCGGTCAGTATTGCGAAAAGAGATAAGGATAAGGGGAGAAAAGATCTCCATTGAACTAAATGTGTAAATAATATTGATGCAAATGGCTGTAAATAAAAACATCCTGGTTGACTGAAAGCTGACCTTGTGGCCATTGGCTGCCCTCTCCAGGGCTGGGTGGCCAGCCGTAACCAGGGAACCAATAGACCCCAGTGGTGCAAAGCTCCCCACCAGTAGTACGAGACAGACTGAAATATGTGTTATGCGCGTCTCTTGCTGCGGATCGAATTAATGCCGAGTGATGCATTGCTGAGTCCAAGGGACCCTCTGACAACGTCTCTCAGGTTAACCCTAATAGGCCCTGTGTCTGAATTGCTTGCTGCTTTTAGTTAAAAGGATCAAATCATTTTTGGAAATAACACAGTAAAGCAATAAAATAAATTAGCAATAAAACGGGTGCGGTGGGTAGGGTAGCAGTTAAACGCTCTGGCTTGTAATTCTGGTATGAATCCCCCTCCAACAATGTTACCCTTGAGCCAGGTACTTACACCGAATTGCTCCTGCAAGGATACCCTGTTGTATGAATAGGTAAACCATTGTAAACTGCTTTGGATAAAAGCTTCACCTAAATAACAACCACAGCAGCAACATTAACAGCCATAAGAATAACAACACGAGCTACACAGTCATCGTATAAAAATAATCATTAATTCATTTTAGTAGCTTTCCAATTACTAGATGCTGGATGTTCCTTTGAAGATGGGTTTCATTTCATCTTGGACCTTCCACTATTACCTAAACACAACAGCAGATTAATAATAAATTATTTCTTCAATGTTCTCTGCCCTCTTTAAAATACAACTATGCTATGCTTGTTTTTCTCCCTTTATTTAGTTCAGCATGTATTCATTGTGGACCCCATCCCCTACCTAAGGCTTTCTTTCATTAACTGTACATTACCTCAGTTCCCCCTCCCCCCACGGCTCTGATAAATGTTGAGGTGACAGCAACTCGATCCGAAGCTCACAGATGTAACGCTCCCTGCTCTGGGGGTGACTGGGCCCAGACTGGATCCTGACCTCCGGCACACACCCCGGGAGGGGGAATGCGGCAGAGCAGCCGCGACTCACACGCAAACACCCAGGAATTGATGCAAAGCCAAACACTGAATCTAGCGGCTTAATGCCCGTGCAGTGACTGCGACGGGGCTATTTTTTGTAGGTCCTGCATAAGAAGGACACTTGAATGTTATTGTTTGTCTCGTGTTGCCAGCCAGAGAAGCGAGAACAGGGTTAGTGTGGGTGGTTTGCGCACAAACCAGGTTTGCCTGGGAGAGAAACTGTCTGCTCATAATTAAAACACCAGCCTAATACCTTAGTGAGCAGCGATTCTTGGAACTCAAGCAGGCAGTTGTCTTTTATTATGTAGGCATTTATTATGTGTTTTATTTTTGAGAGCGTGCGTTGCGGCAGGTAGATGAGGGTGTTAATTTGTTTGAGTGTGTTTGGATTTGTGGGTGGGTGTCAGGCGTTGCCCTTTGAGTGTGTTTGCATGTGTATGTGTGTAAACACAGTGTCAAGTGTGTGTCAGTATGAGAAAGCACATTAGTCTTGCTTAATGACTTCAGTTGCTGTGGTAACAGCATCCCATTGAGACAAAATTGGGAGCCTGAGGAGGAAGAAATCGCCGGAGAACGATGGTGGGGGAGACACAACAGGAATATCGCATAAACTTTTGTCTGCGTCTTTCTTGGGCCTCATAATCATTACAACTTTTGTACGTATTGTAGTCCTTCATTTAGTTGTTGTTTTTCTTGGCATTCGCTAAAATATCTTGAATATATTGCAGTAGTCTGGACAGGTGAAAAAATGTTAACAGATTTTAATCTACGACTGTTTTTCTCCAGAGGATGATTCCTAGGACACCCTGGAGAAGAATGTCCCCGTGACTTTTAAAAGAGTTCCTACACCCTTAATGTAAATGTTCTTTCTTATATTCTGGGGTCCAAGAGAATTGTTTGCTGTGTTGAATCGAATGTCTCTGGAGTGCATTAAAAACAAAATAAAAATATGATAAATTATTATGCCACAAAAAACTATATGTTGGCTTTTAAGAAATAGCTGCCATTCCAAAATGCAGCGGGCATGTAGCCGGCAAGGACAGCAGCCCTGCCAATGGACGGGGCTGCGTGAAGGACCTCCTCCAAGTAAGACAGGGAATAGCAGCGAAGCCATCAGTGAACGTGGCTCAGGATTCTCTGTTAACTGCATGATCTGTCTGTGCAGAGACTGCGCGGTCTTGGAATTCTGCTCAGGTACGAAGCCCCTTGTTTCCTTTTAAGTCTCTTCAGTTTCCATTTACCATCCTTACGACGCCGTTTGTTAACTACCTGTGTCCAGTTTTTCAAGTTTGCAAAGGCCTCGCCTAGCCCTACACCTGATCTCTGCTTCTTTCCCAGTGCTGCACTGTGGAGGTTCACACCATGCTTTTTTGGTTCCGGTTCTGAATCACAGACTAAAGCCCACAATCGCAGAACAGGCGCGTGCACAGGTCCCTTCGTGGCCCTGCTCAGGACTTGTCACACACAATTCAGACAGGACTCTTCACACCACATATGGAACATTGCACACACCCACACCTGGATACACCTGCTGTACAGTACGCTGTTCCCCACATCGCCTAGTTATTACCAACAAACACCTGGTTTTCACAACGCCCCTGTTTAAGCCTCTCCTGTCCGCAGCAAGAGAACTTCCCCTGGAGCGAGACAACTGTCCTGATCCACTTTTCCCAGACCTGTGAGCTTGAGAATACAGTGACACTAAACCTGAACTGAGTCTGTGTCCTCTTGTCCCACAAAACCTTTGTCACAGGTTACCTTCAAATTCACTCACCTTCTACCTGGTGGCTAAATCACCCAATGGTTCAACTGAACAGAACAGGCTGTTGGAACAGGATGAGTTTGAGGCAGAGTTGTTTGTGAGTCACTTGTGGAAGACCGAGGACATTACAGGAATTGCCAATAGACAGACAGTAGATAATACATAGATATGTGTTCCCTGTATAACAGTGGTTATTGAAATTCACCGCGAGTCCCCTGCTGTTGTGAACTCATCTCTGCTGGTCCACAGTAATGAAAATTGGTAGATAAATACAGTAAAACCGAGGAGACGAAAGATAGCAAGAACCACAAATAAGAACTGATGGAGTGAAGGTAAGGGAGTGGATTTTCTTATTTTCTTTTGTTCTTCAACAGTGTGTCGTCATTCTCGGTAACAGTCATTTGCGCGCTCGCATTTTCCAAGTAGAAATAGTAACTTTAATTGGAAGTGATACAAAACAGTGTTATTCTTCCACTGTCCTCCCTCTAGCTTCAGCTGTTTGTCCTCCTGCACGCTCCATGAGACTAATTTGAAATTTCCATTCAAGTTGTCAAAATCAAAGGCCCTCAATAGTTTCAAATCTGAAATCTCCTCCTGTGCTGCATGTTTGTGTACCAGATGTGAGATTACAAATCTTATGCACTGAGGAGGACCCATTCTTATAGAACAAGAAGTTACGGAGATGCCGTTGACCATCGCACCTTACTGGGTGCACAGCTTTACCCTCAGGCTCTGACACACACACACACACACACACACACACACACACACACACACACACACACACACACACAGAGCGCTGTGCGCCGATCACACGGCCGTGTCCGCTCTCCCTGCCTTAGATGGCAGCATCTGCCCTGCTCGGTGTTGTTGTGAGAGGATTTGAATAAAGACTCGCATAAACACAAAGAGACACACGAACGTACAAACACAGAACCGTAGACAGACAGAACGGACACCAAGACAAAACACTGCGCACTTAGTCACATCCAGCCCCCATCCCCCATCTTGAATGCTGGCTTTGATTCAAATACCAATTACTGTACCTGGCACATTAAAATGGCCAAAGGAAGACGGGAACCCTTTTTTTCAAGCAATGCTTATGTCAAAGAAATAATTGTGCAAAGATTTTACATTTCATTAGAAAACATCTAAGACGTTTGCTCTGAATATTTAAGACATAAACACATATATACATGCAGATGCACATTCAGATTTTCTCTAGTCTTAACATCTGCCGCTAGACCTGTAACCGTGGCAACGAAACTCTCACTCGGTTTCTCTCTCTCTCCAGTGGAAGGTGAGGGAGGTAAAATACGGGGAGTTTGTAACTTCTCTCTCTCTGCCTCGCAGTCCCTCTTTTCCTGCAGACACAGACTGTGCTGAAGATCCTAACCCCCGTTTGATATAGCAGCTAGCAGAACCAAGTGATGCCTGATGCTCAGCTCTGTTTTTATCACAGTATACTTTGGTATAGGCAAACGTCAGAACCCCTTATCTGTGAATATATTCTTCTAATCCGGCCTTATGATTATCTCGATAGTCCATAAACACGTACAAATTAACTGTCTTTCCCCGAGGAGACAACGGCCCTCAGGGGAAGCAGCAGTTGTTTTCTGAGAGAAGCTCCTCAGCTGAAGTTTACGCTGAGTTGTGCACTCGGCGCTTTTCTGCGTCTCCGATCAAATATCATCACAAGCTGTTCAGAGGAACATTTGCTCATCTCCGCAGCACAAACGCAGACGTTTTAAACGGGTCGTAAACGCGAAACGTGTTATTATTTGATTCTTTCCGTCTTGTGAGAAATAATGCAGACACAACACACCTCGTGGTCCGTTGTTTGTTATTAGTGTGCTTAATGTCAGAAAGCAGCTTTCTTGCTATAAATCATCATTAGAAGCGTTGCAGATATCATAGGTTCGATAATTGTGATTAATACTCGCTCAGTTATCCATGTAATTTATTTATGCAACCAGTGAACTAGGTCAGCCGCTGAGACACCTCATTGCAAACATGTTTATGGTGAATAAAACTGAGTACTGCGGCAGAAAGACTGGACTGTGTCCAGAAATTTCCGGTGATAAGTTTCTATTAAGCCATTTTTGATGAGGAATGCATTTTTTTTTTTCCGTGTACAAATGTCGAGACCAGGCTGGTTTTCATTAAGTTGCACTGTGGTTTGCACCTGGAGTCAAAACTTAGTTGGTTGTCAGAGGTGAGAATTTCAGGACGTGGCGTGGACTGTTATCTAACTTTAACCTTCTCACAGCAGTTTTACATAACAGGTCTTACATGTCCTCCTGTAGGAATGTTTTATTAATTGAATCAAGACACATAAAATTGATTGGGCCGAGACCCTAAGGGACCGATATTAATGAACCGGAGACAGACAGTAGTTTCTCTTTGTCAGTCTATACCGGCGCTGCGACTGTTATGAAATTGTGACTAACCCTGCTGTTATACCCCTGAGCAAGACATGTGGCACAAATGAATTTTAACTCTTTCCTTCAGTCTGCAATTGCAAACTGGGGACGTTTCTTCAGATAGCAGCCCTTGTGTTGCTTTTCTGCTCTAGTGGAGGTTGCCTGTTCTGTGCTGAAGTTCAAAGCTGTTCCGGCATTCTCTGTCCATCTGACAGCCTTTGCTTTCTTTCACACGTGCCCCAAAGAGACCCTTCAGCCGTCCAGTGACTCAACGGCACAATCCCTGTGCTGAATCATTGCGCGTGTAATGCAAACGCATACAGGTTCCTCGGACAGTTATGCCCCTGAAAGAGAAGTTCTGTTACAGCGTGAGGTAAGACACACTTTTCGGGCAGCTCTTACGCAGCAGGAGAGCCATTATTATAGCGTATGGCAAGCAGACGTGATTTGAGTTTCAGCAGCTCAGACGTTGGGTAGAAACACTGCCTGGATTCCACTGTGGATCAATACACAAATACTATTTGCATTAGGACCTTTTTGATATTGTAAAAAAGTAAAATGTCTTTAGTGTTTGTGCACTTTATATTTCTTATGAACAGTTTTAGGCTGCTTACAATAATGCTGATTCCTCTAAAGATCTGTAACTATGGTACAGAGCTGTGAAAAATAATTTGCCCCCTTCCCAATATTCTGATTTTGAAGCCTTATGACAGTGACTTTTGTCAGTTTTTTTTGTCAGAAAGCAAAAGTGACCCCAGTATTGTTTTATTATATTACTATATAATCAATATTGTTTGTTTCCTAGTGTGGACGATGATTAAATGTGCTGTGAAAGGTGAGGAAAAACAACTGCCCAGTTTCCGTCAATGACCGCTTGTGTCGCCTTTAACTGCAATGACTGCAACTAAATGCCCTTTGCGGCCACTGTCCAGGGTTTCTTTTTGTTACGGAAGAAATCTGGTTCACTCCTCCCAGTGGAACTGCTTTACCTCAGCAGCGTTCGTGTGAATATTATTTACAGTAATATTTACAGGTTTTTGTGCACAAAAACTCCTTTCAATTCTTGCCACGGCATCTCAGGTAAATTCAAGTCAGGATTTCAGTGAGGCCATTTTATAACTTTTTTAGCCAATCCGACCTGCTTGTATGCTTGTTTATTATTTGTGGTTACCCCAAATTTGTGCTTGCTGAATAATAGAAATAATAGAATAATAGAATAATAATAATAGAATAGAATAGAATAATAGAATAGAGTACCAGATTAGCTGCAGAAAGGATGTTCTGTCAGTTTTTTACACAAGTGGCCGAATAAATGTAGACGGATGGGGGGATATTGAGAAGAGACTATAAAACAGAGCAAATTGCAGAAAGCAGAAACGAAAGGGCTCTAATAAATCTGATAAAACAGTTAAAAGATACACAAGTTATCTGTGCAAAATGAACAAGGTAACAGTCTCAAAAAGCAAGAGGAAGGTTGAATTGGGCAAAGACGCGAATACAAACCGAGACGAGAAACACCTGAGCTGAAGAGAGACCAAACAAAGACTGATACTGACCTGGAACATGACTCTGTACTGCTCCTCCGGCTTCTGCATCACACACATGTTGCAACCCATCGTGATCGTGATCAGTGATCTCCAGACCAGAGGTATCAAAATCCCTCACTGTAAGAAGACGTCACTTCAGGCTTCAGAGTCTGTAAATGTTCAGTCCTCCAGAAGCCCAGGTAGACACTATAAATCTGTTCCAGAGACTGCGCTGCTGGTGAATTGTGTGCCCTGTGTGCTTATTTCAGCCTCAAATCAAACAGCATTCCACACGGGTGTCCTTGTTCTTGTCCTGCATCTTGAGCCGTCTTCTGTTCTTTTTCACTTGGTTTTAAGTCCAACGATATAATTTTCAGAACAGAAAGTGCTTATGCGGATTCTTTATAAGCTAGAAAGCGGCTGATTGGTTTTTTGCAGGTTATTGGTTGCGTTTAATTCTTTTTAAATTGTCTTGTGCAGAGAACAATATCAGTTGATCTTTTTCCTATTTGTTGTGCTTAGAAGATCAATATATTAAGATAATGCCTTACTACTTGCTTTTGTGCAATATGTAATTAATATATAGAATTAGTGGAATAAAATCTTATGCTGAAAGACAAAAATATGATCCAAAGTGATTATTTTCTGCTTGTTTTTTTTTTTGAAAAGCCATTAGTATAAATCCAATGCTGATGAAAAATACACACACACTTTTGTTTTTAGGCTGCTGCATCTGTCTCACTTCAAGGCATTGGCTGGAAAAAGAGGTAAAACTTGAAAAGTGATATTATGAACATGCAGTAAAACTGATGGGCGGAAGAAAAAACTGGTTTAGAAAGAGAAGCTTGCAGACGAAGTGATTTCTGGCAATGAGGTGATATGGCTAAATGAAAGGTTATAAAGACAGCTGTACTGCACTAATCTTCTTCTTTCCACACTTGGTTTTCCAATCACAAATGTAAGATTTGTTTTGTTAATTGAATTCTAAACATTAACTGTATTTCTTTGATACAGAGACATTTTTTCTTGGTCAAACAGCATTAATCTTCCGACAGCAGATGTGTGAAATATTTGTATTCACCTGCCTCTTGAAAATAATTTTTTGAGCCACACTCTTCAGTTCAGTAAACACAATAAAATGGGCTCAGGTTTTATATACTCTACTCTGTCCCTCACTAAATAAGCTAAGTGGTTTTGGTACAATGATGTTTAATGCAAAAGTTCATGAATTTATCCTTATTAACTGCTCCTCAATTTAGAAGCTAACCCATAAAATACTTCACACTTTGCCTCAAATAAATAATTTCCTCAAAATGATCCCTTTTCCCCCAAACGATTATAGTGTGATGGACACAGTTTGCACTGTACTGTGCTTGAAGTGACAAGGAGATACTGACTTCTTTAAAACTGAAATGTAATTGTGGCTTTTAAATATTTCAGTCAGACTACCTATAGTCAAACCATTCAGTCAAAACAATGGGTTGGTAGAAGCAGAACAGTACTTACAAACAAATATAATGGACAAAGCCATCTCTAAATGTCCTATATGCCATTAAAAGCCAAAATTGAGGTCACTAATGATGAGACTTTTCCAGGTGTTAACAGCTGTTGCAGAAGGTAACGTCCCTCAGTACAAGCTGACTAAAACTCTGTGTGTATTGAATTCTCGTCTGACTGTTGTGTCAGGCCTTCTCAGCGCTTCAAGCAAACAGTATGTTTACTCTTAAGATTTCCAATGAACAATATTTGGAATTTGTTTACTTATGGCTTCTTAATGTCTGCATTATTGACCTTCTGAGCAATGATTTGTGGTCCCCGCTGTAACTGTACCAAATCGCATCATGCACAGAAAACACGACATATTGCTGGACAAGTTATTCAATCCACCACTGCAGAAGCCCAGACCCAGAGAAATGTGTTGATGTGACTGGTTTGTGTGGTTCTCATCATGAATAACTTGTTAGGTCAAGGAAATTAACTGAAAAAGAACATCTTCCCACTTTATTTCTGCTCGCCAGGTTCACACATACCTTCATGTCCACACTGAGCCAGAACTGGTCTTCAGTTCAACAAGTGCTATCACTGATGGAACTAAGGGAACATGTCAGCTTATGCGTTTAAATTCATCGTAATACTTATTTTAGCTCACCTGAAAATATAAACCAAAACAAATAAGAGAAATTTATTTGACCTTTCGTAGCTCTCTTTAACTCCTGCTATGTCTGTTTTCACTTTTTGCTGTTACTGCATGATTTATCACTTTGATTTAGTTTTCCAGGATTTGTCTTTACCTTTAACACCCTCTCTCCTTTTTCACTGTTTCAGTACCTGTGTGCAAATTGCTCCCCTTTCTTTCTTTCTTTCTTTCTTTCTTTCTTATCTGGGTCCTCTGAGAAGTTCACTTCTTCAGCTTCAAATGTATACTTTCTGCGTCTTTTTCTATTTCCCCCTCCCTGTATCACTCGCTCCTGTCACAGGTTGTAATGGGGGAAAACAGCTGCCACATATCTGTCAGCGTCGATCTGTGTTGTACCATTTCCCACACAGGGGAACGCAAGACGCAACATTAATCCCTCAATGAAAGCAGGCAGCCTGCATATCGCAGAGTTTGACTGTCTGCGCTTTCGCTTCTGTAGTAAACAGGTGTTTGACTAATCCTTATTCAAAGCCTTGCTTGAATTTTAAAGTAAGCAAACCCCCAGGGCAGCTCGTAATTGAATTTACTGTCTCGCACATATGCAAGTTAGAAGCTTAGTGGGGGAAAAAAGCGCTGCATGTCAGTCGTACTGAAGCGTCTGTGCTGTACGTCTGCATGTGTCTGTTACTAAATGACTCGTGTGCGTGTTTTTCACCTCTCCCTTTCAGCGTAACATTTTTCTGAGCATAAATGGAGCAATACGTGCCAAACCCTTACCTTGCCACTACAGAACAGTTCATTTGACACAAACAGGCAATGGAAATGGGCTGCACAGTCACAGAAACAAGAGGCAGACAGCGAGAAGGAGGGATGTTAAGGAAATGCTGAAGGCAGGTATGTACGCAGAAACAAACAAACAAAAATGTTCCCCCTGTCAGTCAGTAAACAAGAGCAATAGACTTCATCCCTTTACTCCTGGTTCCTTATCCTGTCAGAAAGGTAATAGAATCCCAAAGAGGCGAGATAAAAATGAAAAAAAAAAGAGAAAAAAAATGTCCTTTCCAGATTTCTGGCTGCAGTGAATAGGGAGAGGGAGCAGGAACAAGTTTAAGGGATGCACCACCTGTCCTCCTTCCTATCCATGCTCTTTATGACGCCAAATTAGTCTTCAAAAGGTTCTTTAATCGATCCTGCTTTGCTGAGCAATGAAAACGAACAAATAATCGGCATGAAATTGCCCAAAAAATCATCCCTGATTTGAGAGTGCAAGGGAAAAAGTCCCGTTAATTTGTCAAATAAAGGACATTGTTAGGACCACGATCAATCACGATCACGGCAAATAAAGAGCAAATGAATATAGAAGAAGAGGGAAGCCTGCAGAAGTGCCCTCAGGCTAGGCGGGAACTGAGCTCCAGTCCTGCGTGGTGGAACACGGTATCCTGGGTGCCCAGCCGCGGAAGCCCCAGCAGCCTGCGCCCACCATCACGTCTGCTCTCTTGCCGGATTCTCCACGATGCAACACAAACCAATATCCACCAGCCACGATTTTTTATCCTCTGTGGTGGGCTATAGCTTTCGCCCTCCCACATTTTTTTTTTTTGCAATCTCCTTATTTGCCACTCCCCCCCTCCCTCCTCCCTCTGCCTCTCTGTCTCTCCCTCTCTCTCCACGGCATGTGGGTACCGGCCTCGCTGTACTTTGGTCTCTGGCTAAACATTATTACATGCGGTGGTGTTTTTCCTCCAGCGTCTATCCATTGTGCGCTCTGTGTGGTAAAAGTGGGTTTTGAGAGAGGTGGGCAGTGGTCAAGCAGGACACGCTGAGAAAGGGGGACCGATTCCAGGTACAAACAGACTGAAGCTGGAGAAAAACAAATGATCGCAGCCTGAAAATTAGTCAGATGCTACACTTAATGAATATTTTCTGTTTTAAACTGTTTTCCCTTTGAAACAACCGGAAATGTTGACTGGGAAGACGCCATAACATATATAACTGGGGGGTCCTTGCCACAGTCTGACAATAGAGCAAAAGCAGGTTGATCACAAAACTGTACAAAAAACCAATTAAAGCATCTAGAAAAAGGGATTTTATTTCTTTCTGCACTGTGATATATGTTTTTGGTGAATTTGGTCAAATCAACCAAATGACAGGACTAATAATAGGAGATTCTTCTTAAGAAATACTGTGTTTTGATTTCAGCATGGGACAGGTTCCACAATATCCTTTCCACCTTTGATTCTTCTGTCCATAGAACTTTTCTCCTCAGAGTCATGAGAGCCATCCATGTGCTTTTTGGAAAACGAAAGACCTTTAATGTTCTTTTTGTGTAATTAATGGTTTTTTGTCATTTGTCCTCTGTGTCCCATGTTCGCGATCTTTGCCAAATTTGGATCCATTAACAGCAGCTTAAACGGAGGCATGACAACCCTCCAGCTACATAGATATTGTTTTAGGGTTATTTTTAACTTTATTGATGACTTTTTAGTCCTGCTTTTCCATTTGGTGAGTATGGCTGTGACCTCAAGTTGGCACTCAGAGCCTTGGAAATGGTTGTGCAACTGTTTCCATGGTAGACAACGTCAACATTTCTTGAGCAGTTTGTAGAATAAATCTGCTCTTTCGTGATGGCTTGCAACCCTGCTACACTGGTGCATGATGGACCCTCTATAGTGCAGCTGATGATCAGCGATTTCAGCTTTTATCCCATCTCCCGCTCAGTGTTGGATGGTGTTCCATTAAAAAGCTGTGTTATGCTGATGTGACTTTTGACGATAAATTTAAACTGATCCTGGAAATTTAAACATATGCTGAACAGGGCTGGTGCATATCAGTCCCGATTCTTCACCAAAGGATTGAAACGAACGACTGCAAATGCCCCCTTATTTACGGTGGTTTAACTTGAGTGCAGTTACATTTTGACTTTCGATGACTGCACATTTACTTAACTTACACTACTTACCTAAGGAGATGATGTCACTTTTCTCTCTTGGGCTTCTAGCATAAAAAGGTCTGATTGCATTCAATGATGAAAAACTGTAAAAACAGAGAAAATCAAAAAGACAGCAATGACTTTTTCACTGCACTGTATATCAGACACCCGTGTAAAAAGACGGTAATATTAGATGATCCGCACGCTTTGGAGATTCTGTTATCTCTGTGCAATTGTGCAGAAAGTATGATTGGTGTGAAAAAGGAATAAACAGTGGCGTGTGTTGCTCGAACTCCCTGCCATCGGGGGGGACTGGTGAAGCAAGGGGTAACAGACTGAGTGGAAATACTCATCCCCTAATGTACTGAAGGCGTGATAGGAGAAGGACAAGGGAGATAATCGCATTGTTTTACAGCTGGGATGAGTGATGGCTGGCTGTGCTACGGAGGTCCACCAGTTCTGTCATGCATCGGTCTTTGGAGGTATTGCGAGCCGTGACAAAAGAGCAGATTTGCCCCTCCTCTTCCCCCTTATTGAATTTCAATGATAAAAGAGCTTTATGGCAGAACTGTTATGGAGGCTTTGCCAAACTATTTATGGCTAGTCCAATAGATTAGAGCAGAGGACAAGGATTATCTCCATAAAGCCTTACAAAATATACTAAGATCAATTTACTCCTCTTCCTTTTTCTCTCCGTCTGCTTGTCACCCAGTATTTATTCTTGCTTCTTTATACCTCTGTTTATCGTTTTTCCTCATTTTGTGCGTCTTGTCATCTGGCCAGTTTCCGCACAAGTGCGACAATAATTAATATGTCAAAGATTAGGAGTTGAATGTCATTTGGAGGGGCAAATCCAGACACGTATATGCGTGTGGTTGTTGAAACTTCAGCAAAGAAAAAGAACGTCCTTTTTAAACGCATTGCAGAATGGTAAGAAGCTTATTGTTCTCATGTAGGTGTAATGCTGCATGTCACAATATTTGCCGTCTTTAAATACGCATATCCTGCCACTATGACGTGATATTTCCCCATGTTATTCTCATTCAGAGAGTACGGAGTGAGATGTTCCTCTGTTTCCACGTGACACAACGATCTCGGGGATTCCCTCACTATGGAATTCACTCACCGTGACAATAAGTGTATTTTGTTTGTCACTTTGAGGAACTAGCTCTGAGCTCCCCGCTTCTGTCTTCGCAAACACGACTAGCCTCCCCTCATGCAAAACAAGTCAAAAACCTGTTCCAGTTCCTTGCAAATGTGTCGTTGTCCTTCACTGCCATTCGCTTTCAGTCTTGTCCATGTCCATTGTTGGTGACAAATTCTGAAAATGGCCAGGAGAGGAGGGTGACGCCTCCTGCTCGGTCAACTCCTGTCTCGCACACAACACTGGAGAAGGTCTGAGAAAATACGGTAGACCTACTGCACGCGTGATGAAAACCCAAAGACCTTCTAACTGTGCCTTTCCAACAGGACCTCTCTGTAGAGCGTAGTGAGTCCCCAGTCATCCAGCGGGATGCTGTCAGTAACTGGATTACATGGAATCTGTGGCTGACTGCCTGCTTCACTCAATTGGCTTACAGGCAAATCTGCATTCTCACACAGAGCCTCAGACAAACCACCTCCCTCAGTGAGACCCATACAGGCGGCCTCTCCCTTTCTCTCTTCCAGACACACAAAAGCAAAATATTAGCTTGTGCACAGAATACGAGTGACACACACACACGCTGCAAACCAACTTTGCAAAGCCATGGATAACACACGTAAACGCAAGCGTGTCTTTACACACACAACTGTGCATCTATAGAGAACACAGCACTTACATGCCCACCGAGACAAATCAGGACACAGCTGGCATAATGAAACTCACTAAAAAAGGAATGTGCTCAGCAATGGTGCAGGTTTGTGGCCTCTGAATGCCGTATTTTTTTCGGGAGAAATTACAAGCAAGATTCCCAAAGAGATTGTTGAAGTTTGAGCACAAACGCATGTTCAGATGTGCAGAAGAAGAGTCAGTGCAGCTGCATGCAGATGAACGTCTCGAAAGCTGTGACGTGGGGCGTGATGATGTGTGTGGATTGAACGTTCTGTTTACATTTACACACATATATGTCTGCTTGCCAGTCATGGTTCACAGGTCACCGCTTCTGCGGCACAGAGTGAGGGAAAGAGTGAGAATGCAGAGTGACCTTTGTAGGAGAGTCTGGGCACCTTCTCCACGCGTAGAGACAAAAAAGCACCAACACACAAGAGAGGGAAGGGATGGAGGCAGTGAGGGGAAAACGAGTTAGATCTTTAACCTTTTTTTCTATCAGGAAAACTATAATTGAAATTGTGTGTATGCAGAGGCCTTAGACGTTAAATAGGCAGAGAGGGGGATCTGGCCACTACTGCAGACTGCAGGGTGTTATTTATGTTCATTTGGTGTCAGTCTTTCATTTACACGGTGTCCCATTTATGCATTGCCTTTAAAAGCGCTGGCCAAATAACAGCCTTTGCCTTTGTTGATAAAGCTTACTTCAATTTGAACTGGTGCTTTCAGAGATCAGGGAACACCAAGGTGCAGGGAGCAAGAGCGCGAGATCGAATACAACCAGAATTTTAACAATGTGCTCATTATTTATTTACTGCTTGGAGGGAGGGAGGAATCATAAATAAGAGACTCAACTGAAAACGTGAGTCCAGTGTGAATCTCATGTGGCCACAGGTTGAATGGCTGCGTACGCGTGGGTGTGTGTGTACAGGAGCCTCGTTGTCTTTACATTTTTGTGCGGCTGTGTGTGTTTGTGTGTGAAAGTGTGTCTCACAAGCTTCATTGAATTTCAGTTAGTGAACTGTCTCCCATAAGTGTGTGTACTGCAGTGAGGGAATGGATCAATAGACTTAGTAATAACTGACACATCTCTGGGGATCAATAGGACTGCTGTGCTGTCCCAAAGGGGCAGACATGCACACTGTCACACTCAGTGCTCTTTGATGTTAATGTGCAGAGACCCTCCATTCCAAACTCCATAGTCTGCGGAGCAGCAATGTAAGAGAAATGAAGAGGCATTACTTCAATACGGAGAGAAGTCGCATATAAGAGAATCCAGCGAGTAACAATAACATGTGAATGAAGCATCTGATTTGAACCACCGGCTTCCTTAGATGTAATGGTCCTGGCAAGAAAACAGTGAGAGCAGATGGTTATTTTGGAGCAATGAAAGTCCAAAATAGGTAACCGAAAGCAAGGTCACGGAGTGGAGACGGTTCAGACGTAATGGACATCTCACCCTGCCGTTCACAGCTACGGAAGGGAGACTGCAGATGGTACTGCAGGTGTGGAGAATAAGAGACGTTAAGGCAAATTTTCGACTGGCGATAGAAAGCGGGACCTGCAACCAGCAGCAAACACAGTATAAGAAGGTTGGACCTTTCAGAGTAAGGATGTTGTGCAATTCCTGAAAACAGTGGTGGATAACAAGGAAAATTTTGTATGTATGGCCATATTTATATGGGTTTATTTACGTAGTCCAAAACTGACAATGATAAATCACTACTGGTCTCTTCCCTACCTTGAAAATCACACAAACCGCAGCCAAAAGTCAACTATGACCCAATGTCACCAACCTTTATTTCTTTTATGATTTCCCTGATATACAAATTGCCTATTTATATGTCAGTTACTAGTTGGGCTCTTAGGAACGCACAAATATTATGCTTGGTGTTTCTGTACTAATTTAACATTTAACACAAACAAAAACAACAGTAAAGACAAAAGAAATGAACGAAAACAGTCCAAATACATTGTACCTTAGCAAAGAAGTTGACATTGTTTGGATAGCTGAGCAGCGGCCACAATTACTGAGATTTTACCAGGTGAGACTAGCAAACAAGGGGTAACAAGGAGGTTGATAGGTCAGCATGAGCCAAACTATAACTGAGAAGAAGACCACATGGGCCTGGTATGGCACTGCTTGTTGCTGGGAGGTGTGCAAAATCCAGAATCAGTCATCATATGTATAAGAAATGCCTCTTAAGCCAAAGTAGGAGTATTAAAGGAAACTCCTTGTGAAGTAAAATTCTTGTCACTCCAGTGGGTGGATCCTGAGGTATAAATACATTATTATTATTATTATTATTATTATTATTATTATTATTATTATTATTTTAGCTGATGTGTTTATCCAAGTCAGTAAAGTGGCACACAGTGGTATAAAAGAGTAATAGACTGTTAACCAGATGATACAGAAGCTACAATATGACATTCATAAGGATGATGCAGTTAGAAGGGATGATGGGGCTGAATGAGGACTGGAGTTGCCTGGGTCCTTTAAAAATTATGAAGTGAAAGCAAGAAAGCATCAGAAGAAGCAGGACTTGCACTGTAAGGGAAAAATACATTTTCCCAGACTCTTTGGTCAAATTACAGAGTGGACATGATAATAGCCCTTTTCAGGTAGCAGGTCCTTACACTGAAAAATGTAAATGACTATGCAAGATGAGGAACAAGGAGTGTGTCTTTTCAAGTTAACGTTTCAAAAGCTGCCTGCCAGAGAATATTAGACATGTTATTTTTCAAAAGTGCAATTAATTTAATTGCATGAGCTCCATGTGTAAGGATGAGCAGTGGGATACTTGGGCATTATCTGTCAGTTGTTAAAAAAATAGAACAGCACTAATAGACAGGGAAAATTCCTTTTAACACGTACTAAAGATAACACTACAATGAAACTAACTGAATTTCAGCCGGTTTCCAGAAACATGTAAGTTCAGACACTGATCCTATATCTTTGCGGAAGTTATTGAACCTTAAACACTTTATGATGATGCAGTCTCAACATTTATCAACAGTCAGCAGATCACAAAGCCATATAAATAGATCTTTTGAAAGCTGTTGTCCATAAAGGTATTTCTCAGAAGAGAAGTACGGTGTGCATTTTCCTCGCAGTGTTTTAATGGTTCATCTAAGAGATAGAAGGAAAGAGAAGAGTGGACAGTTAGGCCGAGTGATGGAGAGGCCTGTTTATGCTTGATGTCTTTACTGTTTATTGAATAATATAAGTCCTTTGGCAAAACTGTAATACAGGCCTTGGCAACATGCAATCATTTGTCATGCCAGCACAGGCAGATGGATTTGAAAGAGTATTCCAGTTTCAGTACTGCTGCGCTGCAAACCTGTGTTATGAGAAAAGCAAAATGACACCGAGGTAAAGACTAAATGGAGGGGGAAAAAAAACCATAAGCTGAAATGCTGGTGCAAAGCTCTGGTTGAATGAGCTGGAGCTCATCATCGCAAACTTCAAACATTCATTATATAATCCTAGCCCTCACTATGTTCTGGGTCTTTAAAGAAAGAGCATACGAAGAAAGAAAAGAGAGTCATGAAAGCACTTGACTACAGATTTCTTTGTGATGGTCACATGTTTGCAGCTGGTTGAAGGCACTCACACCGTACACTTCATTCAAGCTGCTGAAACCAAAAGTGTCTGAAATGCAGCTGGATGCTCGTCCACAAATTGGATTTTAGTTGTGAGCACAATAGCTGATCGTGCTCATCAAGATACTGTGTTCTGTGACAGACCGCGGCAAAAATGGAGGAGGTGGAAAAAGAACGGGGAACTGAGGACGTGCGTTGGATTGGATTGTCTGTTAGACTAAATCCTCTTAATTAGAGCCCCACTGAGCAAATGTGGGGGTTAGTGTTTCAACGCGGGGCTGAGGGACACACAAGGAAGGAGAGGGAGACGGAAGGTGGAGAATAATGGCAGAAGAATAGACTTATACAAGAGCAGCAAAGACGGAGACTGAAAGGCAAGAAGGGAATGGATTGGAAAGGCAAAGTAGGGATTGGATAAAAATTGTGTGCTGGAAAATGGATAAAATAAACAATGGGCAACTGAAGGAGGACCTGAAAGCGTGTAATTAGAAGAATTATTTAGTAAAAGTCAATGTAATGGACAGCACAAAAAAAGCCACGTTTGATCATAAAGTAGCCATGTGCTCCAGTGCATTACTGTATTGTTAAGCATTCAGGTAAGGCTGGTCCTCATGTTACATCAATATGGTAGATCCTTAACTTTTATAAAATATGGCAGAGCTGAAGAAGAAAAGAAATCCAGTGTGCAAAGTCAAGTGGAGGACTTACTGAGATAAGAAGCACCCAAGTGTTGTTTGCAAGGTGATTTTTTTTTTCATCCGTTTAGGGAAGCTGATCATTCTGTATCTTTCAGCCTCCCAGTAATGCCACCCATTTTCCCATTTTACTGTTATCTGTGAGCTTCCCGGGCTTCCAGGGCTGTCTTGCTGCCTGAAGTGCCCACCATTAACTTTGTTCCTATTGTAGGGTACACTTTGAAAGGGCTGAATGAATGTTTTGAACATTAATATCATAATGGAAGATGGAAGACTGCTGCCCCTTGAGCTAGGTGTGTTTTTGTTGAGGGCTGCGGTGGTCACATGGTGCTTTGTGATGGGATGTCCACAGTCAATGCTTTTGGACAGGGAGTGCTTACATAAGCGAGGACTTGTAGACCAGCGTATCCTTTCTTTATTCCAAAAGGTTTCTGGATCTGCTGCTGCTATAGGAAGGTTCTACGTGACAACATGTGCTTACGAAAGCCTGCTTTGAGTACCTTTCATTCTTCTGTCTTCTCGATCACAAAAGTTGATATTAGCTTTCAATTTCTTCACTTTCAATCATGCATTAAATGAGTCCAGCTGATTTGTCAAATACAAATTCCTTCTGCACGTGCACTGTTTTGGCCCAGTTATATCAGGAAGGGTCAGATCCTAGATGGTAGGGCAGGCTATTTCAGTGGAAGTGGGGCGGGGGTGGGGGGTGGAAGGAACGAGGGGGAAGGACATGTGAGCAGTCGTCATCTTGCCACGGACCTCAAAGCTCCAAACACTGGCACTGTCCCTGTCCTTAACATGAGCACCCACCATTTAAGTTGACAATCACGCTCGTGTCATCAGACCCACAGCATTCAGTCCTGCCTTTCTAATACATAAAATATTCATGTAAACCAGTTGTCCAGAGTCCACAAGTACATAATTGAGGTGAGGCAGCTCAGGTAAAGCTCTGCTATTAAAGGTGAAGAGTCGGCACCTCACCAGGAATTCGCACTGACAGCTTACACTGTTTCCCCAAACTGACCTGCTCTGACTTCCACTGCAACAAACAAGTGCATCAGTTAATCCGTTTGGCTGGGAATGCAGTGAAGCTGTTGGCGGCCCACTGCATCACGGCCCACAGCTGGGTGTCTGTTAATTGGCTGAAACTCATCCTATAATACACAGCTCTTGCTGAGCAAATCCAAATATAACAATCTGTGCATTTTGGGCCAAAAATCCAGTCTGGGAGTTCAATATTTCTGTTCCTGGCACTTGTCCCAGAAAAAAGTGACAAGAACCAGGGCTTTGACTGGAGTCACTGCGGGCACATAGTCGGTCTGTGTACAAGAGCTACACATGGAAAAAGACCAGTTATGGCTGATGAGCCTAAATAACGTAGCATTCACTTTCAGTGAATTATCACTGTGCTGTAGGGCTCCTCAAATCTCTTCTCTATTACCATAATAAACAGGATTCAGCCGTGGAGGTGATTTCACAGTCCAGGTAAAATCCATATAACCCATTTGCATGTTGTCCGTTGAGAAATTTCAGGCACAGGTTACCTGGTGGGCATGACACGCTAAGCAGCAGCTTTATTTGACTGCTCGATTTTCAGTCCCTAAGATGTCCAGATGAAAATCTGAAATGTATGCTTTCATGCTGCCGCCATATCCTGAGAAAGCGATCTGCTATTGTATAGCTAGGTAAGTCAAAGCCTGTGAGGGGCATTGCATGCATGCTGAGCAGACATGATGTTCTTCTGTGATGTTATTTTTCGTCGCTGGTTAGCCCTGAGGGTGAGGAAGAACCCAGAATTGTGTGCTTCATCACAACTCCCACTCACAACTCTCCAGACTTCTTCCCGTGGAGACAAACACAGATCATTTGTGAAAGAGAGATGGGAACTGAGGAGGAGGCGCGGCAGAAGTGACAGTGTTACGCTTCATATTGACGACACATTCCTCACAAATTTAGCCGAAAGGCATACAAACACTGTTCCGGCTTTATTGGAGAGATAAGATTCCCTTTACCTGAAGAGAGAGAAGCATTTTGCAATCTCTCAGATCCCCCACAGTGCTGTGCCGTAGTGCAGTCTTGTCCTCATGTCTGTACTGAGGTAAAACCGTTTATACATGTAAGGTCTTCACATTCCTCGAAGGCTGGATATTCTTACATATTCAGCTAATTTCCGAATACATTCACATACGTGAAGCAGATGAGGCACGAGAGGCTTAGAATAGTGCAAGCTGGAGAGGGTTAAGGGAAATTCCTGTGTTATTAATTTCGCCTCTAAGTAAGCTGTTAACAACTGGAGGGTCTTTCAATTTGTGGAGGAGGGTGCACAGGAAGTGTTGAGAATATCTGAGTGTCTCCTGCAGCAAATCCAAACAGCTTTGGCAAACAGACACACACACACACACACACACACACACACAGACTAATGCCTCCCTCACGCACAAACACACACTGTAGGCAAGAACTATGATTTGCACAGAATGCAAATTGCACTACCATAGATGTTCACAACATGCTCCATATTCTAAGTGTTGTGAAAGAATGCATGCAGATCCATGCTGTGTGTGGGTAGCAGGTAATGTAGTTAGAGATGAAATCAAAAGACCTGGATTGGAGCCCCTGCTCCTGCTATAACACTCGTGACCCAGGCAGTCGACCTAAACTGCACCGTTAAAAGTTACGCACCTGTATAAATGGAAGTAGCTTATTTTACAAAACTAATGTAAGTTGTTTTTGGTCAATACGAGCAGCTGTATAAATAACTGTGAAATGTAATAAACGGTGGTACGATATTCCTCACTGCAGCATCGAGCGAGAGAGACGAGGAGTGACTGCTGCTCCTCCACACAGTGGGCAAACTAAAGAGGTGTGGGGAGGGGGGGGTTAGAATCCTGCATTCTGACACTTTGCCAAATTAATGCCTCATTTGCCAGCTTGTCTTCCTGTCTGCGACTCTCCACCTCGGATCCATTGTGCGTTTTTAGAACATTTTGTCAGTTTCCCATTTAGAAGGGACTCTGTACACCTCTTAGTTTATGCGACCATGACCTCCTCTGCATCTTTGCTGTGTTTATTTTGTCTGACTGTCAAAGGCAGAGGAGGGCAAGACGGGGAACGAGATCTGAATTACAGCACAGAGGCTGAGAGGGACACGGACGGCGATGGAGCGGGGGGGAGAGCGAGGATGGTGATGTGTGTCTGTAGGAGGGAGGGAGGAGGGTGAGAGAGGACCAGGGGTAGGGGGAGCGGGGGTGAAATGAATGTGTAATTGTCGTGTAGAGGCTCAACCCCTCACCGCTTGGCTGACTGATGGTGCCGCAAACTGCCTCCCTCCCCGCGGACACAGTCCGGCCCAGAGTGCTTTTCAGGGTACAGTAGCGATGGCTGTGTGCATCTGCAGTGTGGCTCAGCACCGCGAGCGCAGTTATTACTTGCACATGGTGCTGACATATAAGTCATACGTGCTGTAAACATTTGCATGCTGGAATTAATTTGTCAAACGTGTTCATAATAAATATTTACCTTGCACAGGGTCACGTGCAAATTTTCTGTTTTATATTACAGCTGTACGTTGTATTGCATAAGCAGGTGTGGAAAAGGTAAGCTGATTTTCCTCCACCTATCTTCCCCCATCCCCATCCACCTCCCCCAATCCCCCCCCTTTCATATCCCTTGGGAGGTAATGGGGGAGGGGTGAGGACTGGGGTAATTAAAAAAAGGATTGCTGTGTCCAGGAATGGCAAACAGGCGAGGGAAGTGAGAACAGTCGATGATCCTTAGCCTATTTTCTGTGAAGGAACTAGAAATACACCTTGACTGCAAAAAGGTAGAGCTAGAGCTACAGAAGGGTTTCTAAAGCTTTGCAAGTGAAGGGAGAGATACAAAAAGAAGCATTTAGCATACTTTTCATTCCACTTCTAATTTGATGCCACTTTAACCCAAACCATTCTGAGGTGTGTTTAAACTGTTGCCCCAGTCACAGAGGTCTGCTATTGACTTGCAAATACCTACAAACACCTGTGCTGGATGGTGAAGGACAGAGAAGAAATGAATCCAGGAGAAAACATATAAGAGCTAGAAGTTCTGTGAGGAATTATTCACAGCGAGCTGTAACAAATGGAGAGAAATGGAGAGGCCGAGCAGGCAAAGAGTGTGTAGCGTACAGTCGTGAGAGGGGAAAGGGGGCCTTCGGGGAAAGGGGGAGACTCTTTTTCTGCGTTGCCCTGCTGAACGTTTGATTTTGACTTCATTAATTGCAAGCTAAATGCAGACACACACGGCATCAAATCTGCAGTGTGTATAAAAAAACCGGGTGACACACAGCGTACATGCGTGAGATCCACGGAGCTATTTGGGATAACAAAAAGAAAACCCCATGAAACGGTATGTCTCAGAGGCACATTTTCTTGGTGGCAAAAAGCACTGCATGCATTCGAATGCGGTCTTCATGCACATATTCCACTGGGTATTCTCTGGAGCAGTTTGGGTGAAGTACCATGCCAGAAAGGAGGGCAGAAGTGTTCTCCTGGGAATCTGAACCTACGACCTTTTCGTCTCAAGATCAAAGCCCTTTCCATTGCTGGTTACTGAAAGCCCAGTGCTTTCATACTCAGAAGTGCTGGTGTAGCAGCTTTGGAACTTGTCTAATGAACTGTGACCCCTGTACTTGACAGAAACGCAGCCACAGTGAAATGAAAGCAGGCCTTTTCGCACCGACGTCGTTCAGTGAGTTATGTTGCCCTGTTTGTATGTTCAGGACCAAGATTTCAAATTCAGAAGCCTGGATTGTTACTAAAGCGCTGTCACATGCCCTGGACCATTGCAAAATAATAGCTGAAAGATACCACTCAGGGCCACGGTCTACTGAACTGTAGCAGACGAATAATAATGAATGGCTCCTGCGAACGGATGGGCCATACTTTGCCGATAATGCGCATGCCGACCTGTACAGTAAGTACATATACATATTGTTTGGAGGGAAAACAGGTAGACTGATGTCAGTCTGCAGACAGACATTCAGGACAGACACAAAGGCAAACACACACAGACACACACACAGACATTGGGCTGCGCTGCTGCTGATTAGGGCTCCTGTTCTACATCCCAGGATTTCAGCAGATTTCATTGAATATTCTGCCACCCCCAACTGTGTAATGCAGCAGAGAACACAGCCGAATTAGAAGAATAAGAAATAATCCCCTTTTCTGGGGGGGGATTTGGTTTTGTGGGAGCAATGCTCTGTGGGTTATGTGTTATGTGGGAATACTCTGCTGCAACAACACTGCATTGGGAGGTATGTTTTGTGGGAAAACAATGGTTGAAAAATACATGGTCTGCTCCTGTTCCTTTGGGCCATGGAGTGAGGTGTTGGCTCAACTTCCTTTTTGCGGCAGCTGTTGTTATCCATCCATCCTCGTTCCTTTTGAATTTTTTTAGCTTTGCTTCTGTCTCTCTCGCTGACTTCTTTCCCCGTTGCCGTGACATCACTTGCAGGCCGCCGTTCCATCCGTGCTCCTGTGTCTCTGGAAATCAGCAGTTGCTCCTTTTTAAGCTTCCTTACCCTCCACTGTTTCTGCCCGTTTCTTTGCCGATAAATCTCTTTTCCCTAAATCACCACTTTCTCCAGTGGAAAAGAAACCGCTTTCTGCCAAACCAGTTTCTGCTCATTGAGCTCAGTTGTGACCGACTTCATGTAACTCGATTCGTATAATCAGACCTTTAACATAAAAGCTGCCCACAATTATGTGGGAAATGAAGTGAAGAAAACACAGAATCAACAATAATATCTGTATTTTGTAAAGTGCCTTTAAAAGCAGCTTCTCAGTGCTTTATACACTGAGAAGATATATGGGATGCAATAATAATCCAACAAATTTACAATAAAAGCCAACATAAAAACTACAAAAAAATTATAAACAAGCTAATATGAATACAATATTATAATAATAAAGTAATTGTAAGACAGATGGCAAGAAACGGAGAAGAAAGAAAGCACACAAATATTTCACTTGAAAGCAGTTCTGAACATGTGGGTCTCAAAGCTGGTTTGAGAGTGCTTAAGGTAAGACAACCCTTCATATTTTTGATGAAGGAATTCCTCAGTTTGAAGGCATAGCAGGAGGAAGCAGGATCCCCCATGGAGTGTCAACAAGCTTGATGGACATGCGAAAGACCAGAGACAGATAAAAGAAAATTGAGAGGTGGGGCATAGACTGATAGAAGGTCTGAGAGGTACAGAGATGCTATGTACAGCTTTACATTTACATATGAGGGTGTTGAAGTCAACGCAAAACCCTGACAGGAAGCCAGCACAGAGGTTCTAAAACAGGGATTTGGTCATGATTCCAGCTGCTGAAATCTGAACATACAGAACCTTGTTTAAGACCTAGTGAGGAGAGCATTATAGTATTGTGGTATTGAGGTTTTTGGCAACAAGAAGAGACAATATGAGACACAACCTGGCAATGTTTCTCAGGTGAAAAAAAAATATTCTATAGCATTCTTCACATGTGTACCAAATGTGAAGCAGGAGTCAAATACAACTCCTAGACATTTTAATGTAGACTAAAATTTGTCCAGCGTTTCCTTTGCCTATGTGATGAAGAGAGCCAAGAAGTATGACCAGAGTCTTGTCACTGTCTCACAAGTCCACGTCTTGCTCGGACACTGAGTTTTGTGGGACGGCCTTGTCTACGCAGGGTCTGGGTGGTGTGATGCAAGTTCCGGTTCCTGATCATTGATCCAAAGGTGCTGAGTGGGAGATTCAGTGGCTCAAAAGCAAAAAAGCAAATGTCCTACCACTGCCCGGTCAAAGTCTTCAATCCCATTAACAATCTGTGGCACTATCTGAAATACTGTGGTCTTCAAGCGACATCCAACCACCTGCTGCAGATTTGCCACTATGAATGGCGAAAAAAAAAAACCCTGAACTGTGTGGACAGCTGGTAAATAGCCCAAAAGATTTAAAACTGTGATTGAAGCCAGAGGTGGCGCTACCAAATATTACTGTGAGAGGTTTGAATACTTATGCAAGCAGCATATTTCAGTTTTTAATTTTCTTTAAAATATCTGCAAACACATAACTTATTTGGGCTCTGACAATTTGGAGTTGGAGCAAATGAGTTCACAATAAAAAAATACTGATTGGAAGAATGTTTAAGTATAATCTAGGCAATGTTGATGACTTTTCAAGATGTTTGAATGCTTCAGCAATGCAATGTCCAAGAAAATACATTCAGAATTCTAATTTTCTACATGTCATAAATCACGCCCCTAAATTCACTGAAAGCTATTTTGACTGTGAGCAAATTTATTTACTGCTGGTAGAAATGAAGCCACAGTATAGGAGGAAACACACTGAGTCATCAGGTGACTGTGGCCACGAGTTCGACAGCAGCAAGGTCTCCTGCAACAAATAAATGTAACTGGACATTCCACAGGAGTCTTCTGGTCTGAGGTATAAAGTGCTTTCACGCTTCAGTAGATATCTATATATTGGTTTTGAAATGTCTGGCCACAATCATGTCTGGCATCATTCTGCTGCTGTGTTTTGGAAAGTGGGAGTGTGTGGGAATGGTGTGCATTCGCAGGGGTTTAATTTTGCAGGAGTGCCTGAGCTTACAGCTGCACAAGCACCTCCTAAAGACCTGTCTGGTGCCAGCAGTGAAAGATGTGCTGTTCCAACAATCATCCCTAGTTCTTTCATATGGTCGGGAGCGATCTGTGCTGCAGCTTGGCAGGGGAGTCTGTCAGGGGAGCACACAGCCAGCCTTCCAGGCTTTCTGGTGGGTTCTGGGGCACTGCAAATAACCAGGTCTTATAGACATCAGAAAACAGCTCCATCATAGTGGCTATAAGGAAACCAACACAAAAATAGAAGAAAGAGGCTCTGTAGCTGAAAAGTCATTGTTATTACTAATGACAGAAAAGAACATTGAGTCTTCAAGTTGTCACCATGACCGGGGCTGGAAGTCTGTTCTTAACCAGTTTTGTTTGTAACTCTAAAGTGATTTTCAACATTAAGACATGGTCACTAAAGGCTTGATAACATATGTCCATCCACTCATTAATGGGGTAGGTTCTGTAAAAATGGTCAAGAAAAAATCTGTAATAAATACTGTGCTCAGCAACTCTTCACTCCATCAGCACCGTTTGTCCAACACAGTGCGACAGTTTCTGCAGCCTGTCCCAGAAACGCCAGGTACATCTCCCGAAGACGCTTTCGTTTTATTACTTTTTATTGATTGTAAAAGTGCATTAAAATTACAACTCATTTAAAGTAACTGCAAATGAAAATGAATCATCTTGACCTCGCACAAGTTCGGTGTTCCTCGGTTTTAGTATTGACACAGTCAATACAAGATTAATAATAAATGTTTCTCAATTAAAATGTGGGGGGAAGTCCTGTAAAAAATCTTTGACATAGCTATGGAAAATAAAATACATTTATATTAAAACTAATTTACAATGACCAAAAATAAAAATACTTGCTCTCTACAAACCTCAGCTGAAGAACCAGACAAACTGTAAACACAGGAATTAACCAGTGGTTTCTGCTGTCAGGGAGTTTTGCCAACTAAAGGTGGCAAACAGAAACAAAGGTGAATTACACTCTGTGAAGAAAATGCAATTAAAAAAATAAACAAACTGGGAAATTTGTTTTCGAAAATGTGTAGCTCAGGTCTTCATACCACAGTACCAGAGTTCTGTTTCTATTCTGTCTGAACGGTTTTACTGCCATCTAACGGCTGGACGTGGAAGCGCAAGTTACTCTCACACGAAACAGAACGGTCAAGAAAACACTGTTTAAAAATGAACTAACTGGAAAATGTTCTCGCGTTCAAAAATTTCTGATAAGAATATTCAGCGATCATATATATTTATTTTCTGATTTTCTTAAATACTAATGAAATTGCTGGTACATTTCCACAGCCAGATTTAACAGCGTGGGCTGTGATTTATGTCCGCAGCCCCGCTCCCCTGTGGGCCTGTGGGTCGGGGAGCTGCGGAACAGCGAGGCGAGGCGGGGCGGGGCAGCCGGCGGCGGTGAGGGACGGTGTTCCGCTACAAAGCAGCACCTGAATGGCTCCTCTCTGCTATTCGTTTGGGTTGAATAGTGCTGGGAGGCCACTTTCTACGTAGTCAACAGCGACACCTGCCTCTAGAATGGAGGCACTGCAGTCTCTTTGTACAGCGGCACGATTCGCTTGTTGCCACGCAAACTGCATTGAACTGAAAATTGTGCAAAATACTTTTATTTATCCCGCAGAGAAATTGCACAGCTGCAGTGGTTTCTGATATAAGTTTAATATTACGTAAATTTTAAATAATGCAGTAAAAAATAGAGGACGCAAACCAGTGCCAATGCGATCTGAGAAGGAGGAGATCCCATTTCTGAAAATTCGAGCTCTTGCAGGCTTTTTTTTACATTTAGTGTTTAAGCAGAGCAGTTAACTATGTCTGGTGACAGTTGTGTAAACAAACTGTGTAAATAAGCGTTCTGGTAGTAAACATATGGTGAACTTAATACAAGAAAAGTTATATTCATTACACATCTATACACAGTATTTATCTTTCATATATTAACTGTTTTAATTTTAATCTACTTATACTGTATTATCTTATTGTTCATTCTCTAAATTTTCTTTCCCCCTGTTCTGTGCACCGTGGACCCAACGATCTTCATTTCGTGCTCCTTTGTAAACCTGCTGTATAAACAGCAGCAAACGACTCTTTATTCTTGATCACGTTGGAACAGAAGATTTATGACTTTAACAAACATCTTTTCAGGGATTTTTTTTTATTTGCAACAGATTATGTTTTCTGGCTGGTCTTACACTATCCAATTTAACCTGGGGGTTTGATATAAATTTTAACAGCTTATCCTGTTGAATTCGTGTCCTGTCCTTAATTGAAAAAATCAAATTTTGTCATAAAAACTTATTTCTAATATGCAAACTGGCATAAAAACAAGGTTCATGGCAACACAACTGTGGTGTTTTGGCAGAAGTGACTGTAAAGATCAGAGGTGCAGTGTCAAATCATTCAAACTCCAGTTCTGCCATTCAGCTTCTAAATATCTGAACATTCTTCACATATTTTGTCATAATATGACTATTTCAATTATAATATTCCTTACATTCCTGGCTATCTATTAAAGAGCCTCCTTTTGAGGCAAACGTAAATACCAAAAATATTTTCCCTAAGGCTGCACTGCAAAAAAGGAACTAGGGTTGGGAGACGATATCTTTCAATAGATGCACTACGATCACCATGGAAACAAACCCCACGGTATGCAACCCTGCTCCGGAAGGGTCAGTGTGCGCACCCACTAATGGGAAGGACACAGAGGTAAAAGAGACAGCTCCCACCACTACGCTTTCCTTCATTCTCACTACACGTTTTGTTTTTAAATTACACAGGCAGAAAGCTATCATTTCCTTTAGTTATACAGCACTGGCAATTTTTTAATCGCATCAACAACAAAAAAAATGTAAATCACAAAATACACTGAGAAACACATTTCACATGTCTGAACAACACTGTGACCACCAAAAAAGGACATCATTTTAACAAATAAAAAATTAAATGTATACACTTCAGATGGATAATACAACAAAACATTTCCTTCTGTATCCAAAGTCTCATAATAAAAATAGACTGCACTGCCAGGGGCCAAGAATCATTTGTGAACAATACTTTCCAGAAATTCATACTTTCATCAGTTCAACTAAATAAGGACATGAATATTTTTCCCCCCAACAACGAATTCTGCAACTGTGGATTCATGAGGAAGAAATATCACAGAAGTTTACTGGAGCCATAAGTGGAGGAGACCAGCCTTTAAAACAGCCTACAATGATTCAGACAATCACAAGTATTTTGTCAGGTAAAGGATCCACTGCAGAATTACAGCGGTAATGACCCTTGTAAGAACTAACACAAGGTCCTTGCTCCGTGACACTTCAGTATTTATTTTATGATGTGGCATTTACATACAGAATGCAGTAACAGCAGGAGGCAAAAAAACATCTCTTCACTGTATGACTTCATTAAGTAATTTAACATGAAGTGATACAATTAACTATACAAAACACTAAATCTAGCCACAGACAACAGTAAAACTGAATAATTTAACGTATATACTGTACTGCATTTATTGTTAAGCTAAGTCCACTTGAACTCGGCAAATAAGTGCAAATGTTGAATCTTACATGTTGACTACAGGTTTGGTTTATCAGCTGCTAAAGTTTCCGATTTAAGTGACTTCTATTTTACAGTAGAGGTGTTTGAACAAACAAACTGAAAGAAGCGATACATAATTTATAAAAGGATGCCAAAATAATAAAATCTTGTCACTGCCACTCCAGCTACCCCAAACCAACATATTTCTTGTTTCCTTAAAGTCCACTGGAGACTTGTGCAGTGAGAGAACTGATCAGCTCACTCCCCCAAAAGCCTCAAGGTTTTCTCACAATCCAAGCAGTAGCAGGGAGGGTCTTCAGTGAGTCCTCTCTGGTGCCTCTTTAAGTAGTCAGACTGCCTGTATTGCTGGCCACAGCGATTGCACTGGTAACTCTTCTCGGCTTTGTGGATGACCATGTGGCCCTGCAGGTGGCTGAGATTCCTGAAGATGTCCCCACAAAAGGGGCAACGACGGTTGACCTGGCCTGTGCACTGCTGCTGGTGCCTCTCCAGGCTGCGGTGCATGGTGAAGCGCTTGTCGCAGCGGGTACAGTGGAAGGGTTTCTCACCCAGATGCACGCTCAAGTGGGACTTCAAGTGGTACCTGCGTCGGAAAGTCTTGCCACATATACTACAGAGGTAGGGTCTGTGGTCTGTCTCCACATGTTTGGAGTTGGGGAAGTTATTGCGGGAATTGAAGCACTCTGTGTGGACAGTGAAGTGCTGTGGATTAGCCCTGCCACGCACACAATCTGAGGTGGTGGAACTGGATATCCTCGAAGTTTCCTTGCTTTGGATGGAGTCACTGTTTTCATCTGTGAAGAGAGACAGCTGTGGCAGGGTGCTCAGTCCCCAGAGCCCAGAGTAATCTGGAACAGAAGAGAACACAGTCCCAAAGTCCTCAGTATGTGTATCCCCTGATGTGCCTGATGTGTCATCTGACTGTGCACCGCAGAAAAGTCCAAAGTCAGCAAAGACTCTGTGGACGTGGATCGGCTCCAGAACTTCCT